>OX463856.1:30542870-30863103 GCA_949825065.1 Odontocerum albicorne
ACAGACGATAAAGTCAAAAAGTATATTTTATTCATAGTTGCCATCGAACAAGCCTAACAGAGCAAACACAGGTAGATTCAATCAAACTCTTTACTGTGGTGCTACGGAATTTGAACGCATTTACGCGTATCTGATCCAAGTCACAATACGTCTACATTACAGTAAGAATGAAACGTTTGCACATTAAGTGGAGCTAAAATCATGTAGAAACTCGAGTCGAGGGTATTCGTCACTGAAGAGTCAAACAAATTAACAGAAATGTGACTTTTATAGCCCTGTTTCGTAATTAATTTCTTTAAATAAATAAATGGTACAGTGTACATTGTAACATAAATAATAAAAAATAAAAGTTAGCATTAAGTACTCAACACACTGAGGACAGAATGTTTAAAAAAATAATTTTAATTACAACAAAAATAATCAGAAATAAACAGGTATCAAATCGTACAAAATCACATGTTACCAACATAATAAGGGGCCGTCCACATGCGCACAGCCCGCACTGCGCAAAAAATACAAACATGAAAGACAAATCATTGAAAAACAAAATATAAAAGACATAATCACACATGTGTTGCTTCACACATCTAATTCAGTACGGGGGACAATAACAAAAATAGATTTAAAAAACTACAAGAATTATTAAAAACCAATTCAAAAAAGTTATTCAAAAGTCTTCAAAAGTCCTCAAAAGACATGCAGGTAATGCAGGAGTCACTCCTTATCTTCGTGGGATACGTTCCAAGACTTCCAGCACACTCTTGAGGCTGTGGATAATACCAAACCCTCTGTATAATTCGTTTTACCCTGACATATATACTCACGATAAACTTGAATTTAAAAATTAGGCACTGTAAGACATAAACCTTTCCCTTCCTGTGTTAAAAAACATCCGACCGTTCCGGTGTTGTGTATTCAATACACATGTAAAAATGAACGATTTAAAATCGAAAAAATGAGAATATTCATAGCCAATCACTTAGATTAATTAAATTTGTAGTCAAAAGTGATAATAATTTAAATTTAATTGCAAAAAACATGAAAAAAAACATCGGTCAACGTTCACAAAATGGGCCAAGCGACCACCTCTACCGAAAGCCGTCGACCTACTGAGCGAGAGAAGCGAGCGAACTGAGATTCTATTTCTTGCGTTCCCATATACCGACGTAGAGTGAGACCTGAATAGCGTCACATCCTTACCCATAGCGGTTTTTTAGAATGAATATACCTACGTCTCACACTGGCACACGTTTGATTGTATTGGTGAATTTATTCTCGATTTTCACAAAATATTATATCTCTGATGTGGCCGATAAGTGCTAAATTATTATGTATTAATATAATTTTTTGTATTCAATGCGTAAATGTATTACGGAGGAATACCTACAATCTGAACCCAGTTTATATTATATTTATAGAGATATTAAAGTTTTTAGAAGCAATGTGTACTAGTTACACATCACAGGGAAGGAAAGGTTAACGACAATTTATTTATTTAACATTTTACTGTTTAACAAGTTGTCAGGCTTACTGCTAGGTGGAAATCTTTTCAAACCAACTAGAAAAAAGGAAAAAAAGGAAGTTACTTGTACCTGATTGGAAAAAAATGTAATAATTATTTATTTGTACAAAATTCATGAACAGTATAAAAAGTAAAAAATAAATGTGAGATATCATCAATCAAATGAAAAAGGAAGAGATGGTGAAGAGGAAAGGAAACCCGGGGATAGGAAACAATAACTTATAATAAAATAGACCTATAGTGCCGGTTATTTCTTATTTGTGGCATTTTGCTGTTGTTGTCTTTTCTCTCGTTTGTTTATTCAACTGAAAAGTGTCAATCTCATATATTTTTATATAATAGTATGTTTATTTAATGTTCTTATCTGTAATGAGAGTATTTAATTGATTCATGTGATGTTAATCTGGTTGTCATAAAATATGAATTCCTAGTTAGTCTACCTGCAGGTCTACGGTATTTGATCATAGAAATTAAGTGTGATGGGAGAAGGGGAGTGTGTTATTTTTATATGTGGAAATATTAAAAAGCGTTACCAGGATGTTGGGATGCATTTGATGTTGGGATGCAAGCCTTACCAGGACATTGGGATGCATTATTGTCTACGGCTTCATTATCGAGTCTTCGACTCAAAGACATTAAAAATTTTTGTAGGTTTTCTTTTAATTTTTTTTCCATTTAATAATTTTCTGTTTTTTTCTAAGTCTACATGAATAAGGGTGTGGGCTGAAAAATATCTGATTTTCTCACTGCCGTACTCACCCTATATTGGTATATCTCAACCGGGGAATGTTATGAGATGAGTCCAGGCATTTTGATAGCTTCCAAATGTATTTTTTGGTATTTATCATGAGATATTTTGGTATTTATCATGAGATATTTTGGTATTTATCATGAGATATTTTTTGGTATTTATCATGAGATATATCTATGTTATGTTGCTATCAATAAACCTACATTTATTTTTATTATGTATTATTATTAAAATGTATAAGTATGTAATGTGATGCGAGTCTTAATACGTATTCGCAATACTACCACATGCCGAAAAATAACAATAAACTTGTTTATGAGGCTTTAACCAGACTGAGACACCTGTTTTTTTAGGTAGGTATTATCGTTACTCGAACCCAAAACTTCCGATAGGGAAACAAGCGTATTACCAACTTGACTATAGAGTTGCCACGAGATTCGATGAGTGCAAACACATATATTACTTAAGTCAGTCATTTTATCACCAGTGTAAATTCGAGAAATAATGTACGTGCAGAAGAAACTAAATTGTGTGCCGTTTCCATCTTATGTTAATTCAACTGTATCCATTTAAAAAAATTGACGCTACAACATATTTACGAATTTATGTTTGAATTTATAACCCGATCTGCTAATTAATGGTAGCGACAGTTTAAATTGACCTCAGGGTTGGTAAATTGCACAAATCCTATTAGGTGCATCTAACTTCAATGACTAGGCGCTTGGGGTACCCGTCAGAAGATCACAGTCAATAATGCTTTCATCGATGATCTATTGTATTGTTTTGATTACACTTTGATTTTATACAGTACAATCTGGTGAGCTTATTGCCATATGACAATCTCTTCCAAACAACCAGAAAGATATTACAGAGGCCTTAATTGAAAACCAGACTGGAATCCTTTTTGAAAAAATCTGTGGTCCAGCGGGATCTGAACCTGCAATATCCGGGTTGTGAGACAAGCAACCAACTACGCCACGGAGATCTAGTGGATAATTGACATATTTTCCAATTTTTGTTTGGAATTTAATTTTTCTGCCCTTTAAATTCATTTACACCGTGGCCCAGTTCTTAAAATAATTCATTTCTTTAGGCTTATTTTACTTGGAGACCTTATTTAATATGATTTTTTGTTATTCTGTTGTAGAATTACAACCATACACAAATTGTTCGAGCGTTATTTGGGCAACCGGTTATAAAAATAGCACTATAAAAAATGTAAAAACATACATTTTATGAATATGGTTTTAAATATTCTTATTTATTTCTGGAATATTATTTATTTATTTTTATAGCGTTATTGAGTGTCATCATTTTTCTTTCCACATTAATGTCAATAGTGATGCTCGGTGTGGTATGTTGTGGGCTGCCCGTCTTGAAGCGGTTCCATATCGTATCACTAACTGTGTATTGTTAAATTTTTGCAGAATGTTCTTGCATACTTTTGTATTATTTGAATTATTTTAGTGCAATTGTATTATATATTTCTATTTACTTTTTCTACGATTATTTAGATTTTTTAAAACTTTTGGAATATTTGTGTTTTGTAATTAATGGAGAAGTCACAACTTATATTTTTTTAAAGTTTTTCTTTCAGGTACATTATACGTGATGAATAAATAAATATGTGTGCTGATTTAATGGTTAATTATTTGATTTATCACGAATTGATTTATTGCTGAATGACATTTTCAATATTCAAAGAGACCTGGAAGTAAAAATGACACTGGGAGGAGACAGCGAGTAACCGATCGATTTGAAGAAACAAATCTTCGGAGGTCTAAAGCGTAATGACGATCTCTATAGCATAATTCATAAGACACCTATCTTCCAAATCGGAGATTGCGGGTTCGAGTACCGTTGGTATCAGTAATCAGTGCCGTATTCTAGAACTAATCTGTTAAGAACATCGTCACTCGCAAACGGAATGACATTGTTGAAAGAATATTCTAATATTGATATAGTCTACATCGCGGTAGATAAATTGAGAATTTGAACTGTGAAATAAATTGTGCAGTTATTATTATGTCACTTCAAAGGGAAGTATAAGTTATTTGGTTCCTGTTTTGAAATGTTAAATGTTGAATTATCATTTTTTTTAAATGTTCTAGTTTGGTTTTTACATAACGCTTGTTTCAACACCTTTCTGGTTGGCTGGAAAACATTGACACATGGCAATAAATCTGTCAGATTGTAAGGTATATAATGAAACTTTATTACTTTAAAAACGAAGTTCTGTCCTAATTATATGATTATCTAATGTAGATATTTTCAACTGACTATAAATTAATTTAAAAAAATTAGAGATCTTTGTTGGTTGGTTCATTCGTGCATATCTTCTCTCATTTCACAATCGTTCGCTTAGAAAGAGCGCGAGAAACAACCACTTATTTAGGCAATCATCCGCCTAACTTTTCACACCCTGTACTGTCCCCCTCTACTCGGCTGCAAGCCCCACCTTCTAAGAGTGGGGAAAATCAGACTCCGCCCACTGAAAGCCTTCGAAACGTCAAACAAAACAAACCCCAGTAAAATCCGGTAAGAGCGTCGAAATGGACGCCAATACGAGAATCGAGAATTTCGAAACGCAGTGCGAGAGTCCAAATCGGTCGGAAACGAGTAGCCCCGCGAATTCTAACGCATCGCTTAACCTCAGTTCAAACGAGATTAATCTAAGTTCATCCGAAATGCATTTAAATCAAACGGACATAAATTCAGAAATGAATTTGGCCTCGGTGAGGCAAAGTGATGCTTTTCACAGAATGTTTATTCAAGCGCAGCAAATGCATCATTTGGGACAAATGGGGTTGGATGTGATGAAGAGGATCTCTTCAGCCAATGGTACTCCAGTCACTTCTGGTATCCAAGGGCCAAGGCATACCATCGATGCTATCCTAGGCCTGAATGGTACCAGGAGACAGGAAATGGCTGATTTTGAGTGTGGAAGTCCAAGAGAAACAAGTATCAGCAGATCCATGACTCCTGGTGCAGGAGAAAGTGCTGGTGAGTTAAAAATATAAGGATTATTTTATTACACACCGTCTGGTTGGTTGGAAGAAATTGCTATACAGCAATAAGCTCACCAAATATACCATGTACACAAAATAATTTAAATAAATAGTACACCATCAAGCCGTTTCCTTTTCGAGATAAACAGAGGGAAGCGAGCGCCACACTTTCCGATCGCGACGCACATCTTTCAGCTTCTCTACATCCATACATCTTCTCATACAACTTTCTCTGAATTTATACATTTCTTTCTTTCAAGATATCATTTACTTGATAATAATATGACAAAAAGACAATTTACATATCATCTTTTAGAAAGCAGATTATTTTCAAACCTTTTTCTATCCAACGATTAACAATATTACAAAATAAATACATTACAGTGGAGTGTAAATATATTAATGTTGTTTATAAAAAAACTTATTTGGTAAGAAAACCGCAGAAAAATTACCAAGAAACACGAACTACAAAGAAACCGATCCAACAGTATTTTCCTTGGACTTCCTCTACCACATATTCGACTCATATTTGCACTGAATATTTATTTTTAATTTTTATTGATTTATTTAGAAATTTCATGCATAGGCATAACATACTCGTATATCTAACTAATTTATTTCTTTAAAAAATAAACGACATCTGAGTAGGTATCCTTTATAAACAATAGCAACATTTACTAACAATAAGATAAAAAATCGAGACAATTCAGAACACATACGATGCATGTGATCTATGTATAGAATAACACTAAAATAAGAAGAAAAAAATCAAATAACGTAAATTAAAAAGTTTATTGAATTATGAAAAACATAATATAAATCACAATGCAATAACAAGTCTCCTTATCAAAATCACAATGCAATAACAAGTCTCCTTGTCAAAATCACAATGCAATAACAAGTCTCCTTGTCAAAATCAAAGATTAAGGAAATGTCTGGGATGAAACCTCCTGAACTCAACATCTCCTTTAAATCCGATATATTCATCAAAGCAGATATAGAGTTACTCAATTGTAGTTTACTCACGATTGATGAATCACAAATGTGCAGCCGTCGTTAGCCTATGTCTATTGAATTTATTACTTCAAAGAATTTTTTTCCAATTAACCAACTTTTGTTTCTTAAGTATAATATTATTGGTATCCACGACCGTTTTATAAATTGACATATGAAAACATTATTTGGGAAAAGTATCAAAATTAAAACAAAAATATAAATGGGGATCTCAAGAAAAATAGGGATTAGGATGAGATTTGTATGGGAGTTAAAGAAGAGGAACATTTTGAGATCTATATCGTTATTTCAGTTCATTATAAAATATCAAAAGAGAATCATGTCTGATGGAGCTAGGAGGGTCGTTGTAAAGTTGTGTCGAATGAACCACAAAATATGAACTCCACATTTTTTTATGAATAACTTTGACATTCGCTACTGTTTCATTGTATACCATACTGCGTAAAACAATCCCTTTCAAGCTAACCAGAAAGATGCAAAGTAAGCCTTATATACAAACTAGACAGGAACCCTTTAAAAAATACTGCTTACAAATGGGAATCCTGGGATGGTAGACAAGCGTTTTATCAATCAGGCCATGGACGTAGCCGAATTAACAGCCTGGGAAAAATAGTTCCCAGGTTTGAGAACATAGAACATTTTACGGCCTTAAGAACTTGATTAAGGGTAAGAAATTTTTTGAAATAGTAGAATGTAACTGGATTAGCGCTACGCTCAAACAGAGATTGTTTATTGGCCTTTCCAGTTCATCGCTCTTCTTTCTTTACGTCGTCCTTTACTGTCCATGCAGTGAGACTCTGGAATCAGTTACAAACCAATATAAGACTCGCTCCGTCCTTGGCATGCTTTAAGAAGCGACTGAAAAAACTCTTAATTTCTAGTCAGTAAAATAACGTGTTTCATTCCTAATTTTTCCTTTCCTCTCCACCATCCTTTCCTTTCATTTTGATTGATGATATCTCACTTTATATGAAAAATTATCTTCGGGTGATTGTCCGTCTTTGTGGGGTTCGTGGGCATGTGCTCACGTATATGTTTATGGATTTCGTGGGGATGGATAGTCATTTGAATGATTTATGCGACCACGTAACTTGCTTCATTTACTTTTGTCTGGTTGGTTGGAAGAGATTACCATCTGGCAATAAGCCCGCCAGATTGTATTGCAATAAAAGTGTTAAATAAATAAATAAAATAAATAGAATGATATTCCACAAAATATCTCTCCTGAAAAAAAAAACCTTGAAAAAAAGCATACTTGTCACTCAATAGACTTATATTTTACAAAATATTGATTAGTTATATAATTATTTAAAAAAAAAATATTTCTTGATAAATTTGTTAGATTTTGAAAACTGTACATTAACATTTTTTTTTTATGTCAGTGATGTTTTAATGTTATTCAACCAAATTTGGTTGTTCTCAGTCAGTGAAGAATAATAAGTTAATTAAAATATACAGAATGTCTACTAGAAGTGCTTTCAAAGTAAAAAATCTTTAATATACGAAAATTCTACACATTTACTAATATGTCCAATTGTTACCAACTTACAAAATACATTTTGTTGGTTTATTTAAAATTTAAGCTGTCAAATGACATTTGTAGTCTGATTATTAAGACATCAGTTTTCCAGCACGGGGGCTGCGAGTTCGATTTTCAACGGTGCCCATTTTTTTTAAAGGTTTTAGTCGGGGTTTCACTCAAAGCTTATATAAGATATTTCTTGTTAGCTGGAAGAGATTATCATTTGGCAATAAAATTGTCAGGTTGTACTATGTACAATGAAAGTGTAATACAATACTGCGATGACCTTTATAGTATATAAATAATTATAATAAAAAATCAATATTGACACGTGAGGAGTGTTCTCATGAATAGTTGGTTAGGCATTATATCCTATAAAAGGGATGATAAGTGCAAATAATTATTATAAGAAAAGGAGGCAGTAAAAGAATTGATTATTATATTGTATTACACTTTTGTTGTATATAGTACAACCTTAAGGGGCTTATTGCCATATATAAATATTTTCCAACCAACTAGAAACATGTTAAAGAGGCCTTAAGTGAAAACTATACTTTATAAAAAAATCTGGGTTCCAATGGGATTTCAACCCACTAGGCCATGGAGGTCGTGTCATGTTATACAACAGAAAAAGGCAAACTTAAATATGGTGAGCCCAGCATAATAAAAAAGAAATCACTTAAATGATTTAATTTATCCCGGTAGAAAGAACTTACTTTACTCGTGTAAGAAGTCAAAGTTATATAAAAGTCCACACAATGTCCGTACTAATTACCCAATTTTTATAATTTTATTATACAAGCTTTATATAAATAATTACATCATTGCACAAGAAAATATTTTGCCTGATGGACCTACAAAGAACTTGGTGCCAGAAAAATTGAGTTAGTACCGGACTTTTGAAATACGAACTGAAAATCTTATATAATGTTATGAGGTCAATTATTTATTTTCTATCTTACAAGGCTGTAAAACCCATCACTTACATCAACAGTTCGTAGACCGTAGTCTGAGCATTTGGTATTTGCAGATTGATTTGTATAAAATGCAAAAAAAACTTTCACTGTATACCTACGTTTTATTTTTTCAACGTGAACACTGTAATGGAATAACAATATTACCAAATTACGAGTATAATCCAAAACTGTTTCGATTTAGTTATTATTATTTTTAAATGTTTCCAGTTTAGATATTTTTGCCAAATCTTAGTATGAAATATTGAAACAGATCAAACCTGAATTTGCGAAAAAAATATCAAGCTCGTTTAATGGATATTTCATGGTTTTTTATAATTTTTAGTTCCATATAAGCCTATACAAAGCTTCTATGTATGTTTCTCAATTGTATCAGAACGAGTAAAACATGAGTAGAGTATTTTTACAAGGACACTAGTACATTTATAGGTTGGGGGAAAAAAACTTACGTATGCATTTTTTGCTGAAAGTCAAAATTATGAGAAGATTTAATTAAAAATTTACGATATTTCATTAAAAAAATTCACCGCTTTTCACTAAACAGGAAAACCTCGTTAAACGTAATTAATTCAGCCTTTAATTTCTTCGCGCTAAGCGATATTGCGTAATACGAATAAAATGAACAATATGATTAATTCTAATTAATCCACCATGATCTAATTCGAAAAAAAGTACACTAAATGTAAGTTATATTAGAGGATAAAACTATCAAAGAATAAAAAAAGGTGCGTAGAATTTTATTTACTGAATGAATACATAATTAAATGATAAACCACTCTTTCACAAAACATTGGAGCAATGATGTTATTCACTTAATGAATACATAATTAAATGATAAACCACTCTTTTACAAAATATTGGAGCAATGATGTTATTTACTGAATGAATACATAATTAAATGATAAACCACTCTTTTACAAAATATTGGAGCAATGATGTTATTTACTGAATGAATATATAATTAAATGATAAACCACTCTTTCACAAAACATTGGAGCAATGATGTTATTCACTGAATGAATACACAATTAAATGATAAACCACTCTTTTACAAAATATTGGAGCAATGATGTTATTTACTGAATGGATACATAATTAAATTATAAACCTCTCTTTCACAAAATATTGGAGCAATGATGTTATTCACTGAATGAATACATAATTAAATGATAAACCACTCTTTTACAAAATATTGGAGCAATGATGCTATTTACTGAATGAATACATAATGAAATGATAAACCACTCTTTCACTAAACATTGGAGCAATGATGTTATTCACTGAATGAATACATAATTAAATGATAAACCACTCTTTTACAAAATATTGGAGCAATGATGTTATTTACTGAATGGATACATAATTAAATGATAAACCTCTCTTTCACAAAATATTGGAGCAATGATGTTATTCACTGAATGAATACATAATTAAATGATAAACCACTCTTTTACAAAATATTGGAGCAATGATGTTATTTACTGAATGAATACATAATTAAATGATGAACCACTCTTTTACAAAATATTGGAGCAATGATGTTATTCACTGAATGAATACATTATTAAATGATGAACCACTCTTTTACAAAATATTGGAGCAATGATGTTATTCACTGAATGAATGCATAATTAAATGATAAACCACTCTTTTACAAAATATTGGAGCAATGATGTTATTTACTGAATGGATACATAATTAAATGATAAACCTCTCTTTCACAAAATATTGGAGCAATGATGTTATTCACTGAATGAATACATAATTAAATGATAAACCACTCTTTTACAAAATATTGGAGCAATGATGTTATTTACTGAATGAATACATAATTAAATGATAAACCACTCTTTCACAAAACATTGGAGCAATGATGTTATTTACTGAATGAATACATTATTAAATGATGAACCACTCTTTTACAAAATATTGGAGCAATGATGTTATTCACTGAATGAATACATAATTAAATGATAAACCACTTTTTCACAAAATATTGGAGCAATGATGTTATTCACTGAATGAATACATAATTAAATGATAAACCACTCTTTTACAATATATTGGAGCAATGATGTTTGAAAAGAGCTTGACTTTTTTATTTCATCATACACCTAATTTTCGATAGTTGGAGGGTTCGATAGTGAATTGTGATTTATAAGCTGTTTCAGTTTTCCTGAAACTGAGCCCAATATTCCGTTATATTTATAATCTATTTCTATAGTATTTGTAGTCAAAGCATTCACATTGTTCAGGTTTTAAGACATTGTCATTTGTTTTATCAAGCACTGTTTATTCCACTTTTTATAACAGTATAACCCTACCGGTTTCAAGGTTTTCCCCTCATCATCAGGGAGCACAAACACTACTCTTTTGTGTGCTCCCTGATGATGAGGTAAACAACATTGAAACCTGTGAGGTTATACCGTTACATTAAGTGGAATAAAACAAATTACAATGTTTTTATATTCTTTTTGATCGATAATAATGTATTTCGCGTTATTTTACTGCATTTTTGCTATGGCAACAGGCATATTATTATTGCATAATATTTAACAAATAAATTCATTTTTGGCGATTGTTTGTTTTCTCCTTTAATAATTCGATTGAATCGATCTTTACATGCGTCGAAGCGTTAATGATATGGATGGCGTGTGTAACTTTAAGAAGCACTTAAAGATAATCCTATTTAGGAGATCTAATCAAAATGTATGATTATATATGACCACTAACTACCCTAAACGTAAAGCCAAATGTGTTACAATCACATAAAAAGGTTTCTTTGTAGCTCGTCTTCCCGTGGTAAGTTTTCTGCGGTTTTCTTACCAAATATGTTTTTCTAAACCACACAGTGGGTAAATTCCTGATAAAATAATCGCACTACCTTCTAGTCCTTATACTGAATTTTTATACATTTATTTGTAATATATTTATTTCGTCGATAATAGTGGGTTTACATCCTAAGTTAGAGCGCCATTGAGGAGGAGATATATTCTCTAAATAATGCTAAATAAATTATCATTTTATTATTATTAATATGGTATGCCTAAGAGTTTTGAATCATTAATGTGTTCATCTTTATTTCAATTGAAAAATCTTTACTGGAGGGGCTCTTATTTTATAGTATAATCTAAGTACATTATTTGTCCTACAATATTTCCTGGAGAGGGATACACATTCTTTTTTTTGTCAAGTCTTTTATTATTGATAACTTGTATTCGTGCATTGGTATGTTAAAACATCATACCTTGAAATATATAAAGGCTCTTTTGAATTGAGGTGTTTTTTTTAATTATATTTTTTGAATAAAACACACAATTTGCTTTCATTTCAATAAACTTTTTATTGGTCATTGAAGTATAATGTATGACATTTAAACACAATAAACAATATTTGCCAAATGTCTACATCTTGCAGCTCCACAGATGTTCACTCTTTTGTCAAAATTTTCGATAACGTTTTGGCATAATTACGGTTCTAACTCACCAATAACGCGAATAATTTCGTCCTTCAACTCAGGAATTGATTAGGTCATTCTTATAGACCTGGCTTTTCACGTAACCCCAGAGAAAATAGTCCAACGGTGTCAGATCACATGATCTCGGTGGCCAATTAACATAATCGTTTCCGGAGATTACAATACATAAAATAATTCTCAATTTAAACGCGTTGTTGTATTATATACGACTCCATTTTTATAAATGCCATACATTACACTTCTCAAATGTTACAAGAATCAGGCAAGATTGCGACGCCATCTGTGTTTTATCCAAGAATAAGAAAAACCGCTCAATTTGAAATACCCTTTATGTATACAAAAAGACATAGATACATTATAATTTGATTTTTTTTTTTATCAAACGATAACCTATCACTTTGAATCAATTTAAGATGATCATAATAGATCATCTTGATCCAACCATATTTTATTTGGTCTTCCTCTGCCACGCCTTCCAATCCCATTAGCATTACATATTTGTTTGGTTAGTCTTACTTCATTCATTATTTCCACTTACCCTAACCCTCTTAGAGTGGTTTTATGTATTTTACCCAACACATCAGCGTTAATTTTACAATCATCCCTAGTAACCTATATCAGTAATCTATCATATATTAGACCTCTGTTGTCTAGTTGGTAAGACGCTTATCTCGTAGCCCGGAGGTTGCGGGTTCAAATCCCGCTGGAAATCAGATTTTTTTAAAGGATTTCAGTGGTTTTCGCTTAAGGCCTCTTTAACGTATTTCTGGTTGGTTGGAAGAGATCGATACATGGCAATAAGCCAATTAGGTTGTACTATATACAAAAATAGTGTGATACAATACAATATAGTATGACTCCATATTGCAGCCATTTCTATCGTATTTATTCTGTTTAAAATAAATTTCTACAACATAAATAACAAATTGATAAAAAATTATAAGAGTTAAACATAAATTTAGATGAAATAAGATCGACCTTCTCAGTGGTCGAGTGGGAGTACGTTTGATGTCCATCTAGATATTCTTCCGTGTCCGACGGAGACTTCGGTTGGTACACGGTTTTATAGAAATCCGTTGAATTGATTATTTAACCAAGCACACGGGACGCTCTTTTTATATTATTATGAAGTTATTCTATTTGGTTGTAATATATTGCCAATGTGTAAATCATTATTTGTTTAATAAACGCTTTCGTGAAATATTTTTTACAATCAACCAGCATTTGTTTCATTAAATTAAAAAGTATCAATTTACAATGTCTTAAATTTATTAAAATAATATTAGAAAAAGTAACAAAAGTTTAAATAAAATATAAATATCTAAGAAAAAGAGGATGACAATGGAAAACCTATGGAAGTTAAGGACGACGAACATTTGGATATATAGAGTGTAAACATAAGCTGTGTCCGTTTTTTTTTTTTCAAATTTAAAAATGAGCACCAAAAGTAAAACCAAATGGTAAAGATCCCCTTCAAACCACCGTAGAATTAGCTGAGTAGATGAATTGTAGTCACATGACTGTATACCGCCATCTTAAATCAATGGGAAAAGTCCAGAAGTTCGGCGCTTGGGTTCCACATGTTTTGAGTGAAAACAACAAAAATCAACGCTCGACAATCTTCATGAATAATATAGTTTAAGCGGTCGTCATCGAAGTCCACTGATCGTCCGGAACGCTCCATGTCTTTCAGGTCGAAATTACCGTCTTTGAAACGCAAAAACCATCGACAATCTGTCCTTTCATTCATAACATATTCACCGTACACTTAACAAATATCGCGAGCAGCTTTGACAGCTTTATTCCCTCGATTGAACGCGAACAGTAGGAGGTTTCGAAAATGCTCACTTTCGTCTACTTGACATTCCATTTTGAAGGCTTGTAATCAAATAAAATAATATATGTAAAGTAAAAACATACACAATATCTTTTAGAGCAGAAAATTTTCTTTCGAATGACGTATAATCTTTACAATTTTGTTTTACTTTTGGTGCTCATTTTTAAATTGAAAAAAAAAACGGACACAACACCTATTAAATAACACTTCTTTACTTTTTTCTGAAATATCAACAAGGATGTAGTATATAATATTGATTTAATTTTCCCAGGTAAGTACGACAAAAAATTAAATACATTTCTTTCAAGAAATACTACACAGGTGCAATATTATACTGACTCTAGGCTGGTTTTCACTTAATGCTTGTTCAACATATTCCTGGTGGGTTAGATTGCTGAACGGCAATAAACTTCTTCTTCCTCTTGATCTAGGTCGTATGATCTGTTTGTGACGGTGGGCTGTCCTGGGATGATGACGTCCAGCTGTCCTTCCACCTTTTCGGCGGCGTTCCTGGTAATCTCCTGCTGCTAGGGTTTTCAGTCTTAGCGGTTTTTGCCAGTCTTGTATCCTCCATGCGGTCCACATGATCCCACTCAAATTTACAATTTATATTTATTTTATTAGTCGTTCGTCATTCATTCATTCCACGTGCTCAGACCATCTAAGAGTGTTCTTTTTTATCTCACTCTAAACATCTGTCTTAAGTTCAAATTCATCCCTAAACACTTCAATCCGTATTATGTCATGCATTATCACCTCGTCTATTATTCCCAGCGCACGCATTTATACAACATTTATTCGGCTCCTGTCAGTATTTTTCACTTTCATAAATATTTAAGTTCTCATTATTTCTAATAACTTAATTTCGTACTCTGTCATACCTAAAAATTGCCCTCCCCCCTTCCATTTTTCCGAGTATACACAAATCCATAACGAATATACACTTTCTGAACCTAGAAAAAAATACTCTTAAAAAATAAAATAAAATGTAATCATGAACATATTTTCCATCCCCTAGATGAGGCTCTAGAGATAAGGGATGTTACAATGTATACCCGTAGGTAGACTCGGCAAGCCAAGCTGCTCCCTAGGGAAGATTCTGTTTGCGTTGCTAACAAGAGCTTAGTGTCACGGCTACTTAATAAAGCGCTTACTGTAGTTATTAATTCTACATTATTTAAGGTTCTTCGTCTATTGTTACCTTTTTTTCTTCTATCAGGTTATTGTTTCCTGTATTGTTATATTACACGTTCATTGCCCACAGTATAAAGATTAATTATTTTATTGACATGACAATCTCCATCAACCAATCAACAGCCGTCCATATTCATTAGATCTGCAATAGAAGCATATTTTTTACATTTTTTCAGTATGCTGTAAGGTTTTTATCTTGTTCTGGGCTGTTAAATCTTATTTAATAATAAAAAAAACTTAACCATTTCCTGTTTCTCCATAATTATATTATCGTTTCCGTTTCAAAGTTATACATTGAAAAAATATACTTGGTTAAATATAACCTTATTATTCAAATTATACAAAACGGCGATCACAATACATTTGAAATAACGCATTATTATATGTATAGTGTCAATACAAATTTTAGTTTTCATAATTATTAACAACACGAAAACTATACGGGACGACAAAATAAAGAAAGACTGAAAAATCAGATAAAGATTGCTAATTTTAGTGTAAGGCGTCTGTGAGGAAGACCACTGAAAGTATGGTTGGATAAATTGAATTAAATTCTGAAAGAAGGAAACGTATAAAGTCAGAAAAATCATTAAAGTTGTATGAGAAGGTGTATGGATGGGGAAGAGACTAAAATTGTGTGTTGAGTTAGAAAAGTGTGGATCTCTCTTTTCTCTGCCTACCCTGACAGGAAAATTGCGTGGTATGTAACATATGTATGTATGTACGAAAACAAATGACAGAAAAATATCGGTAAGGTGGTACGAAATGCAGAACGGCGAATTGCAATAGAAAACAATGTCATTGAAGCATGATGTATTCTTGTCAGAACACCCATTTCTACAGTACATGGGGTCATAATGTTTGATATAATAAATAATGAAGTAATTAGGGATGAATGTGAACATAACGCTGATGTGTTGGGTACGATGAAGAAGAGTAGGTACTCTGAAATGGTTTGGGCATGCAAACCGAATTAATGAAAAAAGCCTGACAAAAGACACATATAGTGCAAATGTGAGTGAAATACTCGTACATGGTAGAGGAAGACCAAAGAGAGAATGGTTGCGTCAAGTCATTGATATTTAACAAAAAACGTAGAAATCCAAATAAATCGTAAGAGCTGTATGAGAAGGTGTATAGATGTTAACTAGGTGAATGATGTGTGTGGAGATAGGAAAGCCTGGTGATATTTACAAGGATTCATCAAAGAAGCTAAGTTGATAGAGAGTTACTGGCTAATATTAAAATCCGAAAGGTGTCCTATTTGGGTCATTTACTTAGAGGAGAAAAATACAAATTGCTGCACCTGATCATCCAATGCAATATAGAGGGTCGAAGAGCTGTTAGCAAGAGGGAAATCTCCTGGCTGCGAAATATACGTGGTATAAGGAGCGTTGGGGATCTTTTTCGGGCTGCCGGGGACAAAGACGCTTACTCTCAGGTGATAGTTAACGTTGGGGGGACCTGGCATGACACTAAGAAGAAGAAGATGAAGGTGATAATTTCTCTGTCTACCCCGACAGGGAAGTGACGTGATTATAGTAGGAATATACTATATGTGTAAGATTTGTGTATGGTATATCTGCTGAGTGTTTTAAAAATGTCAACTTTTGTTTATTTATATATTATTTGTTTTTATTGTTTCTTCTTTGATAACCTATTATTTCAGGAACGAGTATATTTTAATTAAATGATTGTTTGTATACACGTATCATGTATACGTATTTGCTAATACATAAATATTTAGAAACATGTAACGTCCTATCGTTTTCAAAACGTACACAATATAAATAAAAAATATTTGATTACAAAGCAAAAATCTTATGTTTACTTGAGGTAGCAAGTAAACGTGAGATTATTTAGATTTTTTTCTAAACAATCTCACATTTACTTGCTACCTTAATGCACCATAAAATATGGATATCTAAACTTAATAAAAATAGAGCAAACAAATCAACAAACTACAAATAAAACTTCCTCTATATTTTCAGCCCCCCTATGCAAAACTGTCAAGACAAATACTAATTCAAGGGAATAATTAACTGGTCCCCCTCGGCATGTTACGTCACTGACTATGTATATTTGTATTAAAATTCATCTCACTCGGTTTGACAGATCATTATTTCGTATTTTGATGCAACTTTCCCCAGCGATTTCGACTTCCAACCGACCCCCCTTTATGTCAAAGGACAGGGGCGTAACAAAATCCTTTTGTTGCCTGAGGGATGTGTTTGGAAAACGTTACAAAGTTCCGTTGTACCGCAGGAGGATAATTTATAGAAAACATATTAAATAGTTTATTTTATTTTCTATCGAATGTTTTCGAGAAAATTAAGGTAGATGAAAACATCGAAAGGTGTATTGTATTATTTTATACTTTTGTTTGTATACAGTACAACCTGGCGGGATTATTGCCATGTGGCAATCTATTCCAGCCAACTAGAAACATAAACTAAACAATTTTCACTTAAATAAAAATCCTCGTACTATTTGTCAGTATTCTTATACATATTTAATCTATACAAATATTTAACATTTTTGGAAGTCATGTTTGCGAATACATAATTTAATTATTGCGAATTATTTCTCCGGTTCAGCGCACCAACGCACCTCTAGACCAGCCGCCGCTACTCACGTATATCGAGTACTTGTGCTCAATTCATCAACTACCAAAATATACGAAAACAATAATAATGGTGGACCTCTACCACGCACACCTTGCACTTTTGACTTGTATACTAGCTTAGTCATTCTTTCTTCATTCATTATTTCCACATGTCCAAACTATCTTAATGTTCTTTTCTCCATGTTACCTCCTGAAATATGTATTTTACCGTTAATCAATTTCTGATGTCATCGTTCCGCCTTCTTTCGTACAATGACACTACAATTTTTTTCCTTAGTGCTCCTATATTCACAACATTTATCATACTTTTATCCTTCTTCCACCTTATTTGCCTTTTCATATGTCGTAGTATTTTCAACCACTGCGATGAGCATTTCTTAGTTTCGTATTTACAGTGGTTTTAAGCCCAAAGGTTCGATTAATGAGGTCGAAGGTGATTTTGCCTACCTGCCTCGCTAAGTTTACATCGCGAATTGCTTTTTTTTATATTAAATAAAGTAATATAACATATATGGTACAAATATTTGCCAAGGTTATACCTATAAACGAATTTATTACTTGACAAATCTTTTTTCAGTATTATAATTTATGAACTTACTTAATCTTATTTTCCTACATGTCATTTTATTTTTATTTTTATAATCTCAATATATGATTTCTTAGAAATAAAACACCTACACATTACTTATGACTAGATGACAATTCTAACGAATATTTTTTTAGAAAGAACAAGTCCACTCGTTCAGGCTACTTGTATTCCATCACATTCACTCATACCTTGGTCCTCCAAGCTAATACTGTATGTTATGTGGACTAATCAGGCAACAGATAATGCTTCGGGAGTTTGTACTTATAACGGAAGGGTAGATCGTATTTACTCTCTTAAGCCCCCAGGGCAGCACTAAGGAACATCGCGAATTGCAATACATCATGGGGTATCAAACAATTATTATTATTTTGTGATAATGTTATAAAATATAACAAACAAAATGATATGTTCTTAACCACAAAACATGAAATAAAAATTCATTCAAAAAAATTAGTACCTTTTAGTATATATAACAATAGTTCTCGGGATTTGAAATAAAGTACACGATTTACATGTTGGGCGACGCTGGACACGAGAAAAATTCCCCTTTGCTTTTAATATTAGCTGTCAAATGTGACCACGCCCAACAAGTTAATCTGCCATGATGGCGCCCAATATAGCTAATTATATATTATTTGCTCTATCCACCCGTTCTTAGAAATCACTGGCTCTAAACATATGATACAAGAGTCTGAACCCTATTGTCGGTCCTAATGAAAACAAGCGTAGTCGAAATGTATTTTTTTTTAAATTTAAATATTTTTAATCTCACTACCTTTTAACCCTCTCTCCCCCAAAAAAAATGTACTCGTATATTTGCAAATAACAACTCCGTTGGTTCCTCGAATGTGTAAAAAAAACAAGGTATGATAGAATAAGGTGTGCAGAAACACTGTTTTTACCAACCACAGACTGCATTCAGTACTTTCTCATATCGGTATACATTTAGAAAAAAACATAATTGGTAAGAAAACCGCAGAAAACTTACCAAAAGAAGACGACGAAACCTTTGTAAATCTTTCCATATATGATAGGAGAACATTTGGCTTTAGGTGTAGTGTATGCGTATAGTAACATTTAGAGAAATATATAGGATCATAGGCGTGTTGCTCCAATATACAAGGTCAACGACACATCTATTTATTTATCTCCTTCATGTTAACACATCTTGCGGATTTATTGATTGAAAGAAATTTCTTCCAATCAACAGCTATTGTTTCATAATTATTATTGGCTGTTGAGGTGCATTACCATACGGTAACAAATTGGACTTCGGTGCTGAAGGTTACCAGTTCGAGCCCCGTGCTGTGCTGTATACTCCTCTCAAATGGTACAGGCATTTTTTCCGTATATTATTTAGGGATATAAGGATAGTTTTGACACCAGTCATATTTATTATTTCAAAAAAGGCAAAAAAAAGATAAAAAACATGCCGGTGTGCTTCGATCGTCTCCCTTCGGTTTGCCATCGGATCCAGTAAAGCGGTGTGGTCGATGAGTTTGCTGGTGTGCAACGGCACACTTACTTAAAAATAAAATAACGCCGCAGCAGCGCTTTCCAAGTGACTTAACGTTGTCCTTGACTATGAAGGGACGGGATCCTTGACTATGAAGCCCAGCAACGACGAGGATTATTGGCTGTAAAATCAAATTTAACAAACATTCTAAGAAAGATATGCAAGAAGCATGGAAGCAATAGATATTGAATATTGGTTTTCTAATCTAAGTGAATTGCGGGTCTGGTTTGGGTACAGTTCTACTGAGTTGCTGCATTTAATATTATAAGGGCTGCAATAATAGTAACAAACCTGCAATGACATCTCGAAAAGAAGAGAAGATGAAAGTAAGTGAAACGAGGAGATATGTAACTATCTTCAGATATTAGCGAGATGTTTAAATCTCCAGGTTAAGAACCACTGGAGTAAGAAAGTAACTCACAATTTGATATTGTACGGGCTGGAAATACTACCGTACGTGGGCAGGCAACAGCGCTTATGTGTAGGTCCAACGCATTCGAATATTAAATGGCAAATTCTTGAACCACACTGAACCACTTTTTTTGGTACCATGTAGAATCGAACTCGAAACCCCAGGGTGAAAGATCAGAATTTTATCAATTAGACTAAGAAGATCGTTAATTTTAATAATACGTTTTATGAGTACACGTATTATTTTTCCCTATTGTATGGAAAATTTTGTAAAAAAACCCACAAAATTGTGTATATACGAAGAAAACAACCCAAATAGATATAAAATAATAACAATAATCTAGTTTATTAAAAATAAAATAATACAAGAATATAAAACTTTAATATACGAGTATATACAGCTTAAATCAGATACTATCAAAAGGTCTGAGCTTATCTTGGTGCAATCATAGTTTCAGCTAATAAAAGTTTACGCTAAGATCGCATTATCCTATTTCTGGGTACTTACAACAGTACCAACTTAACATATTTTAGTTCATTTTGTTTTGATAGTTCCATGATAGATTTTTGAAAGACAGAGAAATGGTAAGTGACCGGACGAAAATGTATACAATTTTATGATTGATTACATTTATGAACTTTGTCAACTTTCTTGTTACGGATCCTTAAGGTATCCGCAGAAAATGGGATTTTTAATAACGTAATGAGTAGAATGCATTGAAATGTATTATAATCCAATTCGCCAATACCAGATCAATATTCTATAAGCCCAAGAGAATTTCTTATGAATCCTTAAGATATCCGCAGAAAATATGATTTTTAATAACGTAATGAGTAGAATGCATTGAAATGTATTATAATTCGATTCACCAATACCAGATCAATATTCTCGCAATTCCCAAGAGAATTTCATAGTATCTAATTGACATTCTACTGAGGGTAGAAATATCAAATTTTAAGTATGGCCGGTGTTAGCCCATCTATCCACACGCTTTAACCCTTCCTTCCCTGTGATGTGTAACTAGTACACGTTGCTTCTAAAAACTTTAATATCTCTATAAATATAATAAATACTGGGTTCAGATTTTAGGTATTCCTCCATAATAAATTTACGCATTGAATGAAATAATAATATTAATAATATTTAGCACTTATCGGCCACATAGGAGATATTTTATGAATATCGAGAATAAATTCTCCAATACAATCAAACGTGTGCCATTGTGTGACGTAGGTGTATTCATTCTAAAAACCGCTATGGGTGAGGAAGCGACGCTATTCACGTCTCACTCTACTTCGGTATATGGGAACGTAAGAAATAGAATCTCAGTTGGCTCGCTTCAGTAGCTCTCGGGCTTTTATTTGAGGCGGTCGTTTCGCCTATTTTGTGAACGTCAGCCGGTGTTTTTTTTCATGTTTTCAGTAATTAAATTTTAATTATTATCATTTTTGACTTCAAATTTAATTAATTAAAGCGATTGGCTATGAATATTCTTATTATTCCGATTTTATATCGCTATATTTTACATTTGTATTGATGTGTTGAATACACAGCACCGGAAAGCGCGGATTTTTTTAGCACAGTTAACTTGCTGAAGCCAGAAACTTTAGGACTTAAGTGGTATAATATTATTCTGCTTAATATTGATACATCTTAAGCATCATCATGCATGTCTATTTATCGTGATACTCACTTATCCTCGTTCAAAATCTTATCCGCTTGATCCAGCCACGTTTTCCTTTTTCTACCTTTTCCATGCACATCTTGCACTTCTGACTTGAATACACATATTTGTAGTTATTCTTAATGTTTCATTCTTTATCTTACTAACAACAAGCACTATTTTCGTGCGTTTATTTCTGACATCTTTAATTTAAAGGCGGAAGACCAAAGAAAATATGGTCGGATCAAGTGAATGAATGAAAATTAGAAAATCAGAGAAATCGTATTGATTGTATGAGAATGTGTATGGATGTAGAAGAGGCTAAGTATTTGTGTCATCATAGGGAAGTCTCGTGCTCTATCCTCTCTGCCTACTTAGACAGGAAAAGGGCGTAATGGAATGCATAATTGACTTTTTATCAGTTTATTTTTGCTGTTTACTGCTTTAATATATTTCATGCTAAGTTGAGCATATACGAGTATAACACTAATAACTTATTTTGCAGTTTGAAAAAAACTATGCTGAATACATCGATAGGCAATCTCCCGTGAGAGAGTATAATCGTCAGATATCCTGTGTATGAAGACACCTGTTCGTGTACTGTTTTATAATGTGGAAACTATTGCACTTTATCAAGCACACGCTTTACCGAGTACACAGTTTTAAAGGAGATCAAAGGCGGACAAGAAGATTGGCAAGTTTAATCGACTACAAGATTACCTTAAACAAAATTTTGTATAGCACTATTTTTGTGTTATTTAATAGCCCGATAAGCTTTTTTCATAAACAACGTGTAAGCTTCAGAAAAACGATAACTCAGTTGTTAAACAATGTAAAATAAAACGTGTCGGGAAGAAAATCCACTAGGAATGGAACCTGGAACACCCGCTTACCTTTAGATCATTACCCACAAAAACACCACTGATGCTCTTTATCGGTATTAATAACATTACGAGTATGTTGATAAACTATTTAGATTAGGAAATGTACCTTAGATGAACTTTACATTTCTAAAATTGCTTTTATAGGTCACCTAACGAATATATGTTTGTAGAAATTAGTGGATTCAGATTGGATCATTTCCTTTATTATTGCATTATATTAGACTTCTGTTGGATACAGTAAAGCCTGGTGATTTTTTTCTTCTTCTCACTGTCTGCGAAGACTGTTGGGGTCAGCTCTCATCGTCCTCAGGTTGTATGCTCTTCTGTCCCGGACTACGTCCCCCAGGCCGTGCCTCTGCATCAGGTTATATTTTTGCACCACCCATGAATTCTTTGGTCTCCCTCTGGTTGTTATTCGAGGAAGATCCATGGAGTTTGCCTGGTTCACAATGTGATCGGGTGCTCTGCGTCCAACGTGCCCATACCATCTCAATCGCCTCTCCTCCATCTTACTGTTGATGTCTGTAACACCTAGGCTTCCACGAATTCATGAACTTTTTATTTTGTCTCTTAGGGACACACTAGTTGACCATCTTAGCATGGTCATTTCAGCAGTTTCTAGTTGCCTAGAGTAAGAGTTATACATCGTCCAGCATTCAGAGCCATATAGGAGTGCGGGTTTGACAATCGTTTGGTATACTTTTCCTTTTAACTTTACTGGCATTTTCGGATCACTTAGAACTCCCGTCATTGATCTAAACTTCATCCATCCCACACTAATTCTATGTGTTACATCTGCTGCACATCCTCCATTGCTATGGATAAGTGACCCATGATACTTAAAGGAGTCACAATTTGGTAATGTTTCTCCATCCATTTGCATAACGGGAGTGACAGCATTTGTGTTCTCGAATGGTAGGTACAGATACTCAAACAAACCGAAGCCTGGTGATGATTTGTTACCTAGAAAGCTCTTCCAACCAAAAAGGAAAGACGTTAAAGAGGCTTTAAGTACAAATCCGCCTGAAAACCTTTAATACGATTGTGTTTCAGCGGAAATCGAATCCGAAAGACGAAATATAGACATCGTAGGTCACGAAATTAACTTAAATACACATAATCTAATAAAAAATATAATTTACCATCAAAAGCATCTTTTCAATCGACATTAACTGTTAAACATCATAAACAAAAAATATGACATGGGTCAGTCAATCCCATTCACTCAGAAACAAGTCATATCCCTTTTTAGTGGTCCATTATCAAGACATAATTGAGTTAAAAACATTTTAGCTCATATAAAAAAATAAGAAACAAATAACTTTGAGATGTTAGTCATTAATAAACAGCTAGTTAATCTTGTTTGAAAGCTTTACAGGCCAGCCGTTTAAAATGATGCTCGACTACATTATTTTTTTCTATAGATAATAATTTGTAGTTATTAGATTTAAACCAATTTAAAAGCTTTTCGTAAGCGTGACTTAGAGAATTGTTTAATTTGATATGAGTGCTGTTTATTATCTTATTAAGTTATTGTATATTAAAGATTCGACTTGATTTAAATTTATTTTCTTAAATCTCGACATGATTTTTTGTCGAGTGCCTGATTTTGAACCGTTTGAATTGAATTTCCATTGTAATTATACACGTAACAAACCATTTCCCTGTCGGGGTAGGCAGAGAGGGCAGAATACCAGAATTTATTTACTCGACAAACATATCCTTAGACTCTTCTACATCCATACACCGTTTGTTACTTCTACGATGTCTTATTTACTTCACGAAAAGCGTTCACAAAAAGCTACTCTTCGAATTGCTGTTATAGTCGGTAAACCCAAATATTTCGACACAACGTTTCAAGTAACGGGATATCTTCTGTGGAATAGTCTTCCGTCTTTCCTCTGGAAAGACGGAAGACTTTTCCTCCAAATCGGCAATGATCTAGTTAGACTTAAAAATTCACTTGTCCTATGTACATCTTCTGTTAGTTAAAAGTTTAATCTACTTGTAATAAGCGCTCTTATGGTAATTTTAGTGGTTGAAAACAGCGCCGTGTTAATTATTGTTCGAAAAGGAGTAAAACGAATTCTTATTCAATTTTTTTTAAATGAAATTTCTTCATTATACACGTATCTCAGGTTTTACTCTTCTGCAACCTGTTTAAGTCAAGTTCTTTTGAAGTAGTAATCTCGTTAATTTGAGATATTTGAGAAAATATAACAATACACGGTACGAGCTTAAACGGAATGTTTTTTTTAGACCAAAAAATTTATTACTGTCATGATATTTTTCCACATGAGTATGATTGAAATCTGGTAATTAATTTAAACCAGGAACCCGATAAATACATCGAAACGTTTCTAACAAGCCATTTTAACTAATCACTTAATTTTTTATATCACTTAAGCTGAGCTTGCCTCTTCTATTTCCAGTTCATAGTTCTTCCTTCTTCAAGTTGTCCTTTACTGCCCATGCCGTTAGATTATGGAACCAACAACCAGCTGCTGAAAGCTCATTAGTTTCCTTCAAAAAGCGATACAAAAATCATTATAGCTCTCTTCAACGACAAAATGTGTTTTTTATTTATCCCTTTTTATCCCTATTCCCTATTCTAAATAGTTATCTTCTCCTGCCCCGCACCTCTCCAATTTATGGTTGGTATAAAAGAAATACAGTATGTTTATTTTCTATCTCTCTACTTAAAATTAATATTTTTTCGCAACTTTTTTACATACATACCACCACGCCGTCTCCCTATCGCGGTAAACAGAAAGGGGATAGCGCCAGACTTTTCTATCGCGACACGCATCTTTCGTCTATTCTACATCCATACACCTTCTCACACAGATCCTACGATTTCTCAGATTTTTTACATATCCTTCTTTCAAAATAGCATACATTTAATTTTATCGTTTTTTCTGTTAATATAACATTATATAGAGGTAATGAAACCATGTGACTCCCTAATTAACCTTTCGCTTCCTTTGCTAAAAAAAATCGCGCGTTCCGGTGATGTGTATTCAATACACATCAATACACATGTAAAAATCAGCGATTTAAAATCGGAAAAATAAGAATATTCATAGCCAATCGCTTAAATTAATTAAATTTGAAGTCAAAAGTGATAATAATTGAATCTTAATTGGTAAAAACATGGGCCGAAGTTCACAAAATGGGCGAAGAGACCATCTCAAATGGATGCCCGGACTGAAGCGAGAGAAGCGAGCGAACTGTGATTCTATATCTTGCGTTCCCATATACCGAAGTAGAGTGAGAGTGAGACGTGAATAGCGTCGCTTCCTCACCCATAGTGGTTTTTTTAGAATGAATATACCTACGTCACACACTGGTACACGTTTGATTGTATTGGTGAATTTATTCCCGATTTTCACAAAATATCTCTGATGTGGCCGATAAGTGCTAATTATTATTAATATTATTTTTTCATTCAATGCGTAAATGTATTACGGAGGGATACCTAAAATCTGAACCCAGTATTTATTATATTTATAGAGATATTAAAGTTTTTAGAACAATGTGTACGAGTACTGGTTACACATCACAAGGAAGAAAGGGCATCGACAATTTTTTACGATATTTTACTTTAAATACTAATTTCTTCAGTAAAAAAAATGTAATTGGTGTTTAAGGTTGACTATGAATTCGGGACCTTAACTACGCTTAAATATTATATTTTAACAAATCCGTTTGAATTTAAATTTTAACAATAGGGTCAAAAGTTAATAACTTCAACACATTAACTGTGGTGCGTCCAACCAACCGTTCTATTATAATATATCTGAAGATAAATGGTTTATAGATGAACTGATGGTTAATAAAAAATCTATCTATTGTTAACAATGGTTAACTATTATCGTTCAAGTTCTCTAATTAACCAGTTAATTAGATATATTTTTTTAACTAGTAAGAAATAGCTTCTGTAATATTTAGAAGAAATATGATTTAAAAAATATTTATCCTTGTTACATACTTACCATCACGTCATCTCCCTATTGGGGTAAGCATATTGGGGTAAACAAGACAGAGGGACACACTCTTTTTTTTCGATACATATATTTCGCCTCTTCCACAACCACTCACCTTCCCATACAACTTCTACGATTTCCCTGACTTTCTATGTTTTCTTCTTTCAGAATATCACTTATTTGATCCCATCATGCTTTTCTTAATCTTCCTCTCACACGCCTTCCCCTCACATATGCACTGTATATCTGTTAAGTTAGTGTTTTTTCATTCATTTGTTCCACATGTCCAAATAATCTCCGAGTAATTTTCTTCATCTTACTGAATATATTTATATTCTATATCAATATGGTCTGTTAGATGAAGAATATCTGTAAAATAATAGAGGATACCATAATGCTATTACCCTGTTGGTCTAAACCAGGGGTCTCTAAACTTTTTAGCCTAAGGGCCACACTGACTCCTCCACTAAGTCCCAAGGGCCAAGACCTAGCTAGCTCATCATACCAACATACTGTAGTTTTGAATTACGACCAACATTTCGTATTGGAACTAGCCGACGAATGAGATATATATGGCGCAGGGTGCGGGGGTGGATTCCGTTCCGTTCACAATTTCGGTTGGTACTTACTTATTGTAAGTTTTTAGGATAAATTTCATATCATTAATTCCAGTTAAAATGTTCAATTTCATTATGTATGTCAGTTATTGTGTTTCTTAATTGGTCGTTGAGTTAATTATTTTGGATGATTTACTTACATGGGAAATTTTACAATGTAATCAAAATAAACTATGACGGGCCGGATTGGTAGTACTCGCGGGCTGGCGTTGGCCCGTGGACCGTAGTTTGGGACCCCTGGTCTAAACAAAGAGGACAGGGTGCACGACTTTTATCTTGATACACATCCTTTGCCTTGTCTAAATGGATACCTTTTCTTATATAACTCCTACGATTTTTCTGACTTTTAACTTTCCCTTTTTTTCAAAATATCACTAACTTGATTCATTAATACTTTCTTTGGCCTTCTTCTACTATGCCTCCTATATTTGTAATTTTTTTTGTTAGTATTTCTTGATTCATTCGTTTTAAATGCCCAAACCACATCAGGTTGATCCAATTCACAATTATTACAAAGTTAGTGTTAAACAAAAATAAATCTATAAAATTTAATAAATTCATCCCGGCAAGAATAACTTCTTCACATTGCTCCTGTAAATAGTCCAAGTCACATTAAAGTCCATACAATGCTCATATTGGTTGCCTAATATGTGCAGTCTTCTTGATCAAGAGTTGTACAATTCATTAGTTTCAACCACTTCACTTTGAAACAAAACATTTTACCGGATGGGCCTACAAAGAACTTGTAACATGGCTAGCTACGTTATCGCTATACGTTTCACCAGGAACACAGGGAAGCGCGTCATATAGCACCTCCCTCTACAGGTATGTCACGTCCTTAGAAGCCTTGGCTTAACCAATTCCGAGGTGATCTATGGCTGTTGTTATTATTTATTTAAGAGCAATAGGGATTTATACAATTAATGTGAGGCCTGGAGTCGTTCTGTTACTAAAACTGCTTCTTACAGATTACATAAAAGACTACCTCAAGTAGATAATCTTCTTACAGACTACGTAAAAGACTACCTAAAGTAAATAATCTTCTTACAGACTATATAATAGACTACTTGAAGTAGATAATCTTCTCACAGACTATATAAAAGACTACCGAAAGTAGATAATCATCTTACAGAGTATATAAAACTCTACCTAATGTAGATAATCTTCTTACAGACTATAAACAAGACTACCTAAACTAGATAATCTTCTTACAGACTATATAAAAGACTACCTAAAGTAAATAATCTTTTTAGACTATAGAAAAGACTACATAAAGTAGATAATCTTCCTACAGATTATATAAAAGACTACCTAAAGTAGACAATCTTTTTACAGACTATATAAAAGACTACCTAAAGTAGATGAAGTAGAAAAGTGTATAATCTATTTACCTAAACTAAATATTTGATTTATTTACAGTTAAGGCATTAACATTGTGGAAGTTAAAAGACATTGTAATTTGTTTAGTCAAACACTGTCTATTCCACTCTGTATAATGATGTAACCCTACCAGTTTCAAGGTTTTCACCTATTCATCAGGGGAGCTCAAATCAGTCTTGTTTGTGCTTCCCGGATAATGAGATAAAAACTGTTATTTGTTTAGTCAAACACTCTTTATTCCACTTTATAAAACGACATAACCCTACCGGTTTCAAGTTTTTCACCTTATTTACAAATCAGTCTTGTTTGTGCTCCCCTGATGATGAGGTAAAAACCTTGAAACCGGTACGGTTATACCGTAATTTGGAGTGGAATAAACAGTGTTTGACTTAACAAATTACACTAAATGTTGTATTTGAATTCGGGGAGAAATCAATTAATTTTCTTCCTAGCTAACTTCCTTTCATTTGCCTTACCAAATTAATCACTGACCATCTAGCATAAAGTGTCAAATAAACAGATATAACAAAAGCGTATGTATCAAGTCTGGTAGTCCCTACATATCTTTTGGTTGATCATTTGGAACTACCGTTTTATAAATATTTTATCAATATTTATCTCTCATAGAACTACGGTTAGAAGATATCTTAGCTGATAATCGAGAGAACCATTTTAAAACTTGAAATACATTTGACACACTGATACATTTAACTGAGATGAGTTAAACCCCTCTTGAGAGAACTATCTTTAACTAGGATCGTTCAACGATGACAATGAAATGGCTGTTAAAAGCGGTTCGAATGGGATTCTTTCGGTATATCTGGACCAGAAGTAGATAACCTTTTTAATAGAAAAAAATGGATTTAATTTATTATGACGAAATAAAATAGTTTCAATCAAGGTTTTTAAATCAATGCCTTTATATACGAGTATATTTCTGGTTAATTGGAAATATAGTTTTATCTTAAAATACAAAGCATATAAAAGACATTTCATCAAATTCCGATAGTTTAATTTTAATATGCATAATAATGATAATAATAATATTTGTAATTTGTTTTAGCAAATACTGTTTATGTAACGGTATAACCATACCGGTTTCAAGGTATTCACCTCATCATCAGGGGAGCACAAAAAATACTAAATTCTGTTCGAACTAGTACCGACATACACACTTCTAACGGTAGAAGTGTGTATGTCGGTACCAGTCCACACATAATTCAGTATTGTTAGTGATCCCTTGATGATGAGGTGAAGATCTTGTAACTGGTAGGGTTATACCGTTACATAAAGTGGAATCAACAGTATTTGATAAAACAAATTACAATGTATTTAAACCTCCACAATGTTAATGCCTTAACCGTAAATAATTTAATAATAATACTATGCATTATTGGTTTAATGTGTCATATGTTATCTGAATTGTTCTGATATTTTTTTAAATAAATATTCCAATGGTTTATCGTAAATATTTCCAATAAATAAATTTGAGTTCGATGGTGTTGAAAAAAAAACTATAATGTTAATTTCAAGACCGCTGTTACCGGTTAGTAACTTAATTATTTTCTGTTTTTTATTGAATTGATACTAAACTGGCACGCAGCCTAATTGTTGACGACCAACTATATTTCTAGCATAAGTTAATAAGCCAATGAAAGGGAATCTAATTCTTTTATTTCGTGAATACAGGAATAAAAAATATAGATTTTTTTTTATTGGACAGATTTGATCACGGATTTCGAAAGAGCGCTCGAATGAAAGCTATTAGTTAAAAATAAAACATATTGATGGATAATTCACTAGTAACGTGGCACGGACATGTACCCAAATCAACTGTCAGATTATATTAGTTGGAAACGCGTTTCGGATACAGCTGTCCTAAACCAGGAGTCGCAGAAATACTCTAAACAAACATCTTATCGAATAACCGCTCTAACAGTGAACATCAAAAATATATATTGCAATTCGTTTTATCAAACACTGTTTATTCCACTCTATGTAACGGTGTAACCCTACCGGTTTCAATGTGTTCACCTCATGATCAGGGGGCACAAATAAGACAAGATCACAAATGTCTTATTATGACGCCCTACATAAAACGTTATTCCTACAAAAATTTATTCACAAGATGACGATATGAGTGACGATATCAAATACTGTTTATTCCACTTTATGTGACGGTATAACCCTACCAGTTTCAAGGTGTTCACCTCATCATCAAGGGACACAAACAAGACAAGAGCACAAATGTCTTATTATGACGCTGTATATAAAACGTTATTCCAACAAAAATTTCTTCACAAAATAATGAGTGACGATATCAAACACTGTTTATTCCACTTTATGTAACGGTAAAACCCTACCGGTTTCAAGGTGTACACCTCATAATCAGAGGGCACAAACAAGACAAGAGCACAAATGTCTTATTATGACGCCCTATATAAAACGTTATTCCAACCAAAATTTCTTCACAAAATAATGATTGACGATATCAAACACTGTTTATTCCACTTTATGTAACGGTATAATCCTTCCCTGTTTCAAGGTGTTCACCTCATCATCAAGGGGCACAAACAAGACAAGAGCACAAATGTCTTATTATGACGCTGTATATAAAACGTTATTCCAATTAAAATTTCTTCACAAAATAATGAGTGACGATATCAAACACAGTTTATTCCACTTTATGTAACGGTTTAACCCTTCCCTGTTTCAAGGTGTTCACCTCATCATCAAGGGGCACAAACAAGACAAGAGCACAAATGTCTTATTATGACGCTGTATATAAAACGTTATTCCAATTAAAATTTCTTCACAAAATAATGAGTGACGATATCAAACACAGTTTATTCCACTTTATGTAACGGTTTAACCCTTCCCTGTTTCAAGGTGTTCACCTCATCATCAAGGGGCACAAACAAGACAAGAGCACAAATGTCTTATTATGACGCTGTATATAAAACGTTATTCCAATTAAAATTTCTTCACAAAATAATGAGTGACGATATCAAACACAGTTTATTCGACTTTATGTAACGGTTTAACCCTTCCCTGTTTCAAGGTGTTCACCTCATCATCAGGGGGCACAAACAAGACAAGAGCACATATGTCTTATTATGACGCCATATATAAAACGTTATTCCAACAAAAAATTCTTCACAAAATAATGAGTGGCGATGAAATGTATGCTGACAATTAATCAGATTGTTTCAGCGATTATAGTGGCGAAGTGTTATGAGTAATAAGAATTGAGTGATGATGCTGAAAATTTAAAACGACCTAGAAGCGTTTCAGCGTCGCACCATTCCGAGTAATTCAAATTAAATGCCCCATAAGGTTGGAAACGCCAGTCTCAGATATGAATGGAGCCTCGCTTCGTTCTTATTAATTCATTACGCTATTCCACAACACTACACTAAGACTAAATGGCCGGGTACGGAGCGCATTATCTCCGTCAAAATACAACTGTCGAATGTGACAGGTACCAAAGTATTTCGATGTGGTCAGGGTAGGACTCGAAAACGAAACATTTAGTCAATATTAAAAAAAATCACTATATTGACTAAATGATTTTAAACCAAGTTGTGAAAAAAAAAAAACACATGTAAATTTATTCTTAATTTATTTTGTACATTTTTGCCGAAATTCGGTTGAAAATCATTTTGTCGAAAATAGAATCCTACAACCTTAATACTATATTGAAAAGTGTCAATTACTATATTAAATGTAAATGTCGAGGATCCCCTCGCCACTCCAACGTCAATCTTGAACCGTTCTTCCACGTCGATCATGTGATCTTCTGTGAGAAAACAGCCCGATCCTAGATGCGCACTCCCTCCCGCAAATGTCACAGACATGTGGACCCTACGAGTAGTATAGAAAAAACAAAATTGTTTTTTGTCCTGTTGAAAGCGCTTTGTAGTACAAGATGTTTAAGAAGACATAGAAACGTGGCACAACCAAATAAGTCAATTTCTTCAATAGGGAAGAATGAAAAGTCTGAATAATAGGATAGCATGCATAATGAGGTGCATGGACGTGGCAAAACGGAAATATGTGTACTAAGATAAAATGAAGCTATCTCGCTATGGCGTGATGGTGAATATAATATAGATGAATCATATAGTATGACATTTTGAGCAGTGTAAACTTAAAACATATTCTTCATAGACTTCTTATTTCTTCATATATATTTTTAAGCTATCGTCTTCCAGAGTTATCTCTTGTAAACTAGGTCTTAACTGATTTTTTTTCAGAGGATAATTTTATATAGTGCCATTTAGAGAGCTAACTCTCCTTAAGGATACTGTGATTTGGGACTCAAACCCTTTCATATTTATCAAATCACGTCTGGTAGTTAGATCAGCGCCCGAGCGAATCATGTTTAACACTTTTTTTGCATACAACATAAACTTGTAGAACTACTGCCATGTGACAATCTCTCCCAACCAACCAGAAAGATGTGTATATGATGCCTTAGTAAAAACAGACTGAAAACTTTTTTTTTATTGGTTCCAGCGAGAATTGAACCCGCAACTTCCGGGTCGGAAGACAGATGTCTTACGAAGTAGGGCACGGAGGTCATCGTTCTTTTTGCACCCCATCAATTTACATTTTATTTGAATACTCACTATCTCTTATACCGTCAACTTTCGGTCCATGTATTTTTAACAATTTAGTTTATAAGTGTAAGTAACATGTTATTTAGTTTGACTAACTCACCTGAAGAAGACAGTGTGTGTTAAAATGTTTACAGTATGTAAAAAAAATACCATATAGTGGGGAAAAAAGTTAAGTGTATTACTTTTTTTCCCATTAAACATTGATTTCTACAATGTTACGCCTGAGCTGTTTAAACAAATATAAAGTATGATTTTTATTTAAAAAAATTTTTTTTGTAAAAGTTCCCCCGAGTTTGGCTCTGTGCACAAATTAAATTTTAAACATTTTGATAAGTTAATAAATGCAAATTAAATCCCACATCCCGAGCTCTCGCTAATTGATATCGCATAAGAAGAGCTTGTTTTATTTTTTGTTCCTATAATTAGTTTTGTAAGTCAATTTTCTCGTTTACAACTTACAACATGCATAGTTAATATCATTAAATATGCTTTAATGCATTAATGATCAGCATTAGAAATCAATAATTGATAAATTAAATACTAGGCAAAATAATATGATATAAATTTTTTTTATGAGATACTGACTATTAATGATCAGTGGGGTCTTTCTCGAGGAAGCAGAATCAGGATTGAGATAGTAGGGAACTGTTTGAAATTAATAATACTCATTGTGTGATGGTCACTGATGACACTCACCCTAGTCACTCAAAAACTAGTAGAAGCTTTTGAAATATAATACTCAAGGAAAATGTTAAATATTCTCTAGGTTGACAAAATGCGAAAGGGACAGGTCCTCAGGCACATGAAAAAATATAAAGAAGTACTCACTTGCATTAATAGGAGAATATTGGAATTCTTTAGGAATTTCATAAGAGGAAACAAATATGAAATCATCTAAGTCATATTGCAGGGGAAGATACAAAGATAACGAAGTGTAGGATAAAGAAAAACTCATGGCTGAAGAACTGAGAGAGTGGTTCCACTGTAGAATGGAGGTATTGTTTAGAGCAGCGGCAGACAAAATTAAAATAGTCATTATTATTGCTCCAATATGGAGCAAAACGCTGGGAAGATGTTTTTTTCTTAATTTATTTATTTTAATGTTTACATTACCTACGGATACCCTGGACGGATATGGTCAGCAACACAAGGGTTCTTCAAAGAGCCAAAGTTGATAGAGAGTTGCTGACTAATATTAAAATCCGAAAGGTGTCCTATTTGGGTCATGTACTAGTACTTAGAGGAGCAAAGTACAAATGACTGCACCTGATCATCCAAGGCAAGATAGAGGGTCGAATAGTTGTTGGCAGAAGGCAAATCTCCTGGCTCCGCAATATACGTGATTGGACTGGTATGAGGAGCGTTGGGAATCTTTTTCGGGCTGCCGGGGACAAAGATGGCTACTCTCAGGTGATTTTCAACATTGGGGGGACCAGACATGACACTAGGAAGAAGAAGAAGAATGTTTATGGTACATAATATTTCACAACAGCCTATATCAGTCGTTCTGTTGTGACAAGGCTGTTTTACACCAACAAAATTCACAAATAAATATTTCAATAAATCGAAACTACTGTCGTTTGTGAGATTTGACAACTCTCAGAAAAAAATATATATTGGCACAATTTCATTGAAACACAAAAGCTTGACATATTTCCATTAAACTCGATTTGTTAAAAAATATATCAAATTAATTGCATGAGAGATGCGAATAGACAGATCTGAGAATAAATGTTACGAAATCTAAATTCATGTTCATAGAAAAGTGGGAAAGAAACCGTAAATGCGATACATGGGTGAGCTATAAAAGATTAGAGCAAATTGAACAATTTTGCTTTTAAGATATTATTTTCATAGCTGATAGAATAGTTACGAGGGATATCGAACAGCGTGTAGCGATAGGAAAAGTAAATGGGGCACTAAAACGTTCATGCTCGAATTGGATCGTAATAAAATCTGCTAAAATGATAGTCCACAACAGTATTTTAGTTCCAATTTTGGTGTATGGGGAGTGAGATGTGGGCATATAAAAATATTAAAAAGATTTTGAGTATGTAGAAGGAATGAGTGTGGAAAAACTAACTAAATAAATATATATTGCTAAAATTAGTAGAAGTCGTGGTAGAGGAAGACCAAGGAAAATACGTTTGGATCAAGTGAAGGATATTTCGAAAGAAGAAAATCAGATATTGCGTGGGAGTTGTATAACATGTATGGATATGAAAGAGGGGAAGGATGTGTGTCTAAATATGAAAGTTTGGCACTCTCTCCTCTCTGCCTACTTCGACAGGGAAATGGGGTAATGATACGTATGTAATCAATGTCAAGAATGACACTCGGTGTAGTGAGGTGCGGGTAGCCTAACTCGAGTGTTTCGTATCTTATAATCAACTGTATAGGCATGTGTATATTCTTAAATTTTGAAATCAATTTGACATATGTATTATTTTAATTGTTTTATTATGTTGATGTTTTTTATTAAGTTTCTTTGTACTTGTTATAAACAATTTTTATTTATTTTGAAATTATTTTTCGTTGTACTGAATGAAACACGCACTGCTTCCCTTTTTTAAATATTTTTAGAAGGTACTTTTTACAATTTATAAAATTTATTAAAAAGGAGTTCAACCTCTTCAGACCTGACGTCCATTATAATGGACACAGAGTTCGTATGCACTGTATAAACAACTTTGGGATATATTTCTGTTCGTAACGATGACAAATGAAGTGCAGAATACTTTATTATCTAATTTGAACGTAATGATTGAATCGAAACTTATACGACATAAATAAAAAATCGGAAAGAAGTATCGATTTATTTTTTTCATGCTATATGATATGTCCTCTGTGAGATACAGGAAAAAGCCTAGTTTACCGAGGACACGACAAATGAAAGGCAACAAACCCAGATCCATTAAATGTATGTGTTCAAATTAAATTTCATGACGTTTATTCGCAAATTATGTATTGTATGTCTTGTCATGTGTAAAATAAATAAATAAAATAAAAAATAATGTTGCATTTAATGTGAATAATAAATTCACAAACAAGGATTAGAATCAATTCAGGTCTGAACAGGTTTTAATGGAGTTTAAATAAATGGATTTAATGGAAGATAAACAAATATATGTACGTAATTCTTGATATGAAAAAAATTAATTCCTAAAATAACTGGAATATATTCCAATATTAGTTCATAAAACTATTTTTTTGCGCAATAATTTGCAATAAATATAAACATTTTTTTCCCAACAAATTTTGAGTATCCCAGATCAAGATAATATCCCAATGTTTTGAAAGGCACACTTAATGCAACCTAAGTGAAAAGCTCTTAACATAAAATGCAACTCATCTTCCAAGTTCACTTTTTTCTTTCATACACCATCTAATTTTATTTCATTATCTCGCCCCATCAGGTATCCAATATTATTTGTGTGTTTTTGTATTATGCCTTATTTTTTTTCTCTGTGTTTTAGTAGCCATAAAAATGGATACTTGAAATAGTTTGTTTGCATTAAAATTATATACTTGTAGGACAAATATTTATAAAAAGGATATTTATTGTAGTGATACCACGTTCGACCATTTTCAACGTCATCAAGTATCCCTATTTTTTTTTTCGTTCATGTGCTACACATATACGAGAACACACCAGTACGTCATTTCTCTATCGTAACTGTCAGAGAAAACAGAGCACCAGACTTCAAACCCTTCCTTCCCTGTGATGTGTAACTAGTACACATTGCGTCTAAAAAACTTTAATATCTCTATAAATATAATAAATACTGGTGTCAGATTTTAGGTATTTCTCCGTAATACATTTACGCATTGAATGAAAAAATAATATTAATAATGATTAGCAGTTATCGGCCCCACCAGAGATATTTTGTGAAAATCGGGAATAAATTCACCAATAAAATCAAATGTATGCTAGTGTGTGACGTAGGTATATTCATTCTAAAAACCGCCATGGGTGAGGAAGCGACGCTATTCACGTCTCATTCTCACTCTAATTCGGTATATGGCAAAGCAAGAAGTAGAATCTCAGTTCGCTCGCTTCTCTTGCTTCAGTAGCTTGCGGGCATCCATTTGAGGTAGTCTCTTCGCCCGTTTTGTGAACGTCGGCCGATGTTTTTTTTTCATGTTTTCAGCAATTAAATTTCAATTATTATCACTTTTGACTTCAAATTTAATTAATTTAAGCGATTGGCTATGTATATCCTTATTTTTCCGATTTTAAATCGCTCATTTTAACATGTGTATTGAATACACAGCACCGAAATGCGCGGATTTTTTTAGCACAGGAAGGATAAGGTTAATATCTCGAACACTTCCGTTGTCTCTTCCAAATCCATATACCTTATCATACAACTCCTACGATATCTCTGACTTGGTATGTTTTCTACTTTCAAAATATCACTTCATCCAACAATATTTTCTAAGTCTTCCTCTACCATGATTTCTACTGCATATTTGTTTTATTAGACTTTCTTAATTCATTTATTCGACGTGAAGTTTTATCGGTCTTTCTTGAAATCAATTTCTCAATAAATTTGTTATTAAGACATCTTTTTCCAGCCCGACGGTTGTGGTTTTGATTTCCATTAAAAAAATACGGTTTCCACATGTTTAATGGAAGAAATTGCCATGTAATATGTTATTATATTAAAACTCATACGACACGGCTGGATGTTTTCTCAATTATCTTAAAACAGGTAACATGTGGGTTGGGTCCTTTTAGCACATAAACATCTATTAAGTATCGTACTAAACATGCACAACTGACGTCTCGGGGTAACAGACTTGTAATTAAAAATTCAAGTACGGAAAATTAATTTCTTGATATCAGCCCGATCTCGGGGTTCGTTTCACTTAAGGGTTGTTTTATGCGTCCTCACAGAACGACGGCCTTAAATCATAACAGGCCGGGCTCGTACCCGAGTAAGAGGAGGGGTGGGTGGGTAATTTATTTACATCAAGGGTTGCAGCCTGTTTGTTCCTGGCGAAGCGAGTGATTGAGGGTAACTGGAAACAATTTTGTTCCTGTTTTATTTCGGATCAAACGACCTTCGTGGCCTGATTTGTTCGAACCCAAGGGTTGAGGGCTCTATTTCAACTGATACCTCCTTAATAATTAAATAAAACCTCCTTAATAATTATTCCTAATCTATATTAAGCCTTGTACCATAATAACAAATCTAGATTCTTTTCTGCGTACTTTAGATTTTTCTGATTTGTAAAATTATTTATATTGATAATGTACGTAAAAATAATATCGTTATAGTTACATTTTGAATTTTCTTACATATTTTTAGAAACTATCAGGAGTCGAACCTGAAACCCCGGTGGTGAAAGGTACTGATTCTATGGCACCAGGCATCAACGAAACAGTTTACGTTATCGTCTCGACATTATTTTGATAATATTACGAATTTAGATTTCATTTTCTAGAAAAATCGTTAAATTTCATGAATTCTATTCGTAAAACACTAATTGTGCACACATATTTGCCTTGTTTGAAATTTTAACTTATATTACGTAATTAGCACCTTAAAGTAAATTGGGTCGCTTGTAATTTAAGGTAAGCCTGAACGATAAACACTTGCGAGTTAATTTTAAAATTATGAATAACCGCGTTGGGTTAGTGCGCTAGCTCCATTATTTTATATACTTTGCATAATTTACAATTATCTTAACTCACGATCAGTCAAGGGGGGAAAGTCACAGCACAGAATTAATATCAGCGAGAAATATTAATTACAGTCGTGTTAATACGGTTTAATATTCGTTTGTTTGTTTTATTATTTATTTATTTAGATATTTCGTGCAACTACGTGACAAATATTTAGTTGCAGATCTAATCCGAAAAATTCATGCTAATAATTCTTAAACTAAATTAATGATGTTTTGAAAGAAGAACTTTTAAAAAGTTAATGATAAGAAATTATCTACCTTTGTCATTTCTTTTAATTATTTTTATTATTTTGTCTCATATATACGAGTATAATTGTATAATGACTTGAATTTGATGGCACACATCATCCTAGTTTGGATAGATTACCTATTATCAAAAAAAGATGCATGAAAATGTATATTAATGAAAGTCGACGGCTGTTGTCTAACTATTAGCATTCACTCTGATGAGCAAGCAGGCGCCCCATGTTTGATGCCTGGTGGATTCACTTCTGAACTAGTTTTTCTTCTACACAATAAAAAAATACTGGAAAAAAATATCTTTTTTTCAGTAATTTATATGAAACTTAAAAATTCTTAGAACGCTATTATAGTACACAAAAATAGGGCTGTATAAAACACAGCGGAATGACTGCACGAGACCTGCCGATGGTCATAGAAATTTTATCTCCTTGCTCTCAGAACTCTAGGTTTGATATGATAAGAACATAAATGCAACAGCTTTCACACAAAAAATAATTATGCACGTTGCTTGGCATTATATAGGGTCTTTCAAATTGAGCGGTTTTTTTTATTCTTTGATAAAACACAGATGGCGTCGCGAACTTGCCTGGGTCTTGTGATATTTAAGAAGTGTAATGTACAACATTTACAAAAATGGAGTCGTATACAATACAACAACGCTTTCAAATTGTTAAAATATTTTATGGATTGTAATCTCCGGAGACGGTGACGTTAATTGGCCACCAAGATCATGTGGTCCGACATCGTTGACTATTTTCTCTGGAATTTCGTGAAAAATCGGGTCTATAAGAATAACCCCAATCAGTTCCTGAGTTGAAGGACGAAATTATTCGCGTTATTGGTGAGCTAGAACCGCAATTATGCCAAAATGTCATCGAAAATTTTGACAAAAGAGTGGGCATCTGTGGAGCTGCAAGAGCTGGACATTTGGCGGATACTGTTTTTTTTGTGTTTAAACGTCATACATTATATTTGAATGACCAATAAAAAGTTTTTTGAAATAAAAGCAAATTGTGTGTTTTATTAAAGAATTAATAAAATTAGAATTTAAAAAAAACCGCTCAATTTGAAAGACCTTTGAGGACTGTTGTCCCGAATAGAAAGATGATGAAGATGATCGTTGGTTTAATAAAACTCGTTTGAAATCGGAATATGCAAAGAGGTATTTTATTGTTAAACGTCGGTATTTATAATATTATAATATTTAGAATGTGCGTGGAACGGCGCAAAAGATATGTCGCCGTCTCGTTTCCGCTGAACAATATATTTATTGTTATCATGTCGGGTATTCATATGATTTGTAGGAAGGCGCAGAATGTCGCTGTCTCGTTCTCGCTAAACAACAACAGCGACTCGCGCCGCGACCACAGGGACCAAGGTCGCTACATACCCTTTAGTTTAGGATCCTCTCACTACTCCAACGGCAATCTTGAGCTAAGTTTTCACGTCGATCGTATGATCTTCTGTGAGAAAACTGCCCGATCCTAAATGCGCACTCTTTCATAGACATCACAGACATGTGGATCATGCTGAGTCGCCTAGTAATGCTGACACACGTTTGCAGCACGCTGACTGTTTCTCACACGTCTAACCATTGAGATGGCATCAGCCCAACAACAGATAGCTTGCTGAAGTGCTAAAGCTTGCACATGGTAAACTAATACATGCGCAGGCGTCTAACATCTACAGGATGGCGACAATCATACTGGATCACAAAGGATAGTAGTAAATATTAATACTTTATCCCAAATTTCTAAATGTAATTTAGGCTTTATCAACAAATTGTAAGACAGTTTTTGGATACAAACTTAAATAATGGTGGAAAAGTGGTATTTTATACAGCGCCGTTTAGAAAACATACTCGAAAACCCTTATTCGTCCCATCTTTACCTATGGTGTCCCCGTTTAGCGCAGTGTGAGTAACGTACCAGAAGTGCGCATGTACCAGAAGCAGGCCCAAACGCCAAAATCTAAGAAGAGCTTCATGGACACCACCGAAAGTCTGATTGCCTCGTTAGAAATGTAATTTATCTAGACTACCGCATGCGGAAGAGTCTGAATAGATTTTGCGTAAAGGTGGTTCTCGGACGACCCTGCCCGCACCTGTTATGAGCTGTAAAACATCGACCACGTCTTTGGGTTCGACGAAATCGTACTGGCGAGCGACAGCGGTGTTGCCTTCATTAAGCATTAGGGAAACGTCCTTTAGTGAAGTTTAACAATTCCGACACGATGAAGAAGAAAAAGACGAAATATAATATGTGTCAAGATAAGAAAGTCTGACTCTATCCTTTCTGTCAACCCAAACATGGAAATAATGTGATAATATGTATGAATGTAATCGAAATAAAAAACTGCCGTCTCTTGTTAGCTACAAAATTAAGGACGCAATACAGGGGCTGAAAACCAATGTCACAATAACTCAAAATGATTTCTCATGTAGTTGAATAAATAACGCTAGTCTACAATTTTCATATCATGAACATGGATATTTCCTAAATATTCCTATTATATTTCCGGCCATTATGCCGTGGGATATGCCGCTACGTGAAACGCATAAATTCTGAGGGAAATTTGTTTACATGCTGGGAGAATTGAATGAGGAAAACGGGAAATTATTGTTGGCGATTTATGACGGGGAAACATCGGCTTGGAAATGCTTTTCCTGATTTCGTTTTGTTCGTACTTGGTAGATTAGATTTTATTTTTCTTCATAATTATGGATCTTATTTTATTGTATTATACTTTTTTTGTATACAGTATAATTTGATAGGTTTATTCCAATGTGGCAATCGCTTCTGACCGACTAGAAATATGTTAAAGAGGCCTTAAGTCAAAACCAGATTGGAATACCTTTTTAAAAAAAAACTGGAATCTATTGGGAATCTTACCGATAAGACGGGTCAGAAGAGAGGCGTCTTACCAACTGGGCCACGAAGGTCATCATTTGATAATAATTAACTCAAAGCTTTTAAAACGAACGAGCAGCATGCCTGACTTCAATTGGGTTAATCATTTATGTTAACATCACCAGCCACGTAATCCAGCACTTGTCTTGGCTACCTCCAGGATTCTCCAGCTACCTCCAGAGTGCGTCAATTGATCATCTCCAGAGTGCGCCGCTTCTCTGTCACACCATCCAGGCATATCAGCTTTGATCCCCTCACTCTTCTACGTTCAATCAGTCCGGCTGAATGACACCACTGCTTATATCGCATGAAAGATGCAGACTCTGCAAGGCAGAATCAGGGTCCTTCATGCGGTATAAGCAAGGGTGTTATTCAGCCGATTCGCACCGGTTCTTGCGAACTAGTTGTTAAATTCTTGTATGGTTAAACTAGACAAAATTATCGCAATCAAGACACATATCTGGGTGATATTAAAAATACTATTGTATGTTCGTATTTTTTTAACAACGATTTTTAACAATCGAAGGCTTCGAAGAAGGGATGTTTCCTCGCATTGAAACAACACATTGTAGACAATATTGATACTGAATATACTAAATTAGTATGATCAATATCAATCTTGTCTAGTTACTTAGCTTTTTTGTTAGCAGATATTTATGACTCGGGAAGACAAAAAAATTAGCCTTTGATAAAAGTTGAACACCTAAAATTATTCAGGTTGAATTTGCTTCCAACTCATACAACTGAAAGTGCTTGAGTTGCCTCGTGTCTAGTACTTATTGTATCTATTTTTTAAGAAGTGGTCGTTTATTTATTTATTTAACAATTTTATTGCAATACAATCTGGCGGGTTTATTGCCAGGCGGCAATCTCTTCCAACCAACCAGACAAAAGTAAATGAAGCAAGTTACGTGGCCGCATAAATCATTCAAATGACAATCCATCTCCACGAAATCCATAAATATATACGTGATTACATGCCCACGAACCCCACAAAGACGGACAATCCCCCGAACATTTTTTTTCATATAAAGTGAGATATCATCAATCAAAAGGAAAGGAAGGGATGGTGGAGAGGAAAGGAAAAGAAAAATCAGGAATGAAACACGTTATATTACTGACTAGAAATTAAGAGTTTTTTCAGTCGCTTCTTAAAGCATGCCAAGGACGGAGCGAGTCTTATATTGGTTTGTAACTTTTTCCACAGTCTCACTGCATGGACAGTAAAGGAAAGGCTAATAAACAATCTCGTTTATACGTGTGATTCGATAACTAATTATCATTATTGTTAAAAAGTTCATCAATTTTGGTACAAAGGGAAGTTTTTATTTAACTTTAGTGGATTAAAATATATAAAAAAAAGAAAAATGTCGTAATTACTTAGTTAAGATTTCATAGTAAAACTATTTGAATTTAAAAGTATTTCATATAAAATGTACTGAATTTACTTTTTGAATTGAGTATTGTATTATGTTCACATGTTTTATAACAAAACACATGGATATCTAAATGTTTTCCGAAGAAAAAAAAACAGTGAACCAATTGTTAAAAAAATATGACGACACTAAGCATATAAATGCCCAAGACAGCGCACAGTCTATCAGTTTTTTATAACTTTTGCTATGCAAGCTTCGATTCCGGTGAATATCTCTTTTTAAACCTCGATCTTCACGCACCATTGTAATTTATTACGAGTATATTAAAGTTTTCTGGGGCACTTGAAGCAATGGGCCATTACAACAAAAAGAATAAGCCATAACCAAAGTGTTCTTAAACACAGGTTTGTGACTTTTTTCCAGTGTGACCGGAAAAACCGTCAGCTCAATATAATTTGGAATAATATAGAACACTGTTGCTTGTTTTTTTATGAGCGTAACGTTACTTAGTGACGAAGAAGGAACTTCCCTAAGGGACTGCCCTGACGGCGGATTGATTAGGGATGAATGTGAACTTAAGGCTGATGTGTTAAGCAAGATGAAAAAGAATACTTTGAGATGGTTTGAGCATGTAGAACGAATAGATGAAACAATACTAACAAAACAAACATATAGTGGTAGAGGAAGACCAAGGAAATATTGTTTGATCAAGTGAATGATATTTTGAATAAAAGAAACGTACAAAATCAGAGAAATCGTTGAAGTTATATGAGGTCTATGAATGCGGAAGAGGAAAGGGATTTGTGTCGAGATAGAAAAATATAGCTTTCTGAACATATTGTTTACTCCAACGTGAAAATAGTGTGAGGGTATGTATGTATGCATTTAAAAATAAAACTTGAAAACTCAGTTAAGGCAATCAGTAATCATAACTTAAACTAAATTTTATTCAACCCCTTGCCTCTTTAACTCTCTAAAACAATAATATCTGAAGCCCCCTTTAAACTTTAACAAAGTGTTTTTTTGACAATGGTTATTATAATGCACGCCGTATAAATCTTCCTGAAGTAAGATGTCAGAAATTAATTTGGTTTTTTTGAAAAGTTAAAACACCCTCTAAAGTTCCGCTTGGATCGCGTGCCTCGCAGTCATGAGAAGGAAAACAAAACAAGTTGCAGGGAGCCGGGTGGCCCTAGAACAGCGGCGGCTAATTTCACAGGGGGAACTGCTCAAGTGTTACATTAACAGGTTAAATCCCTGGTTGAGGAATGGAGAAAGATATCACTATCTTCCAATAGATATGTACCATTAAGGTCTAACTGTTTCCGGTCTGAACAAGTAAGAGTGTGTATGGACAGACATCTTGTCCACCTTATGGTCAAACGATGTTACAATTCTAATTATCCACCTTATGGTCAAACAATGTTACAGTTCCAAGACGTGCAAGGCCACGCTGTAACGCACTGGACTTCCGTTTAAAAGGTCGCCAGTTCGAACCTCGCTCTGTATTACTCCCATTGAATGGCATAGGCATTTTTTCCGTCTAGTGTTCGATGATATAAGGATACCTATGACTTCATTCATATGTATTCTTAAAAAAAATCGAAACCTCTACCCTCAGTAATATGTCAACTAGAGCCGTTATAAGACGTGTTGTTTGGCTATATTCTGAAATGTTAAAATTCGATCATTGTTGCTGGACCTCGTAGTCGAGGATCCCCTCACCATTCCAACGTCAATTCAATTGGAAAGCGAAGCTGTGCCGTGGAGTTTCTTTTTAAGTGAGTGAACTGTTGCATATCAGCAAACTCATCAGCCATCGGATCCCGTCGGCATGTTTCTTTTCCTCTTTTTGAAAGAATAAATATGACCAAAGTCATAGATATCCTTGTACTCCCGAAAACTAGGCGGTGAAACTGCCTGCATCATTTGAGGGCAGTAGCAAAGCGCGGGGTTCGAACCAACTACTTTCCGCAAGGAAATGCACCTCAATTAAATATCACCTGTTTAACCATTTATTTTTTTAACAAAGGAAAATGTCAGCAGAAACAAAACGATTTTTTGATGCAGTCATCGCTTTATTTCTGCCGGACTTTTTGTTTATTTAAAAGAAACTTGATAATGTTTAATTTGTAACTTTTCAGAATATAACGAAACAACACGTCTTCTATCGAATCTAGTTGACATACTACTTAAAATCGACGTACGAAAATTTAACTGTAACATAGCCTGTCAGTATGGTAGATGTGATAGCAGTCTAGCTTATTCAGGCCCGAAGCTTTTGGACCTTAGTGGTATTATCTAATATTTTAGAAAAAAATGGGTTATTACAAATAAATCATCACGCCATGGGCCTTGGGACTGGCTACGTACTATCTACCATACATATAATACAAACATATTTTCAGATATCTCTGAAAGATTTAATGAAAAAAATTCAACGAGAATGAAGAAAAAAAACACCGCCGCGTCGAATTTATGGTTCACACAAACAAAAACACTCACTAAGAAAACTTTTCATGGCATTAAAACTGTATCCAAATATGTCCGAGAATATAAACCTATGGTGTATCCTTGAGTTGATGGAATCATTGATTCTTTAACATTCGATTTGAACCCAAATAAAATATTTGTCCAGGTTCAGTGGTGTTGTTAACAGGGCGAAACAAGTCGAATACGACATTAAGTGGCATCGCTAACATTCAATATAATTTGTCAAGTACCCCGGTCAAGGAAATCACATAAGCGCCCCTAACCGGGGGCTAATTACTGCCCCGGTCCTTGCCCAGGTCATGCGAGCATTGTCAATAATATAACAATACTTTAGCGTTAGCCTTGTTTTATTTTCAATACAATAAGGTCATTACAATATTTTTAATTTTAACAAAAAAATAGCCAAAAAATGGAAACACGACAGTATTTATTGATTAGTATTAATAACTTTGGGCTCTAGATATAAATCATTCCAACAATCTACGTCTTTGAAACCGTGGTTTAATATAAAAAGAATGAACAGATGTGAGTGTCTGACATGTGTCGTTTGCTAATGGTCCACTGTGTGGTGGCAGTCACATTTACAGAATGGATATTGTGGAAAATCCCGGCTGTGAGTGTGGTTTGAATGATGAAATTATAGACCATGTATTTTTCAGTTGTCCTTTGCGAGACAGATTTAATTTACTAAAAGCCATATCTTGACCGCGTCCAATGAATGTTGCGTTTCTTCTTTATTCGTGGAAATATTCCACTTATAGATCGATTGTTACATTTTTGAAGCTTAATCAGTTGAAACTTTAAATTGTCTAGATTTGTAAGTTTATTTAAATTAGTTTTATTATATTAACTCATATAATTTCGTAGTGACTTTAATTTGGTGGCACAAATCATCCTAGTTTAGGTGGATTGCCCATTATAAAAATAGTAACTTTGATATACATCTATTATATAATATAATTTTCCTAGTGCCGTAACTACGAAAATTAAACAAAACATACTGTGACCGGGATGTGAAAATGAAATAAAACATGTACGTAGAAGCTACTGCGTGACGTGAATATTCTAATTTTGAAACGCGTGTTATCGAAGTCGGCAATTGGAAGGTAGGTTAATGGTTAACGGGGTAACTAAAAGTTATAATAACCTGTATAGTAATAACAAATTAAGTCGTTTACTTTTTAAACTAAATATTGGTTTTGTATTTTTAATTAACACAAATTAAATTCCTTTTCCACATCCACGTTTCGCTCCCATAAATCAAAGTTGCCACCAGAATACTAGTGCGAACTATCATTTTCTTAGCAGATTTAACGTAATTCTTCTTTTTTTTAATTTATTAAACTACAGGGTGACTGAATTGATGTTTCGTTTGTGTTTTATTATGTTGCCTTTTTTATATCCACGTACACATATATTAAATATAGTCAAATACTCCCTAATTTTTTTTCAGGTGAAGGCTCATGTCACAGTAACGATGGCACAGACGCGCGTCTCTGTGACGACAGCAGCGACGGTGGCGGGGGTGGGGGTTCGCCCCAAAGGGGTTCTCAAAGCGGGGCACCCTCGGGTGCAGGAAGTGGTGGCAGCCAGGATAGCAAGAAGAAGCATCGCAGAAACAGGACCACCTTCACCACGTACCAACTGCACGAGCTGGAAAGGGCGTTCGAGAAGAGTCACTACCCTGACGTCTACTCCAGAGAGGAACTGGCTATGAAAGTGAATCTTCCTGAAGTCAGAGTGCAGGTTAGTGTATTGTTTTTCAAAATATCCAATATGAATTAGCTTCTTATGCTTCGCGTTCCCTGTAGGCCCACCCAAAAAATATTTTGATCCATAGTAAAGTGGTGACAGCTAAATATTTGTACAAATCTTGCATACCAGAGCTGCACAAGTTGGGCAATTAATGTAAGCATTGTAAGAATTTTCACGAGACTTGACTACTTACAGGAATGAAGTGAAGAACTTTTTCTTGCCAGGATGAATTGATTAAAATTTATAAATTTGCCTTGTTATATTTTTCATCTTAAACTAGTTTTTTTTATATTCTACAACACTGCGTAGTTGTCAAAATTAAATTCAATTTGTTGTTATTTTTTAATATTTTGTATTGAAAAGGTCATTTGACAGTTGAAATAAAATAAGAAACTAATCTGCTATTGGAGTAGTACTTAGAAAATGAAAGAGTTACGAAGAATACGGAACTGCATGTAGCAATAGGAAACAAAGTTAATGGGGCAACTTAAACTTACTTACTCGAACCACAATCAAAATCTTCTAAGATATATTATTTATAGTTAAGCCATTAACATTGTGGAGGTTTAAAGACATTGTAATTTGTTTTATCAAACACTGTTTATTCCACTTTTTGTAACGGTATAACCCTACCGGTTTCAAGGCTTTCACCTCACCATCAGAGGAGTACAGACAAAACTTGTTTATGCTTACCTGATGATGAGGTGAAAGCCTTGAAACGGGTAAGGTTATGCCGTTACTAAAAGTGGAATAAACAGTGTTTGATAAAACAAATTAAAATGTGTTCTAAGATTGATGTATGGGAGTGAAACGTGGACGTGAAACTGTACTGAAAGGAGCCGACTAAATGCTGTAGAAATGCGTGTACTGAGAAGAATACGTGTGGTACGAATGCTTGACAGAATACGCAATGAAGTTACATAAGATATGAATTTGAAGTTAAATCTGATGTATAAAGTAAGATGAAGAAAAGCACTCTGAGATGGTTTAAGCATGTAGAACGAATGAATTAAGAAAGAATTACAAAACAAATATATAGTGCAAATGTTAGAGGAAGGTGTGGTGCAAAAATACCAAGAAAAGCATGATAGGATCAAGAGATTAATATTTTGATAGAAGAAAACGTAGAGGGCCAGAGAAATAGTTGGAGCTTATGAGAATGTGTGTAAGCGTAGAAAAGGCGAAGGATGTGTATCGAAATAGTAATCTAGCATTCTGTGATATGTGCTTATCCCGACAGGGAAATGACATGATAGTATGTATATGGGTATGGTAGCTGCGTGGTAATACATTGGACGTGCGGAAGGTTACTGGTTTGAAACTCGCGCTGTGCTACTCCACTTTAATGACATAGGTATTTTTTTCCATCTAGTATTTGAGAATATAAGGATACTTATGATTTCGGTCATATCTATTATTTAAAAAATAATGGAAAACAAACGTGCTTATGTACTTCGATCGTCTCACATGAGGTGTGCCATCGGATCCAGTACAGCAGTATAGGCGGTGAGTTTGCTGGTATGCAACGGTTCACTCACTTAAAAAGAACTCCACGGCATTACTTCGCTTTCCATCTGAATTGATGTTAAAATGGGGTGGGGATCCTCGACTCCGAGAATCAGCAACGACGATATACTCGTATAACATATGTATGGGTGTCAAAACAAGGGCCTTCAACTTATATTCAGTATCTCAAAGGCTCTATATAGCACGGACTCTAATTTTAGAGGTCAAGAGAGTAGATTGGTATATTCATAGATGGAAATGGAGTTTAATTATACGGTTAATGAAGAACTTCGTTAACCCCTTGCCGACAGCTGTCCCGGTTCGGTTGGGTAAATTATTTCATTACCCTAAGTTAACCCTTTGGCTGTCACAGCGTGAGTGATGAGTGGACAGACCTATCTCACACCGATACGGTTGAATCAACAGTAATTTGTTGCTAATTTACCATGGATTATCCCATTTTAGGTAAATAGATATTTGTTTATTGCCTTATAATTCATCATCATCGATACGATAGGCTGTCTCTCGTGATCGAATATATTTTTTTAACAATCCTACATGTGTATTTATTTATAGTATTTAAGCTGTTACACTTCAGCAAACACAGTATTGATTGACAGATCAAATTCAAAGTTCCGATGTCGATGAGATCAATTTATATTTTATTAATAGTCTATTTTAATTGGTTTTAGACGAGATCAGTGTATTTTTCGTAATTTTTACGTTTTTTTAAATTATTTTTAGTCATATTATTATTGCATACTATTTAATAAATCGATGATCTTCTTATTTGTTAATTTTCGTTTTTCGTATAATATTTCAATTGAATCGATCTATTTTTCGTTTTTTCGTATAATATTTCAATCGGCTCGATCTATTTTTCGTTTTTTCGTATAATATTTCAATCGAATAGATCTATTTATTGTTTTAAAGTATCGAATAGTACCAAAATCTAATGGTGTAATAAATTATTCATAAAAATCATAGATATATCCACTTCATTCGATCCTGACACACATATTTTCCTTCTGTCAAATTCCTATACCTCGTCATGCACACTAACCTGTTATAAAGCGAGTTCATGTCCTTTGAATTTGAGGAATATGATCGTGCCATGTTTTATTCGACTCTTTTCAATATATCAAAGTAAAACTAAACTAAAATAGTGTTGTGTATGTGTTTAAATGGATCATTTACTCCGTTTTATATTGTTTAACGTCGATCGATTTCTTTTGTAAATCTTATATCATCTGAGAAAATACTACTCACACAGCAGAATTCCTCAGCTTTCTCCAATTTTCCATTGCTCATCTATATTATCATATTTAATTTTCCTTTCACACTTTTCTATCACCATGACTTTGGTTTTCGCAACATTCATTTTTATTCCTCTACTACAATTACTTGCCAAACTTTGTAGTTCATCCTCATTCTCTGCTAGCACTACCATATCATTAGCATAGAGCAATCTTCATAAATTCCCATTCGATATATGTTTGCCACCCATTGACCTCTATAGTTCCATCACACATGAATATACCCAGATATTAAAAAAATAAACAGAAATGAGTTAACCGTAATCGATTAACACCAAAACTAAACAAATAAGAGGGGTGTACTTTGAACTCCATTCTAGACTAACTCGGAAAGGAAAAATGATCTTCACCCCTTACTAAGAGTTTTCGAGCTATTTCATCCTATCCACTGTAAAAAGCGCCGTTTACAGTCCATATGGCAAATGTTTGCAGCAGAAGGGGAGGCGTTGAATTGAAAACAAATAATAATCGCTCTTTAACCCTCCTTAAGGGTCCGTAAAGCCCCTAGCACGCCTTGGGATATAAGTGGTAAAAATTCAAATGTTGAATCAAAGGAATTAATTTCTTCGAAAAAAAATTATTTCTTCGAATTTATGTAGTACGCTAAAGAATGACTCACGTGATATATACGTGTAATTAGGTTTATCAGTTTATCAAGTTAATAAGGATTTATGACAAAGTAATGAATAATAGTCCAAAATCGATAAAAAATATCAACTTATTTGCCCATATTTTATGTCCTTAGTAAGATACAGGCAAAACACTTGTTTATTGAGGATACAACAAATGACAGGCAACAAACCCAGATCTATATAATTTAAGAACCTTTTACGAACCTTTTAATTTAAGAAGATTTCATCGACGCAGCTTCTTTTCACCCAAAAATAAGCTCCTCCTCTATAAAACCCTTATTCGTCCTATCTTGACCTATGCTGCACCCGTTTGGGGTAGTGTGAGCAACACGGATCACCTGAAACTCCAGCGAGTGCAGAACAAGGCATTCGTCAAGATATTTTTTAACACCCATCCCAGAACAAACCTTACCCGACTTCACGCCGAACAGCGAGAAGAAACCCTACAACACCACAGCCTTGCCTGGACCATAAAGTTTTATAAAAGTCAAAAAAATCACAGCAATCCCTTAGTCGCTGCCCTGGGGGCTTACGAGAGTAAATCCGACCTACCCTTCCGTTATAAGCATAGGCTTCCGAAGCATTATCTATTGCCTGACTAGTCCACCTACAGTATTAGCTGGGACGACCAAGGTCTGAGTGAGTGTGATGGAATACAAGTAGCCTGAACGAGTGAACTTTTTCTTGCTAAAAAATTAGTTGTAATAATTGTTATCTAGTTTTAAGTAGTATGTAGGTGTTAATTATTTCTTAGAAATCATATATTAAGATTTAAAAAAATAAAAATAAAATGACGTGTAAGAAAATAAGATTAAATTCATAAATTATAATATATAAATAAGATTAGTTAAGTAATAAATGTGTATATAGGTATAGCATTCACAAATTTTAATATATAAATAAGATTAGTTAAGTAATAAATGCGTATATAGGTAAAGCCTTGACAAATATTTGTGCAATATATTACTTTGTTTAATAAAAAAAAAGAACCTTTTAATAATTGTCAAGACTAGACAACACTTGTCAAGTAAATAGGTAAATAATACATTTAAATACACTTAATTTCCAATCGCTGATTTTTTAAATAAACTCAAAAAATACGATTTTATAGAAAACTTTAATGAATTTGTTTGGTACCCCTCGATATATTGCAATTCGCGATGATTACTTGGCATGGTTGGTTCATAAAGCTATCTTCGACCACATTAATCGAGCCTTCGATCTTTGAAACCACTGAAATAGATAAGGAACTCATTTTGTGACCGCAGTTGTTGAAAATACTACTTCAAGTAAAGATGTAACAATACACATACACGCCAAGTGCGTAAGTATTATTACTAGATAAACTATTTTACAAGACTGATTCTCGTTTTTTTATGTTTTCAACTTGTAAATAATAATATAAGGACAATTTTTATAGAGCCATTTAGAGAAACTCTTCTCAAGAACACATTAACTCGGGATTCGAACCCACCATAGCCGACAGATTTAAAATATAACAAAATAATTATATTACATTTGAGCGTAATGATGAAAAAGTGGTGGCTGCGACAATTAGTTTAAACACTTCCTCATCGCCTATAGCTAGACCACGGCCACCAACATATTTTATAACAGTTTAGTTATTAACATTATAAACAAGCGGACCATCTACCATGTGACATTCTCTTACAGCCTACCTGAAAGATTTTTAAGACGTCATAAATCAAAAGCAGACTGTAACCTTTTGAAAAAGGAGTACCATCAGGAATCGAACCCACAACCCCTAGCCCAGAGCAGTCGTGCATATGATGGGCAGGGTACTAGTCCACCCTTCCACATACGGTGATGATAACCTCGAATTTTGCTCAATGCCCCGCGCCCTTTCACTGTGCCCCTAGGCGGTGCTGCTATTGGATGCACCGATCCAATCATTCCAATTAAGAACCAATCAGAATTAATTAAAGCAGGCAGGACATCACCTGTCAGGGATCGCAAAACGTCACAGGTTCTTAAATGTTGTAATTGAAATTCTCAGATTTAGTTTACATAAAAAAAGCCTACATTGGCTCAAGTGTTGCGAATGAATTGGTTTCAAAATTCGTCCTTTTTTGTATTCAAGTCCCTTAATAGGATATCTCCATTGTATCTTTCGAAGCGGTATCGGAGAAATGTTCCTTCGGGAAAGAATACAATTTTGAGATCAATTCGTTTTTTTTGACTTGCACTCGCATGTGGTAATCTCTAACGACTAACCAGATAGATGTTCAAAAGTCCTAAAGTGAGACAAGAATATTTAAAAAAAATGTATAAACAGGAATTGAACCAGGATTTTTCTCAGTAAGAGTGGCATGTAGGGGCAAATAAATTAGACCATACTGTTAAAGCTTAATTTGATAATGTCAAGGAACATTTGTTATTCACACTTCATTCCTTTTTTCAAATCATCATCGTTGCCGGGCCTCGTAGTCGAGGATCCCCTCGACATACCATCATCAATTCATTTAGAGACCAAAGTGTGCCGTGGAGTACTTTTTTTTGTTTTTTTTTAGTAAGGGAGCCGTTGCATACCATAAAACTAACCGGCTACATAGCTCTACTGGATCCGATGGCACACCGAAGTGAGACGATCAGAGTATATAAGCGAGTTATTTTTTTTCTTTTTGAAAGAATAGATATGACCGAAGTCAAAGGTATCCTTATCCGGCACAACATTAGGAGGAAAAATGTAATGTTTCTACTTTTTGGCTTTATTTATAATATCAACAGTAGTAAAAATAATAATATATAACAGTGTGCTGGTGCCCACCTTGATGTATGGAAATTAAACTTGAATTTACCAGGAGAAGAATAAGAAAAAAAAATTAATGTGCGATGTGGAGATGCGCGCACAGCGGAAATTTTGTGGAGTGTAAATATTTGAAAGAAGGCGGAATGAAGACAACAGAAATGATTGCATAGATAAAATGGATGATTCAAATAAGATGAATAAAGGTGCTTTAAGATGGTTTGAACATGTGAAAAGAATGAGTAATGAAAGCACCGTATTTACAATTCAGAAGTGCAAGGTGTGTGTGGAAGAAGTAGACCGAGGAAAACGTGGCTGAACCAAAAAGTTCAGATTGTGAAAAAAAGATAAAGAAGTACGTACTCGTATAATAGATGGTTGTGCATGACGAGATTTATGAATGTGGAAGAGACGAAGGTTGTCTGCTTGGATAGAAAAGTTTAAAGATCTGTTCTCTCTGACTACCCCGCAAGGGACACGGCGCGATGAAATTTATGTATTATTAATAAATAAATGTATTTATTAACTATAAATCTAATCACATTTCGATCAAGCACTGTACCTCTTAACAAGTTTAATATTATAAACGTACTAATTTGCGATAAAGTGAAAATTTGCAAGGCTCGCTAAACTGTTGTCAAAAGTTTCCGGCCCTCTGGTGCGGTTAGAACTAAACTCAAGTTCTGAGTTAACTCGATTATCCAACCAGACTCGGAGCGGGGTTAACTTAGTCCCGTTACTCGTATATCGCTCAGCACATACTGTGAGACAAATACATACATGTGTACGTCTTTGTATGTAGGAAAATTGAGCGTCTATGGATGTGTAGTTCATTGAAACTGGTAGATCGCTGAGTGAGAACCGTCTTTGAAAAAAAAAACACAGAAACCGACTTCATTATTTCGATCGCTTATTATTGGAGCTGACAAACTCCAAGTTTGTTTCCAGATTTATGACATTCTAATGAGAAACAGGTTAAGGTGAGGAATTTTACTGAAATATAAATTACTATTTGTAATATGGTTGTATTGTGTTATATTACACTTTTGTTGTATGCAGTACAACCTGGTTGGTTTATTGTACGTGGCAATCTATTCTAACCAACCAGAAACATGTTAAAGTGACATTAAGTGAAAACCAGACATGTTTTTTTTTAATCTAGGTTCCAGCGGGCTCGAACCCGCAATCTCCGGGCTGGGAGACAGGCGTCTTACCAACTTGACCATGAAGGTCAATATTGAGACTTGATTTTATTTTTCTAATCCAGCTTTTAACTCATATTTATTAAACTTTTTATCAATGCGTAAAAAGTAAGAGAAATCATAGGGACTGTATGAGAAAATGTATGGATGTAATAGTAGAGAAAATGTATGTATATGTGTGTACAGAAGCTCAAATTAATATAAGGTAGAGAAAATATTTGTGTATAGAAGCTCAGATTAATATAAAGTAGAGAAAATATGTATGTATGGAAGCTCAAATTAATATAAAGTAGAGAATATGTGTGTACAGAAGCTCAAACTAATATAAAGCAGAGAAAATATATATGTATAGAAGCTCAAATTAATATAAAGTACAGAAAATATGTGTGTATAGAAGCTCAAATTAATATAACAACGACGGTGCTAACTTGAAATAGAGCAATTATTTATTTTCGCAAAAAAAAAAATAACCAAAGTTTGCGTTTTTTACGTTGACTTGACCTCAAAAAATCACGATGGGTATATGTTATATGTTTTAAAAGGTGCCATGACAACATATTAAATTCAAACCCTTTGCAAATTATTTTTTCGTCCAAATTAAAACCACCCTTTTCATTTTGGATCGCGTTAACCCTCTACACGACGCGGCGGGGTAATTTTCACCATTTTCATCATCACGCAATCCTAACGGCGTGTTCAAACCAATTAAATGCTATTTCACCTAAGTATCGTTGTTTGTTAAATTACTAAACGACTCATAATTTGTATTGTTTTTTTTTTTGTTGCGAACAATCTAGAAATCTTTTTTATTGTTTCTTTGTATTTTATTAAGGCGTAAGTGAAGGATTAGGCACTGTGGGAAAGGATAGAATTGCAGTTATTTGGTTATAAATTTATTGTTTGTTTATAGTTGAAAATTTTGGGGTTAGATGAATCGATGTAAAAACGAGTTCAACTAATAAGGAAAATTTTCTTTGTACAACCCAATTTCCTTTTATTTCTTTTAAATCTCTCTCTCATTTACTTTAAAGTTTATTTATTTATTTATTAATAACAGTATAACAATTATAATTTGAAAAGTTTTAATGGAAAGTCAATTCAGTTCAATCGTACCACGCTGTTATAAGAGACAAAACAGTCCCGAAGTAGCGCGATCTACACCTGAAGACAGTCTGAGATTGTCGATTGGCCTTCTCAGTTCACCGCTCTTCTTTTTTTTACGTCGTCCTTTACTGTCCATGCAGTGAGACTCTGAATTCAGTTACAAACCAATGTTCGAATGAATAAACTCTAGTGAGTAATAAAATGTGTTTAATTCCTGATTTTTATTTCCTCTCCACCATCTTTTCTTTTTTTTTCATTTTATCTGCGTACCCCAATAGGTACATGGTGTGATAGTGATGTAATCAGCAAATATGTGTTCCCAGTCTTTCCAGATACCGCCAGTGCGCTGACAACAAGGATATCGAGTTCTCAAAAGACGTAAAATATTAAGAACCGCTGAAGAACCAGCGTGAGAATCTCCTTTAGATATATCCGAATGTCATTGCCGAGTGCAACAAATTGTTCTCAAAATGTGTCCCGTAATTAATAAAATGATTACGATTGTTTTAAAAGTCTTGGCTTTGATTTTCTATATAAGTATATTTAAAAAAATTACTTTGCTGTTACTCTACTTACATTAATCCACGCTACACGGCTTTCTACTTCCTATTCGGAGGCTTTCTTCCGGCGGAATGATCTTGGTTTGTTATGAGAGCAGTGCTTATATCTGGTGATAGGTTACTGTGGAAATGTTTCAGTTTTTTTTTCTAAAACAATAGATATGAATGAAGTCATAAGTATCCTTAAACTCTCGAACACTAGGCGGAAAAAGTGCCTGTGTCGTTCGAGGGGAGTAGCACAGCGCGGGGTTCGAACCAACGACCTTCCGCACGGAAGTCTAGTGCGTTACCGGGCGGCCATGCACCTCTGAATTATAATTATATGTATCAATTGATATTTGATGGTATATATATTTGATTGATGATATCTCACTTTTACTTGAATATTTTAGTTAATGACCATAAATTTCATAAATGTGAATATTTTTTCGCGACGATGTAACTTGCTTAATTTACTTTTGTCTGTTTGGCTAAAAGAGATTTCCGTTTGGCAATACATCTGCAAGATTGTATTTACAATGAAGTGTTAAATAAATAAATAAATAGAAGATCGAAATGTTCTTTATTTTCTATGAGCGCGAAGTCGCGTGGTGATGAAGAAGGTCCTGCCAAAAGAGACTTCTCCGGTAGCAGCGTACCTGATAGTGAAAATAGTAGTTGCAACGACGCACTAAAGGTCCGACGTCACGGGAGTAGTTATAATTTATGGAAATGGAAAGGCGAACTATATTGTAGATATAACAATGCATAAACGTTTCATCGAAATATACTCAGCTTTTGTGTATTTTCATGAAATTTTGCCAAACTGCTAGTGTATATTTTTATGCTGAGAATTGTCAAATCTCACGAGTGGTTGCAGCTCGGACTTATTGCACTAATATTTAGCATAAATCTTTCTTCATCTACCAAGTATTAGTTTTACTTACATACGTCAAGGTGGGCACCAACACAACACTATTTATTATATTTTTTGCTACTGTCAATAACATTGAAATAAATTAATTAAAAAAGTCTACTTTGGGGATGCAGAGAACCACAAACCATCACAAATTTCATATCTCTTTACTAGATACTTAAACACTTACTCTACATTTGATACGACTTTAAATATACTTAGAAATGCCACATTATCCCATACTTTACTCCAAACACTTCATAATTTCAACAGCCCTATCAACTGTATTGTATTCAATACAGCCTTATCAACAGTATTGTTTTTAATACAGCCTTATCAACAGTATTGTATTCAATAGACTATCCCTCGTGATCGAGTATGATTGTCAGCCATCCTGCGGATAGAAGACGCGTGTGCGTGTATTAGTTTATTGTGTGCAAACTGTTGCACTTCAGAAAACACCCATTCTTAACGAATTAAACCAAAATTTCCGATGGCATGGTAATTAAACTTTCAAGACGAGCAGGTTTAATTTGATGCAGCATTTCATTACGCAGTTCAATATTGCACTTTTTTGTGTTGTTTAATGGCACTTTAAGAATACATGGTAAGCAGTATATAAGCTATAAACAGACACAGATATATATGCGACATAGTCTAAGAGTAAAACTACCCTGAAATTTAATCTACCAGGAATCGAATTAGGAACGCCCGCTGGCTTACTATGAATGCTAACCGTCAAACCACGGCCTCTTATACTATCGTATTGCGCTTTAGTTGTGTACAATAGAACCTAACAAGTATATTGCAAAGTGATGCTCTTTTCCAACCAACCAGAAATATTGTAAAGAAACCTATAGCGAAAATTATACAGCTCTTTTTTTGAAAATTGAGTACCAGTGGAAATCGATCCAACAACCCCCAGACTAGAAGACAGGCGTTTTATCTAAGTCATGGAGGTTATTTTCGGCAGTGTTCTACCACAATTCACACTTACACCAACATAGTATAATTTATTTAGTCAGTCTTTCGTTAGCCAACTTAAATTGGCCTAAAATAGTCTTGTATTATGTTTCTAAGAATTTAAAAAGTTTGAACGTCGAGAAATCAACCCCCTAACCGCTAGTTGACGCAGGTCTACTTGTCAATTATTAACTTGAGCCAACAGCCCGCCTGGTGGTGGTGGTGAGAACGTGTCACCCTCCCCCATCCCCCATCCCCATCCACCTCAATCTCGACAAATTGGATTAGTGCACGAATTAATTCGCGAAAATTGAGTTTATCGTATTATTATATGTTTGTAATTACTTCGGCTTAAACGTATTATGACGGGAATCAAGAAATGTGGAGCTTGATGGGTATGGGGGCAAGTAATTACCATATAATCAGGAAAATTACGCGAAAATTGTTCGTGTTAACTTTGTGGCAGATCGTATTTTGACCTCTTTTGTTAGCTTGGTGGATAATACTTGTCTCCTTTGTCCAAAGACGTTGTATATTAACCGGCTGGTCTTATAAACTCAAATAGTCGTCCGTATTTATATACATAATAGATGTCTTCAAAATGTGGTGCTGGAGAGTACTCCATGTCACATGGACCGTAAGAATCCCACGCTGGTCGCCGCGAGCGTGCTTACATTGCAATCGTGAATGTGGGTAGCTAAGCGTATAAAACACGTATTTACATTGCGGTCGAAAGTGTTGGTGGCTAGGTGGATTTTTCCTGCTTTCTTACTTAATCCAGTTATGTTTTTATCATCACTTTGACGATAAAGGCTTTAACGTTTTCTAAACTCCGACCATCATTGAAACCAACGCAACAAGGCAACACCCGACAAATGTTTTTGATTTACTAATTAGCTGATAAATATGTATTGATGTTAACATAATTAGTTTCCTAGTTATAAATAAGCACACCAACTTCTCTGTCATCCAAGAATGGAGATCACCAAACAATTTCGATAACGTGTGCAAATACAATCCTAACATACTATAGGAATGTGGCTAGAAAGACTGATGAAATTCTGGTGACGAAGGTGACATTTGAGGGAAGGCGAGCAAAAGGAAGATATCATCTGAAATGGACGGATCAAATAAAGGAGTTTTACAGGATCCTCTTTAAGCGCTGTATTCAACATGACCCAAGACCGGGAGGGATGGCGACAGGTGGTGCGCCAAATTTGAAACATAGCAGAGGACCACAATACTCAGCTTTGAACACGCATACATGAAGTAGAATTTATATACATCCACACCTTTATGCCGTTTCCCTGTTCGTATAGGTAGAAAGGATAAAGCGACATAATTTTTATCGTGACATATTCGTAAATCTTTTGGGTTCTATGGTTTTCGTATATGGGCAGTAAAGGACGACGTAAAAAACTCTTCAATTTAATGAGAACTCTGCATAAATAACAGAATTTAATTTCTTATTAAATAGTGCCACATATTTGCCCCATTATGTCGCATAAAATTAAGCACATTTTTCTTATTTCACCATTGGTTTAGCGGTCTTATGATAACAATCGTTAGATAATCCACCCCATTTGACGACCCCGTCCTCTATGCACGCCCCATTGGAGGGCAAATGACAGTGCACGACGATCAGTGTCTACCCACCTCCCCCTATCTCTATACTATTCTTACACCTTTCGTTTTCCCATGGATTCGCACAATCGATTAGCCACGCTGAAAACAATTATTATTTTTAGCTTCAAACTTTTCTTCAGTAAAAAATATGTTTTATAGACTTAGAATACACTAAAAATGTTACTGTCTATATTGTATAATATCCTTAACTGTCCCGCCGCCCCCTCTTATCTCGCCGAAATTTTTCAGCGTCTTTCCAATCATGGATTAGCGCTACGCTCAAACAGAGATTGTTTATTGGCCTTTTCAGTTCACCGCTCCTCTTTCTTTACTGTCCATGCAGTGAGACTCTGGAATCAGTTACAAACCAATATAAGACTCGTTCCGTCCTTGGCATGCTTTGAGAAGCGACTGAAAAAACTCTTAATTTCTAGTCAGTAAAATAACGGCCATAAAAATAATTGATTAAACTCATGACCATCAATAAATGACAAAATAAAATAATATTTAATAAGAAATAATATTTCATTTTCGTCCATAATAGGGGACATGATGAAATGAATAATACACCTGTTTGGTTCCTTTCTGGATTATAGGATATATCCAAAGGTACCGTGACCATCCCTTAAAGGGAGGGTGGATACGATAAATTGATATTTAATATCATTTAAGGGGATGCTAATAGCTGTCGTTACTATATAATATAATGTGTAAAATAAACAATAAATTTTTATATTGCAACGATGTGGTGAACTTTAATAGTGAACATGGCAACATTATGGGGATGATCGCTAAGGATGTGAATGTTTTACATTTTCCAGGAGTATCTTTGTCTTAAGGGGGTAATACGAGTCATATCCAGAAAGTAAGTGTACTGAATTTTTGTAGGTTACAATTTTTTTTATTTAAACAAAAAAATTACGTGGTTACCGTAGTACATATGTAAGCTATTTTTCGACATAGTCGCCATTCCTCTCAATGCAGGTGGTGAAGCGGGGTATCAACTTTTCGATGACTTCCTCGAAGTAGTTTCTCGCCAACCCCTACGTCCACTTCTCCGCCTCCTCCTTTACGGAATGGTTCAGGACATCCCATTTAAACGAGGCGAGCAGTTCCTTCGTGGCGTTAGCCGTGTGTGGTCTGGCATTGTCGTGCAGCAGGCAGACTCCCTTTGTCAGCATGCCTCTCCTCTTGTTCTGAATCGCCCTCCACAATATTTTTAGGGTCTCACAGTATCTTGCAGAGTTGATGGTCTCCCCTTGAGGCATATATTCAATTAAAATTATGCCTTGACAGTCCCAAAACACGGATGCCATGATTTTCTTGGCTGAAATTGTGGTTTTGAACTTTTTGGCGGAGGGTGAAGAGATGTGACGTGACCGTTTTTAAACTCGCGACACCACTTGTACACACTCGTACGATTCATAGCTTTATCATCATATGCAGTTTTCCTCTCATTATAAACCTCAACCGGAGGTTTTCCCTTCCAAACGAGATAACGGATGACGCCGCGTATTTCGCACTTGGCGGGAGATTGGATTGACATGTTTCACGAAACGTGTTGTCGCGTCGACATTTCTCAACGTACTGACCTTGATCCGGTCTCGTTGTGGAGGGGAAGGGTCAGGCTACACGGAAGTGTAGCCAACATGTCGAAAATAAAATCCATCCGGTCGTGAGAGCCTCAGTACACTTACTTTCTGGATACGCATAGTATGTGTGAGATGATACAAACACGTGGCAAATAATTATATTAATTTCCATCACCAGCCTTTCCAGGCATTCATTGTTCTTTCTGATAACATGATGACCTCTGTGGTCCACTAAGTACATATGACGCCTCTCTTATAACCCGAGAGTTTGCGGGTTCGATTCCAGTTGCGAACTAAATATTTTTTTAAATATTATTTCATATCTGATTTTCTCTTACGGTATTTCCAACATCTCTCTGGTTGGTTGCCTCAGTGACTTTGTTGGTCAGACGCCCGTCTTCTGGCCCGGAGGTTGCGAGTTCGATTCCCTTTACAACCCAGATTTTAAAAAAAGGATTCCAGTCCGGTTTTCTTATTTCTTCCTAGTAAGAAGAGATTATTTATTTATTCATTTAACAATTTTATTGCAATATAATCTGGCGAGCTTAATGCCAGGCGGCAATCTTTTCCAGCCAACCAGACAAAAGTAAATGAAGCAAGTTACGTGGTCGCATAAATCATTCAAATTACTATCCATCCCCACGAAATCCCTAAACACATACGTGAGCACATGCCCACGAACCCCACAAAGACGGAAAATCACCCGACCATTATTTTTCATATAAAGTGAGATATCATCAATCAAAAGGAAAGGAAGGGATGGTGGAGAGGAAATGAAAAGAAAATCAGGAATTAAACACGTCATTTTACTGACTAGAAATTAAGAGGTTTTTCAGTCGCTTCTTAAAGCAGGCCAAGGAGCAAGTGAGTCTTATATTGGTTTGTAACTGATTCCAGAGTCTCACTGCATGGGCAGTAAAGGACGACGTAAAGAAAGAGGAGCGGTGAACTGGAAAGGCCAATAAACAATCTCTGTTTGAGCGTAGCGCTAATCCATGATTGGAAAGACGCTGAAAATTGTCGGCAAAATAAGAGGGGGCAGCGGGACAGTTAAGGATATTATACAATAGCTTACTGTATACAACAGTGTTAAAGTCAAATATATCATATACAATACAATATACTATTACTTCATGAAGACATTTCAATGAAAATACTCGTACTTAGATATCTCAAAATGTATTTCTCTTCTTTACGCATTATATCGCGAAGTATTTTAACTTTCAATTATGTTTTCTTTCCTTTCATTTACTCAACTAAATTTCCAGTATTTACCATAAATTCAAATTTTACGTTAACATTTGCTTTCTCATTATCGTGACAAAATTGCTGGAATATTTATCATGATTCATATCTTAAAAGTAAATTAAATAAACGAAATAATAATATAATCTAGGAGGATGTCGCGCAGACAGAATCAAAGGAGATGCATCGGAAGAATTGGAAAAGAGAGGAACTAAAGAAGCAGACGAGGAAATTGGAGAGGAAATGGGAAGATATCAAAAGTATAAGATGGTTCAAGGAATTCGCGAGAGAATTGTGATATCCGATAAGATCATCTCTTGTTGATTTTGGTGTTTCTTCACTGTGTATTTTTTTTGAGTATCGGATAACACTTGAAAAAATATTTCCCTTTTGTTTGGATAATACAGTTCGTAAAATATTTCCCTTTTGTTTGCATAATACAGTTCGTAAAATTTTAATTATATTAATTTATAGTAATAAAAAAATACAAAATATTTAGCGCCGTTTAGAGAGCATACTCCCTTTAAAGGCACTCTATCTCCATGTGTAGTGTTTATATATAATCATATTTTTTATAAGACCTCCCAAAATTATTTCTTTCAAGTGCTTCCTAAAGCTGCAAACGCTGTATATAGTGTGAAATCGATTCGTTCGCGACACTTGAGTAATATCCACGACTTCCGTGACTTAGTTAGTAAGAAGCTGGTCTTCTACCCCGGGGGTTTTAGATTCAGCGAGATTATATGATACTAGTTGCAACCCGCGAAATATTCACGGAAGTAAAACAAATTCTACATTTATGAAAATATATATTCATAAATATAGAATTTGTTTATATTTATCATTTATACATCGTCCCCTTTTACACCAGTTCAAAAATTGTTAGCTAGGTATTTAAAATTCTTTCTGTATAGTTTCGATCTGTATATTTATCACGGACCCACTGAGATTCAAATTTCGAATTACTTTCGCAGATAATCTAAGTATTCCTCTCGCTCTCTTGTATTCAAAATTAAATTCTCGTATTCTTTCTTTGACGACAACCGTCGTACGGGGTTTGGCCTATTTATATTATGATTTATTTATGGATGAAAATGAGACAAAATATGTGTTTCGAGATTTAACATTATAAAAATCGTGACAAAAGGTTGACGCTCTGTATTCTCTGCCTACCTCATCAAGGAAACGTCGTGATTGTACGTATGTATGTTGGACATATTATTATACACGTATTATAAATTAAATCGATTTGAAAAAAGTGGTTGGTTATGATCGATGTTAGATACATACATACCATCATGCCATTTTTATGTTGAGGTTAGTAGAAAGGACGTAGTTTTTCTTATCTTGACACACATTCTTCGTTTCAAGTACAACCATAGACTTTCTCATGCACATACGATTTCTCTGACTTTTTTATTTAATTCTTTTAAAATATAATTTGCTTCATCCAAACAAACCTTCATTGGTCTTCCTTTACCATAACTTCCATACACATTATCACTTATTCTTTGATTTCTTAGTATTTCTTTATTCATTTATTCAACGTGCCTAAACTATCTTAGAAGGCTCTTTTTCATCTTACTCAACACTTCAATCTTAAGTTTTCATTCACCCCTAATCACTGCATTTCGCGTTCTGTCGTGCATTATTCTAAGTCCACGCATTTGTAAAACAATTATTCGTTTTTTTTTTAGTATTTTTCAACTTAATAAATTTATAGGTAAATTTTTAACGGAGGGTAGTTTCAGTATCCTGGTCATGATCGAAGAAAGTGCATTAAAATTTATCGGAAGTTGTCACACGAGACTATCTGCAATAGGTTGTATTTCTATCGAAATCTACCTAAAATCTTATGATACTTTTTGAGAATCCAACAACACGTTCTTGACGGGACTTCAGTCACAAAACGGTGATCTAGAAATAGACGATTGTATTGTATAAAAATAGTCAAGTTCCCGTTGCCAGGATAACGAGAACAGCACAATAGAGACTGGAATGAATGGGTTTCTTATCCCTTCTAATACGGCGTCACCCGATAACCTATAATTCTATTAACACCGATATAATCACTCGTGTTTGGCCCAATTATATTTCTTCAGCAAAGGTGCATGAACAAAAGATTTAGATTCCAGAGTTGTACTGAGCAAACGTAGTTACTGCAAGAAAAAATGTTTTTTTTTTTGCCACTTTTTCAAAAGACTTAAAAGGTCTTTGGAAAGTATTTATGGTTCAAAAATATTTTATAATTTTTTTTCAATGTTTTAAGTCAATTTAAATAATACTATTAACTCTCCTTAGCATACTCGAACCCTGGAATCTATCCCACCCTTATTGACAGATTTAAAATATTACAAAAAAATTAATGTTGATTTTGGCGATGACTTTCGTGGCCTTGTCGGTGAGACGCATATCTGCCAGCCCGGGGGTTGTGGATTCGATTTCATGTTGGAACCCAGATTTAAAAAAAAAAATCAGTTTTTTTTCACTCAAGGCATCTTTAACATCTTTCTGGTTTGTTGGAAGATATTAAACAATGGCAATAAGTCCGCTAGGTTCTACTGTATACAACGAAAGTGTAATACAATACAGTTATAAAGAGATGAAGATTTTGACTGCGGCCATTAGATTGAGTATTTCTCCGCATCTGCACATATTAAGAAAAATACACTTGTTAAGAAAACCGCAAAAAATTACCAACGAAAACCTTTCTTTTTACGAGTACAGATTTCCACAGCTTAACGTCATACATGTAATTATGTTTATCATACCTAATTCTTACCTTGATTTCTCCTACCTCTTTTCTCGAAAATAAAGTACAATACCCGGCGGTAAGTAATACATGTAAGTAGAAACATCACCTAATCAAGATATTTGTTAGTTCCAACAAAAATATAGATTTACACGGCTTAACGTCATACATGCAATCCTGTTTATCATACCTAATTCTTACCTTGATTTCTCCTACCTCTTTTCTCGAAAATAAAGTACAAATAATAAAGTATAAGTAGAAACATCACCTAATCAAGATATTTGTTAGTTCTAAATCCTACCCTGAACATATCTAAGCTAAATATTTTTTTGAAAATAATTTTTAATTTCATTATGACGGATATCATAGCGTACCCGCTGCTGCCCTTTGTGCAGGGCCGGATCTCTTTACAAAAGCATTTCACGTATTTCTTTACCCGCCTATTATTAAAACATTATAAATATCAAAGTGCCGAGATATACTTCTTATGATTGACGTATCACTTGCCCCTATTATCAAGTACTCCCTTGGCTAGTATTGAAAAATGTCGAAGACGAAATGTTTTTTTTTTATTAAACGAAGTAATATATACCGAAAATTGCTATACTAATTATAAAATCAACTCCTCTATAATTCCAATGCAAAGACTTGGAAACGAGTTTTGCAACAATTTAGATATTTTTAGTATATTATAAGTATATATAGTATTCGCCAGAATATCACAACAATATTTAGAAATAGCTAATAACTTTGTGCTCTCCTTTACTAATATAAATAACCTAGTATAAACGAAACATTAAGGACAATACTTGGCCTCTGGAGTTGAGTAACCCTGCATAAACATGTGAAAGGTTTCGATTCTACAAAAGCAACTTGCATCTCGTTCTACAAGTGAGCCCATGTGTTTTCTATATCTCAAGATCTATCCATAAAATTCCCACAAAATTCTCAAAAAATCCAATATTTGTTCTATGTATGCGTTCTTCCACTAAAAACAAATCTGAGTTCTTTACCTTTATAAAATAAGTCTTCGACAATTATGTAAGTCTGCTTGGTGAAGTTTGCTAATATTTTGTGGTATACATACATAACATATATTGAACTTAAATATACATATAATTATTAAATAATTTTAAAACAATGACTGCAATTTATTATTACTACTGCTTTTTGTATCTTCATGTTAGTTTAAGATAAAGTTTTGTATTATTTGTCAATAATTTTAAGTACGTGTATAACCTGTCACATGTTCATCTGTATATAAAGACACTGTTGTGTCGTTAATTAAATAAATAAGTAAATATTTGTCAAGGCTATACCTATAAACAAATGTATTACTTAACTAATCTTAGTTATATATTATAATTTATGAACTTACTTTATCTTATTTTCCTCCATGTAATTTTATTTTTATTTTTTATAATATTAATATATGGATTCTTAGAAATAATTAACACCTACATACTACTTATAACTAGATAACAATTCTTACAACTAATTATTTAGCAAGACCAAGTTCACTCGTTCAGGCTACTTGTATTCCACCACATTCACTCAGACCTTGGTCGTCCCAGCTAATACTGTAGGTGGACTAGTCAGGCAACAGATGATGCTTCGGGCAGAAGGCGTACTGTATTAAGTAATGAAATTGATATGAAGTCATGGTTATAACCAACTTGAGTCTATTTGCTTTTAGTTATTGTCGTACCCCAAAAGCCCACAATTTGTCCAAAATAATATATCAACTGCAGATCGAGTTCTAATCTGAGCAGAACAAACACGAATAATAATTATCGATTTATGTGCAAGTAAATAAAAAATATATTAAAGCATTTGAATTTGTATTTCGAAAATAAATATCTAGATATATGTTATATATGGTATATCATCATGCTATATTCCTTCAAGAGTAAGCAGATAGGACTCATTTCCACGTTTCTCTATCTAGATCAAGGGTGGCCAACCCGCGGCCCGCGGGCCACGTGCGGCCCGCTGGGTGTACTTGTGGCCCGCGGAGCATATGCACACATTTTTTTCTTTTAGTGTACATAAAACCACCAAAAGAATATTCTATCGTGCGTAGTTCGTATCATATCCCATATATGGAAGTATCTCAGTACATTGATTCAACTATCGTGACAATTTCTTCTATGGTATATTTGTGTTAACAATCACAACGTTAAGCTGATTTCAACAAAATCAGACGTCTCACTAAAATTTATTAAATTTTGTTTATTTTTATTATTATATTTTGTATTGCCTAACTCTAATTTAATAAATATGTTTGATTCTCATTTTTGTTATATCTTCTTAAAAAAAACAATATACTCGTATTTCTTGTTTGCTTTGAATAATAAAAGAAATTTTGTTGTATGGCCCGGTAGGAAATCTCATTTCTAAAATCTGGCCCGGCTGCTGAAAAGGTTGGCCACCCATGATCTAGACCAAGAGTTCCTTACCTTTTTTCGGCCGCACACCCCTTTACCAAAAACTTTTAAAACCGTCGATCCCCTAGTCATTTAACATACTTCACTTACTCAAATTTATAACTTTGTACAGTACTCGACATTAAACATTTCACTATATATAAAAAAAAGCATTTCAATCACTTGTAATTAAGGATTGAAAATTGACCACGGATTTTGGCATTTCCTTATGCGACATTTAATATTGAAATCTGCGCTGATGAAAATTAAAGCAAAAAATACGAGCAGAGTGTTTTTAAGTTTTTCACATTTATGAAATAAATATATAAATTCAAAATAAGTACAAATATTCTTAATTAGGTACCTATTGGAATCATAGATATTTTGAAAAAACAAACAAATAGTAGTAGTAAGGGGGTCTATTTTTGCTGTCGTCGACCCCCAATTTTTTTTTATTGAAACTATCGACCCCTAAAAAAATCAAATCGATCGCTTTGGGAACTCTTGATCTAGACACACTGTCCTCGCTTTGTAATATAATATATTCTTAAGGTGCATAGCCGAACAGTAATAGACTGGACAACCGTGAGAAAGGTCGCCACTTCGAGCTCCGTTACGCTGTGTTACTCCCCTCCAATGGCACAGGCATTTTCCACCCAGTATTTGAGGGTATAAGGATACCTATGACTTTGGTCATATCAATTAATTCAAAAAGACACACATGCTGATGTAATCCAATTGTCTCCCTTTGGTGTGCTATTGGAGCGGTGAGTTTGATGATGTGCAACGGCTTACTCACTTAAGAAATAAACTCCACGGCGCAGCTTCGATTTACAAATGAATTGACGTTGAAATGACGAGGGAATCCTCAACTACGAGGCCTAGTAATGAAATGACGAGGGAATCCTCAACTACGAGGCCTAGTAATGAAATTACGAGGGAATCCTCAACTACGAGGCCTAGTAATGAAATTACGAGGGAATCCTCAAATACGAGGCCTAGTAATGAAATTACGAGGGAATCCTCAACTACGAGGCCTAGTAATGAAATGACAAGGGAACCCTCAACTATGAGACCTAGTACGTTAATGACGAATATAAGTTCTACTGTTTCATATATTTCGTATATTTCTCTTCGTTAAAAAAGTTCCGACTATCTCCGTCTACCCTTTCTTCAGTGTACCTCTTCCTCTATCTCCATTATCTTCATACAGATATTTATTTACATTTGATTTGTAAGTCTTCCGAAATCGATTCTCTCAATGTTGATGAGAATGTGCAACGGGGTTTTATATAATCGAAAATCGGAAAGAAGTATCGATTTATTTTTTTCATGCTGTATGTCCTCATTGAGATACATGCAAAAGCCAAATTTACTGGGGACACGACAAATGAAAGACAACAAACCCAGATCCATTAAAATTGTGTGTCTCAATTAAATTACCTGTTGAATTTTCACAAATTATGTATATTTCTTCTCATGTGTAATAAATAAATAAAAAATAATGTGGCCAAACCATCTCTAGACTTTTTTATTATTTGTAATTATAACATACGTCTTATTAAAAAGTAATTATAATAAAGAAAAATAATAAAATGACAATTTATACAGCGCTGTTTAGACTCTCGTCAAGTGCGTTCTAACTCGGGACTTGAACTTTATTTTATTTACAGGCTAAAAATATTTAAAAAATAACAAGTTAAGAGTAAGTATTTGAAAGTAGGGACTACGATCATTAGTTAGGAACTTCCCCTTATCTGCGCACGTGTAGAAAAATATGTTTAGTAAGAAAACCGCAGAAAACTTACCAAGATAAAAGCTTTGTAAATCTTCCGATGTCTGATAGAAACACATTCCGCTTTAGGTGGAGTGCAGAGTTTATGTATGATAGATATATCATAACCAATACCTTCATTCAACGAATCTCCGTTTGTATATCCACTTGTCTTTCCCAACTACACTTGAGTCCTACTATTTTAATTGACACTCTATAGTTTAATATTAAAAAGACAGTTTTTTTGTAACATGGCAATTTCTTCTAGCCTACCACACAAGAGTTTTTTTTGTAGATTCGTGTCAACTAGGTGAAAGGTTACAACGTTATTTCTCACAACACTCAAATAAAGTAAAAGTAAATTAAAACTAAAGTAAACTCCATAATTTTTACTTATCAGATATTTGTTACGAGGATTTTTTAGTCAATCTCTATTTCAAAAGTAGTATTTATATATCAAACACGGACAGATTACGTAAAGGAAATGCCGTCTGGAATGGCCCAAAAGGAATCTGACGTTTCGGTATTAGGTCTGAATACGTTCTCAGGTTACAGCCCTTTAGCAGGATTACGTCTTATTACCTGATGCCATTCAGTCTCGTTGGCTATTTAGGATCACCTTTGTTATCCTTTAAGATCTTTTAATTTGATTATAAACATGTACTTTTTTTCCTTTTTATGTGTCTTATTCTGAATAACATTATGCAATTCCTTGAATTTCTTTTACAAATTCGATTATTTATTTATTGATTAATTTATTCAAAATATATTCAAACAGTAGTTTCGTTTACTAAACATAGCAACACTTACCAAAGAAAATATCTGCAACATTAAAAAATCAACACAGTTCAGAACACATACGACATATGAAATTATCAATATATAGTTTATCACTGAAAGAAAAAAATCTTAAATATTTATTCAATACTTTGAAGCAAATTCACCTGGTTGATTTATTTTATAAAACATTTTTTTCCAACCAACCAGTTTATGTTTCACTTTTGAAAGTGATAATATGGTAATTGAAATTTATTTGCTGAAAACATGAAAAAAACATCGGCCTACGTTCACAAAACGGGCAAAGAGACCACCTCAAATGGATGTCCGCGAGAAACTGGAGCGAGAGAAGATAGCGAACTGAGATTCTATTTCTTACGTTACCGAAATAGAGTGAGAGTGAGACGTTAATAGCGTCGCTTCCTCAACCATAGCGGTTTTTTTTAGAATGAATATACCTACGTCACACACTGGCACACGTTGTATTGTATTGGTGAATTTATTCCCGATTTTCACAAAATATCTCTGATGTGGCCGATAAGTGCTAATTATTATAATTTTTTTTTCATTCCTGAGGAATACCTAAAATCTGAACCAAGTATTTATTATATTTACAGAGATATTAAAGTTTTAAGAAGCAATGTATACTAGTTACACATCACAGGGAAGGAACGGTTAAAGCGTATTTTTTTATATATTTTGGGTACCATCGGGAATCGAACCCAAAGCCTTCGGGTGGTATAATGTTCTTCCAGGTTTATGGATTTTGTTACTATATCTCGTAAAATTTATTTGCAATCCTATTTCTGTTTGTGGGTCAATAAAGCCACTCCAGGTCTAAATTGCTTGTCCCTTGCGCCATTGTGTTGGATGAAACAAGATACTCTTCGCTGATTACCTGGCTAATTGTATGAAAGGACATATTTTAGAGTTTTTCAGTCCTTTTCAAAATGTTTGTACAAAATCAAACTTAACATATGTTTTCAAATCGGGATAGAATATTACCTTCGTCGTCAAATTCAATTTTAGATTGCTAAATTATACAATGCAATATGGTAACTGCATTAATTTCAGACATACGTGTATATATTTGTTTCATAATATTTCGCAACTTATTCTCTCAAACTTAACCAAACCAACTCATGATTTTTTTCTTGATTCTACTTATGACATTCGTCTCTCACAATCAGTTATCTTCTACGTGATCATTTTTTACTCTATCAAACATTGAAAACCAGATATCCTACCCGTAGCATTCATCAACTGGACTAAAGTAAAGAAATTGACAAAAGAAAAGTAGGATAAAACAGTATTCATATAGGTGTAATATTTGTTAAACTTTATGAAATATGGTACACATCTGCTAACTGCAGCAAATGAAGATGTATAAAGTGAAGTGTTATGTGTTGAATCGAAGAGAACGTCTGTGTTCTGAAAGAAATTAGCGTTTTCCGAGAAGTTATTTTGAATTCGTAAGTACAAAAATAAATCGGATTGGACGCTGTCTGATTTTAAGATATAGTTTTAGAAGTCAAACACACTCAAAAAATCTATCCATTTTTTATTTACCGAGTGTACTGGTTAGTTTATTCGTAAGGAAGAATATCAGTCAGAATTCTTCTCATACTGCTAGATGGTGTCGAAAATATATCCACAGTGTCGTCCAGTTGGTTCAATATCTCTATACCAAGCGTGACTGATTGTTTAGCCATGACAGCCGTTCTGTCAGTTGTTATGTAGAACAAAGTGATTCCTTGCACGGTTATTTTTATTGGGGACATATGAATTTAGTGCTTCTAGTATTGCGAAACAGTGAAAACTGCCTTAAAGAACCTTCAGATTGATTATTACCTTTTTATTTCAAGGCTTCTATAATATAATTGCACACTGCGAGAAGTTCGACATAGTGCATTTATTATCATCCCTTATTCTGTACCATAGATTGCTTAGTATTTATTTTAATTTAATAAATAAAGTTCTGATATTTGAGCTAATGGGGAGCTCAAACTGTTTATGCATATTTTGCATGTATTCATTCTTAAATATTTTTCTAAACTCTTTTCTAAATTTTTAATAATTTGAGAATATTTAATAATAAATTACTTAGTTATTTCACTAATAGTATTAATCCCCGCTACGCATGTTTCTACCTTCTATCCCGGGGCTCTTTACAAGCGAGTTGATCCCGATTTGTTATTTATATTTATTTATTTTATTTACGACACACTAGTGTATTTTAAAGACAAATGCATATATGACAAGTTAATACATATACATTAAATTATTGACAAAAACACAAAATGTAATTTCAAACTAACATATAAATACAAAATGCAGTAATAATAATAATAAAGTAGTTTGTTACAAAGTCATTGTTAAAAATTATTTAATAGTAATATGTATATTTAAAATCAATATATGTATTGTGCCATATCACAAAATATTACTCAATTTTGTCGATTTACGAGTTCATAACTGTGGAACACATATTTTATAGTGGTAAATAAATTAGAATTGTTTTTAGTGGAACAACGCTTACATATGTAGAATAAGAAGAATTGGAATTCTAGAGAATTTAATGAATAAATCTTAAGATTTAACAAACACATGGGCTCACTAGTAGCACGAGATGTAAGTTGATTTGTCGAATCGAAATATTACACATATTGATGCTGGGTTACTCAGCAACGGAGGCAAAGTATTGTCCTTATATGTTATGTATTTAGTAACTATTTCTAAATATTATGATATTCTGACGGATACTATATATACTCATATTATTAAAAATATCTAACTCATTTCTAAGTCTGCATACGAATTATAGAACAGTTAATTTTATAATTTACGTAGCAATTTTCGGTATGAAAGGGGTTGTGCTATCTTGTCGATCTAGTGTGAATGCAAATTGAAAGGCTTGCGAATAAATGAGGTGCATCGATCACTGAGTACATGATTTTGTATAGTAAGCAGAAAGCAGTGTTTATATCAGACTGGTGTTATGTTACTTTGGAACACCCACATCAGAAGTGTCTGTGGTCTACTAACAATTTTTTTTTTTTTTTAAATTAACTTAGCCAGAGGTGCATGGCCGCGCGGTAACCCGCTGGGCATACGTGAGAAAGGTAATCGGTTCGAACCCCGCGATATGCTACTCTAACGAGACAGGCACTTTTTCCGCCTTGTGTTCGAGGGTATAAGACTACTTATGACTTCAGCCATATCTATTCTTTTAGAAGAAAAAAAAATATATTTCCACAGTAACCTGTCACCAGATATAAGCACTGCTCTCATAACAAACCGAGATCATTCCGTCTGAAGAAAGCCTCCAAATATGAAGTAGAAAGCCGTGTAGCGTGGATTAATTTGAAACAAGTATTTTTTTAAATATAATTATATATACGGAAAGTCAAAAGCGAGACTTTTTGAAAAAAATCGTAATAATTTTATTAATTACGGGACACATTTTGAGAACGATTTGTTGCACTCGGCAATGACATTCTGATATATCTAAAGAGATTCTCACGCTGGTTCTTCAGCGGTCCTTAAGATTTTACGTCTTTTGAGAACTCGATATCCTTGTTGTCGGCGCACTGGCGGTATCTGGAAAGACTGGAAACACATCATTGCTGATTACAACACCATCGCACCATGAACCTATTGGGGTAAGCAGATAGAACAGATCTCCAATTCATTATATCTATATTTCGCTTCCTGCACGTCAATCTCGTCATCCATACTGTCCTACTATTATTTTTCACTTTTTTTTTCACAATTTTACTGATTTGCCACGTTTTTTTACTAGATCTTTCACAACTTTTCATACCTTCCATAATACTCTTACAAAATATTTTTTTCAAAATTTTATCATTCGCGACGGCCTCTGTGGCCTAGTTGACAATATTCCTGCCTCCCCCTTAGGGTGGCGGATTCGATTCTCGCCCAGATATTTTAAAACAAGTTTGCAGTCTGGTTGTGACTTAAGCCCTCTTTAACATTTTTTTTTTACTACGGGAGTCTTCAATTTTACAATTTGTTTATTGGTAAACTAAATATTTTTTATCCCGATGACATTGTTTCCAGTTGCAACAGTTTCTGTTTCTGGTGGGTCGAAAAATATTGGCGCATAGCAATACGTCCACAAAGTTATACTCTATATAATGGAAGTACAATACAATACAGATAATTCTTTCTACTTAACCAAACTATCTCAATGCTCATTTTTTCATCGCACTGCATCTACTTTCAATCCGCATTATTTTTTTTGTCCTCATCAATGATTCTGTCATATCTTGTTTTTCCATACATACTACATAATTCATTGTTTATTATAAACTCTAATAGGTATATAAAACAAAACCTTCATACTTAAACAAAATATTAAATCTTGAATAAAAGCTCCCTTTTCGTCTCCAAACTTCATAAAAAGTTCTACTTTAGTAACAGAACTATATTTTAAAACATTTTTTCTTTGCTTACATATCCCCTCCAACCTTCCGCTAATATGTGGTCAACGTGCACATCGTCGTTGTCCTCGTTGCCAGGCCTCGTAGTCGAGGATCCCCTGGCCACTCCAACGTCAATCTTGAACCGTTCTTCCACGTCGATCGTACGATCTTCTGTGAGAAAACAGGCCGATCATAGATGCGCACTCCCTCCCGCAAACGTCACAGATATGTGAACTCTGCTGAGCCGCCTGGCCATGCTGACTGCCTGGTTTCGCACACGTCTAGCCGCTGAGACGCCATCAGCTCTCTACCCCTCACGGTCCTGAGCCACCCGCTCCCAGTCCTCAGGCGGCCAGCACAAAGTAAGCGACTCTCGCAGACTGTCCTTATAGTGCTTTCTCTGCCCACCAACTCTTCGCTTGCCCACCACTTCCCCGTACAAGACGCGTTTTGGGAGTCTGTGATCGCCCATGCGTATCACATGCCCGGTCCACTGCAATTTCGCCTTTACAACCATATCTTCTATAGGTTTATAGTTAAAGCGTTGCAGGGCTAAAATATTTGTGACATGAACACTCCAGTGGATCGAAAGAATTCGGCGAGGGAAACACATGCCTACTACCCTCACTGCCCTTATTTATCACATATAAACACATATTTTATCATATACTCGTATTATAAACGCTTTTACTTGATTTTTCAATGACGACACCATAAACAGTCCTTTTTCTTATCCCAGCTCCACCTTTGGTTGAACAAATGATTCATTCTAAAAAAAAACAACCGTAAGATAAAGAATCATCACATATATAGAGAGTTTATATTTTTGCTAAAAAACAAGGAAATAAAAGAATGTTAAATTAATAATAATTGAAAAGGTACTCGCTAAGTGAGGTAGTTAAAAACGTTGTTGGTATTCAAACAATTTTTTTAAAATCATAAATGTGTCGAGAAAAAAAAAATAATAATAAGTAAATAAATTATAATAGTAGATGTCCTAAATAAGAAATCAGAAACCAATCAAAAAGTACCGTTTCAGACCATTCCCGAAAGTTTAATTATTCATAAGTTTATTCAAATTCAAAAGTAGATTATTCCAACATTTGCTGGCTGAGTACGAAAAAGATCCCTTGAATTAAGATAGATAATGGTTCTGGACGAGTAATAGACTATCTCTACTTCTGGTATCATATCAAAGAAAAATTCTTACCATTAAGTAATTTATAAGTTTTTTAATTTTATTTGTTTAGGTTTAAGTTTGAAATCATGGAAGACCTACGGGGTTATCCAACGACGTGCAGCCAAAATAAACGAATTAAATGGGGCACTAAGATATATATCATATACTGGAACCAGACAGTATCAAAATCTGCTAATACGGTAGTCAAAAATATTATTTTAGTAACATCTTTGATGAATGGAAGTGAAACGTGGACGTGGAAATATACTTAAATATACTATGGTATATGTGTAACAGAATAGGGAATAAAGTGATTAGAGAAAAATGTTATCTTAAGACTGATGTGTTGAGTAAGATGTTGAAGAGCATGCCGGGATAACTTTGACATTTCGAATAAATTAATCTTCTTCTTCTTCCTAGTGCCATGTCAGGTCCCCCCAACGTTGACTATCAACTGAAAGTAGGCATATTTGTCCCCGGCAGCCCGAAAAAGATCCCCAACGCTCCTTATACCAGTCCAATCCCCTGTATTGCGGAGCCAGGATATTAGCCTCCTGCCAACACCTCTTCGACCCTCTATTTTACCTTGGATGATCAGGTGCAGTAATTTGTATTTTTCTCTTCTAAGTACATGACCCAAATAGGACACCTTTCGGATTTTAATATTAGTCAGCCTATCTACCAACTTTGGCTCTTTGAAGAACCCTTGTGTTGGTGACCATATCCGTTTAGGGTATCCGTAGCATTCTCCGGTGTATGAATGAATGAAGAAAGAATAACAAAACAAATATATAATGCAAATTTAAGTGGAAGGCGCTATAAACAATGACCAAGAATGTATGGTTGAATCAAGTGAATGGTGTTTTGGAAAAACGAAACGTAGAAATTTTGAGAAATAGTAGGAGTTGTACAAGAAGATGTATAGATTGGAAAAGGTGACATATGTGTAACGATATAAGAAATAACATATACGAGTTTATTAAAAAAAATTTAAGACATATTGCCTACAGCACTGATAATTTACTGTCCATGCAGTGAGACTCTGGAATCAGTTACAAACCAATATAAGACTCGCTCTGTTCTTGGCATGCTTTAAGTAGCGACTGAAAAAAATCTTAATTTCTAATCAGTAAAATAACGTGTTTCATTCCTAATTTTTCTTTTCCTTTCCTCTCCACCATCCATTCCTTTCCTTTTGATTGAAGGTGTCTCACTTTATATGAAAAGTGGGTTTCGTGGGCATGTGTTCACGTATAAATGTTTATGAGTTCACGTATAAATATTAATTTCGTGGGTTTCGTGGGCATGTGTTCACGTATAAATGTTTATGAGTTCACGTATAAATATTAATTTCGTGGGTTTCGTGGGCATGTGTTCACGTATAAATGTTTATGAGTTCACGTATAAATATTAATTTCGTGGGGATGGATAGTCATTTGAATGATTTATGCGACCACGTAACTTGCTTAATTTACTTTTGTCTGGTTGGTTGGAAGAGATTGCCGCCTGGCAATGATCCCGCCGGATTGTATTTGCAATAAAAGTGTTAAATAAATAATTAAATAAAAAATAATTTCTTCGATTCAAATGATTCCCGATATTTTTTACCTTTTTTTTAAATTATTTGTTATTTTTAAAAGTATTGCAAAATCACGGAAAGGAACAAATATAATGTATGTGAGAGTATCTCCATTGAAAGCGTGAGGAGAGAGTTATCTCTCTTAGTTAATTTGCAAGAAAACAAGAGACAGAGAGTTTGGCTGGGAAAGTTGCCGCACGCCCGACCAATTCCTTTGAAGCCTTCAAATTAGAATTAATACTGAAAATACAGACCTTAATTAAGTTTATATCCAAAACGACGATTTAATTAATTTAGTTGTTTGCAGTGTGACGGGATGCGGTGCGGGAGGGGCTGGGGGTAGGGCGGAGGAGAAGAAATCAGTGTCGTAGACGAAACTCTTAAAATATCTTGGAATGTGTTGAGTGAAAAAACAAATTAAATGGTTGTTGTAGGCTTTTAATTATTTCAGAGAAAATTAAATAAGTTTGAAATATGGTGCTGAAGAATTAAACTTAACATTGAAATAATTGAAAACAAAGGATAAACTCTTCTTCTTCGCAGTGTCATGTGAGGTCCTTCTAACGTTGAATATCACCTGAGAATAGACATCTTTGTCCCCGGCAGCCCGCAAAAGATCTCCAACGTTCCTTATGCGAGTCCAATCACGTATATTGAGCGACTGAAAAAACTCTTAATTTCTAGTCAGTAAAATAACGTGTTTCATTCCTGATTTTTCTTTTCCTTTCCTCTCCACCATCCCTTCCTTTCCTTTTGATTGATGCTATCTCACTTTATATGAAAAATAATGTTCGGGTGATTGTCCGTCTTTGTGGGGTTCGTGGGCATGTGCTCGCGTATATGTTTATGGATTTCATGGGGATGGATAGTCATTTGAATTATTTATGCGACCACGTAACTTGCTTCATTTACTTTTGTCTGGTTGGTTGGCCGTTGGCCATAAGCCCGCCAGATTGTATTGCAATAAAAGTGTTAAATAAATAAATAAATATATTGCGGATCCAGGAGATTTGCCTCCTGCCAACACCTCTTCCGCCTACTATTTTGCCTTGGATGATCAGGTGCAGTAATTTAGAGGAGCAAAATACAAATTACTGCACCTGATAAACTCGCCACTGTTTTTTTCTTTATAAATACATCTTGCAATCATTGGATTGAATGCCCTGTAGTAAAAATATTTATGAATATATAGTGTTGGTAACCAGAAGAAAACTTTGGAAAGTAAATATAAAAGAACTGGACTGATCAGGTGACAAATGTTCCTATTCTGATAACGATATCTAAAAGTCACGTCTTTGAAAATTTTCAGGTATTTTTTTGCACACCCTTAAATGTATCACAATAAATCACAAGGATATAGATTTTCAGTTATGAAAAATACGTCTGGAGATGAAGGTATAACTGGGTTTACTCATCACTCGATTTATTTGGAAGATACTTTCAAGAAAATTCAAATAAATCAAAATCGCATGAAATGAGGCTACAAACGTATCTTAAATTGGAAAATACGTCCCATAATATAGAATGTGTGTAAATTGAAATATATAAAGGGTCTTTCAAATTGAGCGGTTTTTTTAATACAATTTTTTTAATTCTTAAGTAAAACACACAATTTGCTTTGATTTCAAAAAACTTTTTATCGATCATTGAAGTATAATGTATGACATTTAAACACAAAAAAAAACAATATCCACCAAATGTCCACCTCTTGCAACTCCACAGATGTCCACTCTTTTGTTAAAATTTTCGATGACATTTTGGCATAATTGCGGTTCTAACTCACCAATAACCTGAACAAATTTTGTCCTTCAGCTCAGGAATTGATCGGGGGTCATTCTTATAGACCTGACTTTTCACGTAACCCCAGAGAAAATAGTCCAACGGTTCAGATCACTTGATATACGAGTAGGTGGCCAATTAACATCATCGTTTCCGGAGATTACAATATATAAAATAATTTTTAATTTGAAGGCGTTGTTGTATTGTATACGACTCCATTTTTATAAATTTCTTCAAGAGTTAAAAATAACTCTCAATTTGAAAGAACCTTTACATACATACATATGTATATAACATAACGCCATGTCACTTGCGGAGTAGGTAACAGTTCATTTGCTTTTCTAAACAAGCACACAACCTTCGCTTCCTCTACATTCATACATCTCGTCATGCAGTCTTCTATTAATGATACTCACTTTACCTTCTTTCGAAATTTGGTTCATTTGGTCCAGTCTCGGTCTAACTTTTTCATGCATACCTTGCACTTCTGACTTGTATATTCGCTTAGTCATTTCCATACATCAAAGTGGACACGTACAACTATTATACAGTGTCATTTTTACTATTGTTGATATACAGAACTTATAATAGATGTCAAATAAAAGCACAAAGTTTAAAATCATGCAATGGAGAAGTATCTACTGTTCAGTCTTCGTTTTATTATATTTTACTGATTTATGAGTAACATTTTGCGTCAAAAAATACGTAAATAATTCTTTATTAAATTGATGTTTCTAATTTCAACGCACTTTTATATATTATATGATTATGGTGAGATATTTGTACACTTATAACTGTTCTATAATGTTTGATTATTATAACTGTTCTATAATGTTTGATTATTTATTGTTGTTTTGTTTTGTGAAAAGTGAACCTTACAATGAACATAACATACGCTTACTTAGACAGGTGAGTGATTTGTTTATTTAATTGTGAAAATTATAATTAAATATATAAATAAATTTATAAAAAATGGAAACGCGTTGCAATGAATCTACCAACCTAATAAAAAATCAAAAGGAAGGTAGAATATTTTTTTTATCTTAAGCTAATAATATTATTTTGTCATATACTGGTACTATCACGATAGTCATATTAAGTGGAAAAAAAAGTAGTTATTTATTGCGTTACTATTCTGCCTCTCTGCTAACATTTACTTCAGTAACGATCAGTCCACCCAGGTGTATTTATTACTACACAGAATTCAAATAATGAAGAAAATATCCTATTGAAAAAAAAACTATCCATGTTATGGTGTAACCACGTTAATTGAGGGAAAGGTGTACTGTGAATTTCGAAAGGAGCATATTAAAAGTCTAGACTTTCCTTTTTATAGATAGAATGTATTATTCTAGATAGTTTCGCAATTCCATGGTTTTAGCCCTTATTTTTATGCTTGTCTATTACTCACTAAGACTTGTTTGTCGCTATATCCGTACGTATGTATGTGCAAAAAAAAAACGGCATAAATAACAAATCTACCATTGATCCAAGAACTTCGATTTAATATGTTTGACATTTATCATTTACGTTATCAATTTATGGGCTTCTCCATTCGCACGCGGGATGATTTTTGAAAATCGATATTTTTCGCGGATCGATGTACTCGTATGTATTAACAATCGAGTTTATTTGAGTCATATGTTAGTGCCAGCCCACCTTGATGTATGGAAGTGAAACTTGGTTAATAAGGAAGTATAGGAACAGAATAAGTGTAGAAGGGCGTGCTTTACGAAGTATTACTACGATGCTGGATAGTACAATATAACTGAAGACAGGACTAGGAATAACTGTTTGTTATTAGAATTCAGAAAGAAATCTTGAAAGGTAGTAGACATGTCGAAAGAGTGAGTTCTGAAAGACTTATTAAAACAAATATATGTGTCCAGAAGGAAGCGATTGTGAAGAAAAAGGAGAACTAGGAAAGAAAGGAAGGAGTGAGGGAAAAGTAAGAAACATGAGAAGCAGAAGAGCATTTGTGACGAAATTAATGAATGTGGATGAGGCAATGACTGGGGGGATAAACGGGTGGGAAAATTATTCGTATTTGCCTGTGTATATATTGTACATACATTTAAATATACTATATACATACATTTAAATATACGTCATAGTATGTGTGTATATACATACATTTAAATATACTATATATATAACTAAAAACTGTTTTTCAGTTGATAAACTTAAGATTTTGAAACCTGTGTTGTTTAATTAAGATTCGTTAAAAAATACCACCTCTGTGGCTCTATGGTAAAACGAATGCCTTCCAAACCAGGGGTTGCTGGCTCGAGTCCTGCTGTGATCGAGTATTATTGTAAGCCATCCTATGAATAGAAGACACTTGTGTGTATATTGATTACTTCAGCAAGCAGACATTGTTAACTGATCAAACCCTAAGTTCCGATGGCAAGGAGATTAGACCTCCGAGACAATCGACAGGTTTAATCTGTTGCAACTCTCCGTTAGGCAGATTTTATGTAACGCTTATTTAATCTTGGTTAAAAGTGCTTTTAACAATTTATGATAAGCATCATATATAAGCTACGAAAAGCATAAATTTAGATTTAAAATGTTTTAACGAATTAAACCAGCTCGGATGCGAATCCGCCATGAATTGAATTTGGGGCGCCCGCTGTCCTATAGTGAACACTAACGTTTATAAAAATAGGCTAAGGTCCGATTTTCACATAAGGCCTCTCAAAAATCTTTCTGGTTGGCAAGAAGAGTTTGCCACATGGCAATAAGCATGCCAAGTTGTACCGTATACAACGAAAAAATAATTGATCTGTAAAATGAGTATAATTTGGTTCAATACTGTCATGTCAAAACTCATTCCATGCAAGTATGAAGACATTAGAAATTAATCTATGGATAAAATTAATATTTTAAATATGATGAAGAAAAGAGCTTTAAGATGGTTTAGACTTGTGGAGGGAGTGAATGGCGAAAGAATGACTAAGCGAGTATAGAAGTCAGAAGTGCAAGGTATGCGTGGAAGAAGTAGACCGAGAAAAACGTAGCTGGACCAGATTTTGAAAGAAAGCAAAGTGAGAAGTATGAATAATAAAAGATTATGCATGATAAGATGTTTGAATGTGGAGGAGGTGAAAATTGTGTGCTTGGATGGAAAACGTTGGAGATCTGTTATCTCTGATTACCCAGAAAGAGACACGGCGTGATGATATGTATGTATGTACTCCATGCAAGTGTGATTAAGCTGACGTAACGTTGCCACGATTTCATCAAAATAGCTGAAATGTAGATTGGGTGGACTTTACATAAGTCCATATATACCAACATTATATTTAAGCATTTATTATTTGCATCCATATTTAAACTATTGTATAAACAAAGTGTTTTTCAAAATCGATATCTTCAGTTACACCACTGTCTTAAAATTTGCAAAGCGGAGTTTGAGGGTTAAAACCACTCCTTCGTGAAGAGGGGTGAGGGAATCCCCACACCCGCTCCTCCTCGCCACCATTGGCTGGAGTGAAAAGTGGTATAAGTCACTTACTCGCTGTTTGCACAGTGACTTGAGCTCGTAATTGGCGAATAAAATATTGCTAATTAAGCTCAGTTTGTTCGCTTTTCGAACTAATTTAAATGCCGTCGCTTAACACGTTCAGTGCCATACATATTTTTCTTTACCTTTTTAAAAATAATCTAAAATAATATATTTTTTGTGACGTTGGAGTCGGATGTTCCTCATCTCATAAACTCTAAGGGGCGCTGATGTCTCTTTTATTCAAGAATTAGATATGATTCATGGATTTATTTCATCAACGGTACAATTTACTTTACAACAATATTTTATTAATTACAAAGATAAATATTCTTTAAAAAATATATGGTGTTTTTAAGGTTGTGATAGGATTTGTTTTTGAAATAAAACAACAACTAATAAACCAAAAATGTATCAGAAAGTTTAATTTGAAGGAATATTTTTTGCCGTTTATGAAAATGGCTGATTTGTTTTGTTATGTTTGTGTTATTCTTACAAAGTACATTGTGGCGTCTATAAGATGGGTTTCCCATTAAGAACGATAGAACTTTAAAATACAATAAAATAAATCAACAACTAATAAACCAAAAATGGATCTGAAGGTTTAATTTGAAAGAATATTTCATGCCGTTTATGATTTAAACAAGATATTGTTCAAATGGCTTTAACGGCTTCTTTTGCACTGGCCAATTCGATCACGCCAATTTTCGATGACTCGGTGGAGTATTTTCAGCTGTATGGCGCCAATAAGACGACAAATGTTGGCTTCAAGTTCATCAAGAGTCTTGGGTTTGTTAGTATAAACCTGTGATTTAACATGGCTCCAAAGAAAGTAATCCAGAGGTGTTAAATCGCACGATCTTGGCGGCCAATTCAAAATCCAAAATCCTATTTAATTAAAACCAAATAAAAAGACACGGTAACAAAATGAAATATTTCAAATTATATATAAGTAACGTGGAGCTCATTTGGACGTTTGAAAAACATTTTCAAAAGTAATCTCCCAATATCCTTGAAGCGAAAGGTCTACAACCAATGTTTCTTCCAGTACTAACGTATGGCTGCGAGACATGGACGCTCACAGTAAAGAACACACGAAAGCTCCAGACCGCACAAAGGGGCATGGAGAGATGCATGTTGGGATATACTAAAAGAGACCGTAAACGAAACACCTGGATTCGCAATATAACAAAGGTAGAAGACGTTATAAAGGTGTGCAAAAGAATGAAGTGGCAATGGGCAGGACACGTAGCCAGAATGTCAGACTCCCGATGGACATACGAAATAATCTAATGGTACCCAAGAGGCATAAAGAGGCCCAAAAGAAGACCGAAGGTACGCTGGATAGATGAAATCCGGAAGCATGGCAGCATCACATAGCATCAACGAGCAAAAAACCGAACTATTTGGAGTCAACTTGGGGAGACCTTCATCCAGCAGTGGATCGACCCTGGTTGACAATAATGATGATGATATATAAGTATGTTAGTACACAAGTCAAAATTCTTTCAAAAATACTACATTTAACAATATACACAGGTATTATTACGATACGAGACTGAAGTCAAATGTGATAATAATTGAAATTTAATTGCTGAAAACATGAAAAAAAACACCGGCCGACGTTCACAAAATGGGCAAAGAGACCACCTCAAACCGAATGCCCGAGATCTACTGAAGCGAGAGAAGCGAGCGAACTGAGATTCTATTTCTTACGTTCCCATATACCGAAGTAGAGTGAGAGTGAAACGTGAATAGCATCGCTTCTTCACCCATAGCGGTTTTTTAGAATGAATATACCTACGTCACACACTGGCACACGTTTGATTGTATTGGTGAATGTATTCCCGATTTTCACAAAATATCTCTGATGTGGCTGATAAGAGCTAATTATTATTAATATTATTTTTTTCATTCAATGTGTAAATGTATTACGGAGGAATACCTAAAATCTGAAACCAGTATTTATTATATTTACAGAGATATTAAAGTTTTTAGAAGCAATGTGTACTAGTTACACATCACAGGGAAGGAAGGGTTAAGGGCGTAACTCGCACTATGATGCACTTTACAACTATCAACCCATAATCACGGCACTGTACAGTTCTACATCAATCAACAATAATGATTCCAATCTTCATAAATCCATTATTCAACTCACTTGCATACCAAATATACCATACGTAGCTAAGGCGCTAAGTAATGACACTTCTTATAGTGATTTAACAGTGAAGGTTCTGCGAATCTACATCTCAGCTGTTACTGAGTATCTTTTAACTAAAATACTGCCCGTTACTACATATCATGATCAAGTGAATATTTTTTTTCTTGATTGAACGGCAAAAATTCGGAGAGCGTGAAAATAATTCGTATTTTTTTCGATATTGGAGCATAGTAATTAAATTGAAATTATTAAATTATTTGCGAGCGTCCCGTCGCACAAAGGGGAACAAAGGGAATCCCATTTTGAAATTTAATTATGCCGGCGTCCATGATTAAACAGAAAGTTTTTCTTCCCAAGTTAAACACGGCGAGCATTTAATTCGCAAATTAAATTCAGAGAATTTCCATGGCCGGGATTTAATTGAAATAAATTAACTTTTACCGCTTTTCCTCTGAGGGATCGTTTAACGTGTTAGTGACCGGACGAAAAAAGTTTTATAAATACATTTGTGAACTTTTTTGTTATGCATTCTTAAGATATCTGTGCAGAAAATAGGATTTTTAATAACTTAATGAGCAAAATGCATTAAAACGTATTATATGTATATAATTAAATTAACCAATACCAGATCTACCTTTGGCCTACCGTGGCCATTTCACCAATAATACTAATACCTCGTAGTATACTCTTACTAATGATTATTCGAACATCCGTGTTCGAATAAATCTTGTTCTAGCAGTGTCGGCGTTGGTTTCAACATTATGATTGGCCTGCCACAGGCCTTATATATTCCAACTTTCCTATCACATCACACATCTTAGACAACCAGATATTCCGGTTACCTTATTTGATATTACATCTTCTTCTTCCCAGTGTCATGTCAGGTCCCCCAACGTTGAATATCACCTGAGAGTAGGTATATTTGTCCCCGACATCCCGAAAAAGATCTCTTATGCCAGTCCAATCACGTATATTGCGGAGCCAGGAGATTTGCCTCCTGCCAACACCTCTTCGACCCTCTATTTTGCCTTAGATGATCAGATGCAGTAATTTGCTCCTCTAAATACATGACCCAAATAGGACACCTTTCGGATGTTAAATTAGTCAGGAACTCTCTATCAACTTTGGCTCTTTGAAGAACCCTTGTGTTGCTGACCATATCCGTCCACCCACATCCACATTTCGAATGCTTCCATTCGGTTCTTACTACCAACTTTGAGGGTACATGATTCCACTCCATGATATTATATAGACACCTAATATTGTTAAAAGTAATATGGCCAATGAAACTGGTGTCAAAAACAACAGATGCAGTTTTAAAGACCACTGACTCTCCTTAGGGGCCAAAATATCAAAAATAATACGAGATCCTAAGTACAGCCTTCCCGAATCTCGGTAAACAAGCTTGTCACCGACAACTAATCATTAGTAAGAGTATACTACGAGGTATTAGTATTATTGGTGAAATGGCCGCGGGCGGACACGTGGCTCGCGCGTGCACTGCACGTGCAACAATCGGCTCCCACGTGGAGCTGAGCCGAGGGTGGAGCTGCTTACTTTTGTATGTAGTCGGACCTGTCATTGCGAAATGTTACTAACTACTGTTACATAGTCGATGTTTGTTCATACATAAAACGGGTTGTTCAGACTCTTAATGTGACTGTAAAAGAATAAAATTTTGCTGGTCGTGTATATAATATTGAAGAAAAATGATAGAAAAGTATTATTTATAGTTAAGGTATTAACATTGAGGAGGTTTAAAAACATTGTAATTTGTTTTATCGAGCACTGTTCATTCCACTTTATGTAACGGTATAACCCTACCGGTTTCAAGGTTTTCACAATATGTTGTCAAAAAATTATGTAAATACTGTTTTTGACTAATGGAAGTTAAACTTGATAGCGACAGGGAACAAGATAAACGGAGCACTTAATGATATATACAACAACTGCGCAATATCAACAGTAGCAAAAATGACAATAAATAATAGTGTTTTGTCGCCCATCTTGATATATGGAAATGGAACTTGGACTTGACAGAAGAATGATACGAGTTAGATAATAAATACTGTGGATATACTAGCACTGAGGAAAATTTGTAGAGTAATCAATGTATGAAAGAAGGTAGATTGAGGAGATCAGAAATGCATGCATGTTAAAATTGATGTTTTAAGTACGATTAAGAAAGGAGCGTTAAGATGGTTTGGACATGTGGATAGAATAAATGATGAAATAATGACTAAGCGAGTATACAAATTAGAAGTGTAAAGTGTGCTTGGAAGAAATAGATCGAGGAGATACGTGGTAGGATCGTGATTGTTGGTGAAGGATACCTTAGTTTTGATTATTTGGTGTAATAAATAAATAAATATCAACACGCTATGTTCCTTAATACGTTATGATTCTGGAGACGCATACCTATGGTGTCGGATATGTCGGAAAATACGATTATGCTGGAGACCATTACGACACATCTTACTATGCCGCCGACTTCGATGCTGTTAGATATGGACAGGAGGATCACGGTTCCTATGGATTAAGTGATGGACATGGAGGTCACGGACATGGTTATTCTTTCAGCAGTGGAGGTGGAAAGAAGTACGGATCTCACGGTCATTCCGCTCATGGCGATAAGGGACACAAATCTAACAGACATTTCGACAAAGGATCTTCTGGTAAACACTTCAAGGATGGACATGAGGGGCATTACAGCGATGCATCTGAACATAAATCAGGACACTCCGACGACGCTCATTACTATTCCCATCACCATTCTGGAACTAAAGGGCACAAAGAAGGTGACTTCAAAGCCGTAAAGGGACACAAAAAAGGATTCAAAACTACAGGATTCCATAACGTTTATCACAAAGACGAGTTCAAAAAGGATCACGAATTTTATGACGATGCTCACAACCACGAGATGAGATGGCCGAGCGCAACACCAGATGAGAATAGTGATGTCGGGTAAACCACTAAAGAACACCAAAGAGTTTGTCTACCTTGGGAGCAAAATAACATGGGACGGTCGGTCTAAGAGCTAGGTCGACAGCCGTATACATCAGGCCAGACTTGCATTTAATAAAAGGTCGAAAATAATAGAATCAAATAATATAGACCTAAAACTGAGAATACTCCTCATCAAGACCTATGTATGGAGTATCTTGATGTACGGCTGCGAGACATGGTGCCTATCCGAAAGAGATAGACGGAGACTAGAGGCTTTTGAGATGTGGTCCTATAGAAGACTATTAGGAATTTCCTGGAGAGACCACATCACGAATGAAGAGGTTCTCCAACAAATCGAAGGAGGAAGGCACCTGCTCAGGATCTTGTCCGAAAGGCGTGCAAGATGGATCGGTCATATAATACGACAAGAGAGCCTTTTGCATGCCATAATGGAGGGTATGACCGAGGGGACAAACTCTAGGGGACGCCCACGCCGAGAGTACCTGGAGGACCTGTTGGTGGACATGCGCTGCTCAACATATACAGATTTAAAAAGAGCCGCACAGGACAGGGAGGAATGGAGGAGAAGAGTTGAAATTGCTGCAAACCAGTCTTAGGACTGCAACCACAGAGAGAGAGAGCTCACAACCACGGTCACTTTCACAAGCACGCTTATGGCGGCTCTAACCATCATTCTTCCGAAGGATATAAAAAGATGACATATTTTCACACTTTTCTATTCATGAAAACATATCTCGACTCCTCCACACATATACATTTCATCATACATATTCTCCTGTTTCTCATACTGCTTACCTTTTCTTCAGTTAAAATTCTCATACTATCTTCTTCTACTCTTTTCATGTAGCTTTATTAAATTTGGATTATTTTTAATGCTAAAATATATGCCCATGAAATCACATGCTGATACATTTTGGCATACGATACAAAAGATTAACAGCTTCGTCCCTAATGGTTCAACAGTGATGATTATATACGCAAATGTTCAATCATTGTATGGTATACATGGTCATTGTTTACAGTACAACCCGTATTTACTACTGTGTGGAAATCTCCTACAATCAATCGAATCCACAAACCCCTGGCTAAAAGACAGACGTCTTATCGACTAAACCAATTTGTATCATTGTATCACACTTTTGTTGTATAAAATACAACCTGGTGGAATAATTACGAGTACCTTTATTCAACTAACTATATACATATATATGTTACAGAAGTTCTAAGCGAAAACAAAACTAGAATGCCTCCTAAAAAAATCTTAGTTCCAACGACAATCAAATCTTCAAACCCCCGTTTGAAATACAATCGTCTTTCGAACTTGGTCGTCCTTCTACCAATTCCGTATTGTATAACACTTTTTTATACACAGTACAACCTGTTGTGTTTATTACGATGTGGAAATCTTTTACAACCGATTAATTGAACCCGTTTCCCCGAGTCGGAAGACAGGTGTTTTTGCAACTTCACATATTCCAAAAAGCCTAGTGAGTTTATTGCCATGTAACAACCTCTCTTAAAAAAAACAGATGAAGATGTCGTTACTATTTAAATACTATCATACAAAGTTTAAAAAAAACTGTATGATAAAAATATATTAACCTGTTCACCGCGTTAAAAATCAAATTCCACGAATCCTGTGCGCGGCACAATTTGAGCGTTTTTTAATTTCTAAGTTTAAACACATATTTTGTTTAGAACCACTGATATTTGATTACAACACCAAGTAAACATGACACTTAAGTAATTTTCTGATAATAAATAATAGTCATTACTCTTAAGGAGACTCATTAAATAAAGGAGATAAACTTAACATTACGTAAAATAAACAAAGGAATGCTACGATCAAATCAATGCTTCATGACACTCACCCAATCAAATGCATATAGCACTAGTAATGTTTATTTACGTAAGAGAGACTTAGTAATGTTTATTTACGTAAGAGAGACTCATCGCAGGACTCGATCCGCGCGACAGGTCGTTAATGCTGGAAATATTGAGAAACCCAAAAAATTCGGCGCTCTGTTTATTCAACAATATCTCATAAACTAATATATTATTTGACAAGGTTTTCAGAGATGTCGCTAGAATAAAGATTATTTTAAATTTTAGTTCAATTTTTATTCCGGTTTTGTGTCATTTTTTTTGTGATTTGAAACTTGGATTGTCGTCAGATCACAGGCGTTTGTGCTCCCGGCGGGGATACATGTCGATGGCCGTGCTCTTAAGAAGCGACTGAAAAACTCTTGATTTCTAGTCAGTAATATAACATGTTTCATTCTTGATATTTCTTTCCTCTTCACCATCCATTCTTTTTCCCTTGATTGATATCTCACTTTTAATTTTATGTGTATGTTCATAAAGATGAATAATAATTTGAATATTTTTTGCGACCATGTAACTCACTTTATTTACTTTTGTTGTTGGCGGGTTGGAAGAGATTTTTACCCAGCAATAAGCCCGCCAGATTAATTTTACAATAAAGTGTTAAATAAATGAAATAAATATACTAATAAATACATTATTAGACTTATCATAATCCACTCACAGTCATAAGCTGCTCATTCACGTTAATGTCTTCTTATCAGTACATGGCTTCAAACTTAATGTATTATTTTATTTAATAAATTATTCGAGACGACTTGATTGGCGCAATATTTTCTCCATTGTAAAAAAATATTGGATAGTATTTTTGTTGCATAAAATTTAACCTGGTGGATTTATTGCCAATTGATCATTTATTTATTTTTTCAAAACAGGTTTAGCCCAATTACTTTGAAAAATACAAGACATATTAAAAAATAAGAAAAATTACATAGAAAAAAATTAAAAATTATATAAAATAACAAATAATGTATATGCATACATATGAGTATATACACACAAACATATGATACACATACGAGTATATTCACAGTCACTTAAGTACGTTGATGAGTGCTTTCTAACGCGCTCAATCTAAGAAGAAAATTTACTTTTGCTTTTGGTAATGTGATATGAAATATGTCAATATCCGAAACAGTTCCGTTCAGAAGAGTTAAGGCCCTTCCAACAGGTATAGCGGCTGGAAGACCCGTTCTTGCGTATGTTATTGAGAACAGTTCTTACCGGCGCAGTCTAGTGTAATTGTAAGGAACATTTAACGCTAATCTTTGTAGTAATGCTGGACAGCTCACAACTCCTCGAACGAGTTTGACAACGTATACCAGGAGACGCAGATCTCTTCTTGCGCTCAAGGAGTTATTCCCGAGCATGCCCAGCAGAACCTGAGTAGGATAAAGCCATGGATAGACACCGAACTCTCTCATATAGAGATATCGTAGATATTTTTTTGTACTTTCTCCACCACGAGTGAGTTCTGCGCCATGGAAATGCAAGCATTGCTTTCTAGTTTGCTATAACAAATAACCAGAAATATCTTAAAGATGCCTTAAGTGAAAAACAGTCTGGATCCTTTTCAAAATAATTGCGTAGTAACGGGAATCGAGCCCGTAGATTCCGAGTCAGAAGACAGATATCTTACCAACTAGGTCACGGAGGTCGTCACTGACTGACTGGACGAAGAAGATGTCGATGTTGATGATAAATACTTAATAAACAACAAAAACGTTCCACTTCCTACAAGAAACATCTCTATCCATTTATATGAACCTTTTTTCCACTTAATGTAACAAAGCAAATAATTGAGAAAGAATCACAAACGGAATATAGGTAATGCCCTAGCCATGGTGTACCTACCCCGGTTCGGAGCTATATTCACGGTGGACTGGGCACGACCCCAGGCTCGTCTGTATTTGGTTTGGGAACATTATTAAAAATCGTTTTCAACCCTCCCCTAAACTGCGACGTTTATAGACGTCTGGTGTTGTCAACATGATAGATTTTTTATTGTATTTATTATAATTTATTTATGTTTTTTAATTTATTTCACACTTCATTGTAAAAACAATCTGGCGGGCTTATTGCACAAGCGGCAACCTTTTCCGATCACCAGACAAACGTAAATAAAATGATTCATATTTATGAAATTTATGAACAGTATGGTATATATGGTCATTGTTACACATACTCGTAACAATGACCATGTTAAAGATACTCGTAGTAAAAGTAAAAGTGAGATATCTTCAATCAAAGGAAATAGAAAATCAGGAATGAAACACATTACATTATTGACTAGAAATTAAATGTTATTTTCGGTCGCTTCTTAAAGCGTGCCAAGGACGGATCGAGTCTTACATTGGTTTGTGGATTGGTTCCTGAGTCTCACTGCATGGACAGTAAAGGACGACGTAAAAAAAAGAGCGGTGAACAGGGAAGGCCAATAAACAATCTCTGTTAGAGTAAAGCGCAAGTCCATGAACGGAAAGACACATAAAATTTTCGGCGAAATTACAAGGGGTGGTATCAGATTTTAATGAATCGTGGTTGTATCAGATTTTGAAAGAGGATAAAATGAGATGAATACATGGGATAACAATGTATGACAATGTGGAATTAAGTTATTAGAGAGGAATGTGAATTTAAAGCTCATGTGATGAGCAAGACGAAGAAGAGTTTGAGATGGTGTGTATTATAGAACGAACTAATGAAGAAAGGTTAATAAAAAAAATGTATAGCGAGATACTGAGTGTGAAGTAAGGTAGAGAAAGGCAAAATAAATTATGGTTTGATCAAGTGAATTATATTTTGAAAGAATGAAAAGCAAAAAGATCTTAGAGAATATGTATGTGTTGTTTGAAGTATGCATATGTATTAAGACAATATTGTCTCCCAGCAACGTTCTTCCATATATCCTAATTATAAATTCGGATATGTTGAAGGACACCAAAAGACTCCTAAATAATTATTTCAATTTTAATTTTTAATCATTTGTTTCAACCATTTTCCCTCTCGTAAATCTATTATGTTCTTCTTTTCCCTTGTCTTATACCACTCCTTAGGAGTCGGCTACTTGGACCTTTCACCCAGGGACAGTAAGAGATTGTTTATTGGCCTTTCCAGTTCACCGCTCCTCTTTTTTTACGTCATCCTTAACTGTCCATGTAGTGAGACTCTGAAATCAGTTACAAACCAATATAAGACTCGCTCCGTCCTTGGCATGATTTAAGAAACGACTGAAAAAAACTCTTAATTTCTAGTCAGTAAAATAACGTGTTTCATTCCTGATTTTTCTTTTCCTTTCCTCTCCACCATCCCTTCCTTTCCTTTTGATTGATGATATCTCACTTAATATGAAAAATAATGTTCCGGTGATTGTCCGTCTTTGTGGGGCTCGTGGGCATGTGCTCACGTATATATTTATGGATTTCGTGGGGATGGATAATCATTTGAATGATTTATGCGACGACGTTACTTGCTTCATTTGCTATTGTCTGATTGGTTGGAAGAGATTGCCGCCTAGAAATAAACCCACCAGATTGTATTTGCAATAAAAGTGTTAAATAAATAGTTCGAGTCTCGTCATGTCCTCCTCCACTTTCTTATATAAGATCTTCTTTGATCTCTCTTTGCGTCTATTTGAGAGTTTCCAATTCATGACCGTCTTGAGCGTGAACCGTTCATCCCTACCGTTGCACCTGCTTAGTCGTGCTTCCCGGACTTTATCTACTACGACTGACGCCACATTAATTGTTCCATGAATTCGTTCATTTCGGATCTTATCCAGTCTAGTGGCCACCGTAGCATGCACATCACCGCGACATGAAGTAATTGTTCCTCTTTTTTCTTTAGAGGCCAACACTCAACTCTGTGCAGTAAAGCGAGCCTGATCACTATCTTGTACATCTTACTTGTAAGTTTATTGATAGCCTTCTGTTACACAAAACCTCCTTCGTTTCTCTCCATTTTTTCCACCCAAGTTTTATTATTTTTCTTACATTCTGGAGCACTTTCCCATCTGTTATTGGGACAAGATATTTGAATGAATATGTCCTTAGTAGATTTTCGGATTGGAGTTTGGTTGTTCCAATGTCCGTAGCTGGTGTGTCTAGAATATCTTCAGTCTTTGCTCTGCTTATTTTTAGTATATTTTCCTCCAACGTTTGTCTTCATTTTTCGAGCAGTTTTTGGATTATTCCAATATTTTCATCACATAAAACAATATTTCATCACATAAAGCAAATCTATAACATCTTTAAATCTTTGATACAAATTCCGATTTATATATACATACATATCACCCCACCGTGTCCTTTGCGGGATGGGCACAAAGGACAGACTTCCAATATTTTCTATCAAAGTACACTAATTCTCCTATTTCAAATGTTATACATTATTTCTCTGTCAGTGTAGGAAAAGAGGATGAAACGTCAGATTTTACTATCTAGACACAAATATTTCATCACTTCTACATTCATACACCTTCTCATACAACTCCTACTTTTTCTTTGACTTGCTACGTTTCTTCCTTCAAAATATCTTTCACTCGATCCAACCATATTTTCCTTAGTCTTCCTCTCTCACCTCTTCTCCTGTATACTTGTTTTGTTAGTATTTCTTCAATCATTCGTTCCACATGTCCAAACCCTTAGAATGCTCTATTTCTTCTTATCGAACACATCAGTTTTAAGTTCACATTCATCCCTTATTACTTCATTCCGTATTCTTTAATATATTGTAACCTCGTGTATTCTTCTCAGTGTATGCATTTCTACAGTATTTATTTGGCTCCTATCAGTACTTTTCCACGTCCATATTTCACTCTCGTGCGTCAAATTTGCCACTAAAATACTGTTGGGGACTATAATACTGTCCAGTTCGAGCATATCTCATATGCTTTAAAGCCCCATTGACTTTTTTGCTATCACAGCACGCCACTCGATGTTATATTATGCAATGTGAGTAGTAAATTATGTCATGTGGGTCAATTTTTAATAATGTAGAAAATTGTTATTTTCGAAAACCGTAAATAAAAGTATCAATTTATTGAAAACCCCTGACGGCAAGATTTCCCTCCACTAATAAATTGGAGGGGTATGTTTGTTTGTTGTCAACTTTGTTTTTTGATCTCCAGAGGGCTTATTAATTTCTTTTCCTTCAAAATCGAGCGCTCCATTTGAAGCGATCATCATTATCTCCTTTCGGCACTTACCCCCTCCGTCGTCTAAATGGTTGGCGCTTAATTGCTCTAAAACAAGAAACAACACTATTACGCCGGAGAAACTGAACAATTTACAATTATTTTTTTATGATTTACGTTTGAAGGCCAAAGATCGAACAAGACATATCTTCACTCCAATTTCCTATTGGGGTAGGCAAATAGGACAGACCGACAACTTTTCTATCTCGACATACATATACATCATGCATCCATACTCCATCTCATACAACTTCTACGATTTTTCTATTTTTTTACATTTCTTGCAAAATATCATTCACTTGATTTAATGAATCGTATTGAAGGGTCGATCGTTGCTGGACCTCGTAGTCGAGGATCCCCTCGCCATTTCTACGTCAATTCAGTTGACGTTGGAATGTGCCAAAGAGTTTTTTTTTTAAGAGAGTGAGCCGTTGTTTACCAGCAAACTCACCAGCCACACCGCTGTACTCGATCCGATGGCACACCGAAGTGAAACGATCGAAGCACACCGGTATGTTTTTTTCTCTCTTTTTGAAATAACATATATGCCCAAAGTCATATGTATCTATATAACCCCGAATACTAGGCGGTAAAAATGCCTGTGTGATTCGAGGGTAGTAATAATAGTAATAATACTAGGTTAGTCAAAAAGTTTTGAAAGCGGAAATGAAAATAATTTTTTTTTGGGGGGAAATCACTTTTATTGCTCAGTATAGTCTCCCATAAGATCAATACAATTGGTCCAACGATCTTCCGAATTTGTTGTCCCATCACGGAAGTGACTTTCTGGAAGGCCTGCAAAATACTCCTGTACGACGGCTATAACCTCTTCGTTTGATGAAAAATGCTTTCCACGAAGGAATTTTTTGAGGTGTGAGAACAGCCAGAAGTCAGAGGGAGCTAAATCTGGTGAAAAGGGTGGATGCTGCAACAATTCGTACCCCAATTCACTGATTTTCGCGATGGTTTTTTGAGCTGTGTGAGCAGGTGCATTGTCTTGATGAAAAATGATTTTTTTCTTCTGCAAACCGGGTCTTTTTTCACAATTTTTTTCATCCAACTGGTCCAAAAGGTCACAATAATAATCAGAGTGGATTGTCTTACCAGTTTGGAGATAATCTATCAATAAAATTCCTTTTGCATCCCAAAAAACTGACGCTAACACCTTCTTAGCCGATTTCTGGACACGAACTCGCTTCGGAGCCAAAGTGCCTGGTTCACACCACTCCTTAGCCTCTTGTTTTGATTCAGGATCATGGTGGTAGACCCAAATCTCATCCATAGTGATGAATTGACACAGAAAATCCTTTTTATCCTTTCGAAATTGCTCCAAATGTTGCTCAGAAAGTCGCATTCGAACGTGTTTTTGTTGCATTGTTAGCAAATGCGGCACCCATTGTGCACACAGTTTTTTGAAACCCAAAACTTCAGTCAAAATATGCCATGTTGTTTCATGTGAGATGCCTATAGTGTCAGATATCACATCCACAGTCGATCGATGATCTTCCAAAACCATATCCTGTATTTTCGCTATGATTTCTGGTGTTGATGCACTTTTTGGACGTCCTGAGCGTGGATCGTCTTCAACGCTTGTACGGCCACGTTTAAACTCCAAAACCCATCGGTGAACGGTTGGAAATGAAGGAGAAGACTCCTTTAATACTTTCACCATCTTTGCATAGATCTCAGTAGCCGATAAACCTTCCAAAACAAAGAATTTAATCACTGCACAATATTCGGATTTTTCCATTGTTAAAAAACACACTGACACGTCAACTTCAAATGGCTTGTAAACAATGAATGAATTGACAGATCGAAATGAAATTTTGAGTACGTTCTTATGAAATATGAAATATTAAAATGGCGTAGAAATTTTGGTTTTTCTACTGCTCCATAGATGTCGCTTTCAAAACTTATTGACTAACCTATTAGTAGCAGAGCGCAGGGTTCAAACCGACGACCTTTACGGACGTCCAGTGCATTACCGCACGGACAAGCACCTCTATTGCAGGGTATCATACTGTATCGGACGTATGCGTCACCTAAAACATATAATTTATTTGTTTTCTTGTTTTGTATAATATTGGTATTTTTTATGTATAATTTTATGTTTGTTGAGGTCCGTACTGTGTGACGACCGTAACTGAAATGTTCCTTATGCGCGGCCATCGCGAGACAGTATCAAAAATCGGCCGGCCCATGCATGCGAAAACTTGCGAGAATTGTGATATCTCGCAAGTCGTCACGGCATGCACGGGCGGAAACAGACGCTTGCGATGAGCGATTGGCCGCACATAACATAAGGAGCGCCAAAGTAAAAAAATATATTCTCAGTCCACTCTGTCTACTGCTTTTTACTTGCGACCATCTACTACCTGCAACAGAGGAATCTCTTCACCCTGGTACTTTTCACCGTTAGCCGAAATCTCCGAGCATTTAGCAACAGTCCTCCACCTATTTCTATTGTCTTTGTACCGGTGCTGTACACATACGAATAAAAACCCTTGTAAAAATTCGCTAATTTTAAATAAAAACCTGAAAAGGTTACTGTGTATTGTTGAAATGCGTTTTTTGTGTATTATTTATTCATGTCAACGTGTGGTTTTGTTTTTGTAATGTAAACCATTGTGATGTCAGTTTCATTGACATTATTCGATTTGTAATAAAACTAAATCGACGTATAAAAGCGCACAACTGATTGCTAATCGAATGTGCCACGACATTTGTTTTGTTTAATTACAATAACAATTTGAAACCAGAATAAATGGGTCAGTGTTATTTGACTGTCACAAATTCATTGGTTAAATGCATATTACGAGTACATTAGATATCGGAGACACGCAAGACGAAATAAACGGATGACGCAAGAAATATCATCTTTTATATGCTGACGAAAGACAGAAGAAAGCACGGAGACGCTTAAAAACATTAATACTCAGCACAACTTGAAGGAAAAAGCAGCAGATATAACCAAATGGCGTAGAACTTGAAGTTACTAGTTATCAGGGACTCAAAGGAGAAAGAAGACTCAGACAAGCTGCAAATACTGGAGCTTCTTGCCTTATATGCCTTGTTGGTAAGATGCGTGTCTCCCAGCCTGAGGGTTGCGGACTCGATACCCATTTTTTTTAAATAATTATTGCCTAGTTTTCACTTAAGGTATATTTAACATCTTTCTGGTTGGTTGGAAAAGATTGCCAGATGGTAATACACGCCAGATTGTACTGTACACAATGAAAATGTTATACAATACAATGCAACAGGATATGTCTATCATGAATGGGCCTACGTAGTCATCTCTGGAGACACCAACGTCAAGTACACTGATCACTTTATATGTTTTCACGTACCTTCTATTATACTAGTCACGGGTAATGACCATTCCCATTGGATGATATAAAGTGGGGATACCTATGTCAATCAATGAAATGACATTAAAAATAAATTGCTATTACAGAAGAAACGACACTTTTATGCCGGAAGACATGAAACAATTTTTTTGTGAATAACATTTGAAAGGCCAAAAATGGAGCCATACGCTATACATTTTTGTTTTTTTTTTAAAGGCTTTTTTAGTTTATTTTATTAAAAAAAATATTTTCTATGCCTCATCTATAATATGTTTTTTAACCCAGGGGTGCGGGTTCGATTCACGTTGTTACCCATATTTTTTTTTAAAAAGGCTTGTTTTTTTTTTATTATTTTTTATTATTAAACAAAGTGAATTATTGTACAAACATTTGTCAAGGCTATACCTATATACAAATTTATTACTTAACTAATCTTAATTATATGTTATAATTTATAAACTTACTTAATCTTATTTTCCTACATATCATTTAAAAAAAGGCTTGTTTAAATACCTTTATGGTTGGATGGAAGAAATTGCACATGAGAGGAATGCTAGTATCATAATTGGGACATTGATTATTTTTGTAAAAATTCTGAAATGTAATTGATTGTCGATTTAAGTTGTAAGATTTTGTATTATACAATAATAAATGCTAGTGCCTTGGGTTTTTTTATTGCTCATGTCCGACAGTCAATTTTTGTCATTTATGTCATTCAACACTTATGAAAAAAGGTTTTGGCATAATCTGCATACTTCTCGAATTCTCGATTAGACGAATTCTCCATAAATATACTTTCGAGAGATTACTCTCTGAACGTCGCTTTATAATTTGTCATGTTATTATTATAATTCGAAGGTTTACTTACCTTTTTTAAAAATATATAACTATTAAAATATATAACTATTAAAAATATATAACTAATAAAATATATAACTATTAAAATATATACGAATAACTATTAAAATATATACATAACTATGAAAATATATAACTATTAAAAAATATATCCACCGATGGGCGTTGGATAGGGATTTAACTGGTGGTACATAAGGGCTCTGGATATAAATCAATCCAGCAAACTATCCCTTTGAAACCATGGTTTAATATAATAAGAATGAACAAGATAGAAATGTCTGTCATAAGTCATTTGTCACCTTTACAGAATGGGTACTGTGCAGAATCTCGTCTGCGAGTGTAGTCTGGATGATTAAACTATAGACCATGTATTTTTCGGTTGTGCTTTGCGAGACAGATTTGATTTACTAAAAGCCATATCTTTACCGCGTCCAATGAATGTTGCATTTCTTCTTTCTTCGTAGACCTTTTTACTTATAGATTGATTATTAAATTTTTTCAGCTTAATCAGTTAAAACTTTAAACAGTTTTTTTTTTTATTATTTTTATTATATTGTCTCATTTAATTGCATAATTACTGGAATTTGGTACCAAAAGTCATCCTAGTTTATGTGGATTGCCTATTGGAAAAAAAAATCTAGTAACACAGTGTTATACGATGGAAAAAAGGTAAACTCAGTACAAGAAGTGCTCAACACAATTAAAAAAAAACAACCTCATATTTATTTTATTCATCCCGTTAACAGCACCTCGACTTTTTTACGACAACTAAGTCATGGATGTCCACACAATTCTTAATCTTCGATGGCACAAACACGGAATTTCTACAATTCAGAATGATTCTTGGATTCCTTCAGCATCTCTCTAAGTGGCATTCCTTATCCAATTACTTATTCCTTGTATGCAGCAGTTCTCAGTCACATGGTTGTTATGTGTTCAAAAAAAAATAAACATTTAGCTTCCGAAATCATTTGATTGGCAATCAATAGCGTACAATCAATCTTTTGTCTATAGAAAATTGAATACAGCAATAAACAAAAAAAAGGGGTTGAATTAAATAAAAATGACTTATATGTCAATCAATTTATTTAAACAATTTATTTTTCAATTTTTAAATAGTTTTTTTTATTAATCATCACCGGAGACATCTGTTCGGATTTTTTTTTCACTCTCCAGATTTCTTAAATATAATATACAGGCTATCTCAAAAAAATAAACACACATTTCAAATTATTGAATATTCAATATTTATTAAGCTATATCTAATATTAAAACTTCAAATTAAAGAAGATAAACGTATTTGTGTTTTCATTGGTCACAAATGCTCTAACTATAAAAGTTATATATAAAAATATATACTTATTTAAAAATTATACATAAAAATTATCTAACTAAAAAATCAGCAAATGTATATTTTCTGCCATGCACTGCTGATAGCGTGGCATCACACACTTCACGAACCATTATTTTTGTTATTTGGCTGCATTATCTTTCAATGGTTGCTCTTAATTTATTGACTGTTGTAGGTTTTGTGCCATTTACTTTATTCTTGGGGAGTCTTCATTAAAAAAAGTTCATAGGCGTGAAGTTTGGGGAGTGCGGTGGGCATTCAATGCTTCTTCTACACCCAATCCATCTTTTCATCAAGATAAGCTCTCACATCACGACGGTACTGAGGAGATGCATCATCTTTCTGGAAATAAGAGTCCTCATCCCTAAACTCTCCACGAATGCGCAATATAACCAACTTCTGCATCAAGTTCAGGTAAACGGCACGGCATGAAAGTGTGTGTACATTTTTTTGAGACACCCCGTGTTTTTCATATATACTATTATATTTTTTATACATCACTTTCATATATATTTTTTATATATCAGTTTGATTGAAAATCACATTACCTTCACATTTCATAAAAATGTATTAACTAAATTTTAAAATTGTTTTATTAGTTCCATAAAACATAGGTATTGTAAAGGTAACTTAGTTTCACTTGACTTTTATTTTGTTTTTTTTTTACATGACGCCATCGGCCTCTGTGATATAATTGATCAAACATTTGCTTTACAGCCGAAAAGAAAAATAAATTAGGGTCCCAGCATTATAAAAGAGTTCATCGGGTAACAATACTTGCACGCATAAGACTTGACACTCGTGCGAGTGTTGTTGACTTTTCACGTGCGCGGTAGTATTGCCAACGAGCTCGTAGTATTGCAAACCTTCCTTCTTCGTCTCTGTCTCGTCTTGTTGTCTCTCAGTTCTTCTGTATCACAAGATAATCACCGTAGAGTTGCAGCTCGAGTTGGATCGGAAACGTGGCCCGTTCGACTTAATTAATTATGCGTACCCGGCGGTAAGTAATACACATCGGGCTAAGAAAGAGACTGTCAGTCATAATCGGCTAACTTCGGCTTTGTAGAGCGTTGTCTCAGTCATTCATACACGTGTTCCATCGCGTCGTCGCGTATCGAACTGTTAGCGCATCGTGCGACCGAGACGACGCTCTACAAAGCCATGTGTATTACTTACCGCCGGGTACTTGTATTCTACTTTGTGTTATACTCGTGACGCGTTACTCAATACATATTACTAACATGTACGATAACAGCAAGTTTCGTGTCTGTTCCAATGGTTCTAAACTCGAAGGCACGGTTAATGGGACAAAAGACAATGAAGAAAAGTAAATGCAAGATATTAGTGAAAACTTAAGGATTCAAAAAAGTTGAGGAATTTCGCTATTTAAGTAGTATTTTCACAGATGACGGAGAGTTAAGAGGGATATCGAATGGCGTGTTGCGATAAGAAACAATCAATGGGGCACTAAAACATATATACTTGAACCGGACAATCAAAATCTACTAAGATTATAGTCCACAATAGTATTTTGATGCCAGCTTTAATGTATAATAGTGAAACGTGAACGTGGAAAAAATATAGGAGCCGAATAAACGCAGAAGAAATGAGTGCATGGGTATTACTACATCATATGGAGGTACAGTGTATGACAGAATACGGAATAAAGTGATAAGGGGTGAATGTAAACTGAAGGCTCATGTATTAAGAAAGATGAAAAAAAGCACGCTAAGGGCTGATTTGGACAAGTGAAACAAATGAACGAAGAAAGCAACACGTATATTAAGTTCAAATGTAAATGGAAAGTGTGTCAGAGGAAGACCATGGAATGTATGGTTGGATCAAGTGAATCATATTCTGAGAGGAGAACACGAGGAAAGTCAGAGAAATGCAGAAATTGTATGAAAAGATTTATTGATGTAGAAGACGCTAAGGATGTGTGTCGAGATAAGAAAGCATGGCGCTGTGTCCTCTTTGCCTACCAGGGCAGGAAGTGGCATGATGGGCTGTATGTATGAAAGACAATGTTGTTTCCCGACTACGCTCTTCAATATATCCGAATAACCAGTTTTAAAATGTTGGGGTGGTGGCATGCGAATTAAAACATGTGAAGGTAAACATTTCGAGTATTTGTTTCTAAAAGCAAACTGTTATGGAACAAAAGTAATTAACGGTTAAGTGGAGAACATACAACTGAAAGTGCCAGTAATACGCTTGACCGGCGAGAACAAGGTTAAATTGATTTTACCAAAGAGTTAACTGGTTTACTAACGCGTTAACTAACTTTCTTAACCGCAACGCAACCCCTTGAATCGTTTTAAAACTGTAGCTATATCAAGCTGGGTCCAATTTAAAAGCTTTCTGTTTATTATGGTCCATTTATTTTTTACTAACTGGAATTAAAAAAAAACAGATATTTTTGTCGTCTCTTGTATTGTATACAATTTAACCTGGTGGGCTTATTATCATGTGGCAATTTCTTCCAACTAATTCAAGAGATGTCAAATAGGCATTCAATGAACACCTACGTACAATATTTAATGTAACTCTGTATATTTGCTCGCAATATCAAGTCATATGATCACGACTGTTTAATTAAGAGCATGATTAATATAAATAATATTTGTATTTTATTACACTTTCTTTGTATACATTACAGTCTGACGAGTTTAATGAAATGTGCCTATCTCTTCCAACAAACCAAAATTATGTTCAAGATGCCTCAAGAAAAAACCAGGCTCGTGTCCTTTTTTTAAAAAACAAAATCGAACGCAACTAAGGTTTGAGAATTAAATGTCGCATTAAAGACAATACCACTCAAACACATTAACTGACAACTGAATGTTAAAACTATAAAATCTTCACTCACGTCCATTTTATATTCAATTCTACGAGTATATCAGAACGTGGATAAAAAGATTTTTTTCAATTTCATAAATTAATTCATTTAGCGCGCGCTTTATTTTATTTACAAAAGTGAAAATAATGCGACATCTGTTATTACAAATTAATACTGTTGTTTCACTGACATCTGGTTTAAGATTTTACAATTTTTTTTCACATCGGTTGAACTTAGGAGCGTTCCAGATACATTTATTCATAAAAATGTGGTTTACGAATTGGGTTCTTGTTGCAAAAATAAGTTCGTATTTCATACCTGCAAGGAAGTTGCAGTATTTTCGCAAATAATAACGACTGTCAAACGCAGACCTTAGAGAGGACGAGGGTGGGGCTGATGTTCCCAGTGGTGGGGGACAAAGGTTGTAGGAATCCTAAGATCAGAGGGGAGGGAACAGAGAGGAAATGTAGCAGATATTTTATTGTTATTATTTATTTAAACACAAAAATTGAATTTTACAGTGCAATGGCGGCTGTATAGACTGCCATTTAGCAATCTTGGTAAGATTGCCGAGTGGCAAACTCTTCCAACCAACCACACAATTGTTTAAAAATAAAAAAAGGTGGGGTATTTATATTATTGATATAAGGAAAAGACTATTGAATATAAAACCACAACAAAAACAAGGTCGTCTAGATGGGTAAAACGCGCTTAACGTGTCTTAGTATTGTTGCCTCTCCAAGTTCGGTTGTATTGCCAACACATATGATGACGAAGTAAGTGTTACTTGCCTTCTCTAGTGGTTATTTAATCTGATCTTCATAATTTGGGCCGAAAACAATGATACCTCCCGATCACGCTCTTTGATATATCTGCATTACAAATTCAGTTACATTTAAGGGTACTATACGAATATTGTCTACCGATCATGCTTTTTAACAAGTCCACTTCACTTATTCGATTTATTAAGTTTACCATATTAATGAATATTTTTTTTGGCTTTTTATAAATTAAATACAACGCTCTCTTAAGAGGATTTATCACATGATAGAGTATAGTTCTTAATTATATATTAGTATTTCACCAGCAAGGAAACGACATTCATATATTTCAAAACATCGAGGCCATGTTTTGCAACCGCTGCCTCTCGATTAGTGATATACGAGTAACTCATCTCAAAGATAAACTTCTTTGATCACATCAATTTAGAAACGGAAATTCTTAAAAGGAAGAATACGACGAATCACCAATAAAAAAATTAAACTATTTTCTTTACCCATTTCTCTTCTACCCTACCCTCCCCTTTCTACAATCTATAACAGAGTTTTCTAAAGTTACTCGGGATGCTGAGGAAAGAGAAAGATTAAGGAGTGATTCCGGGGGGAAAGAGAAAGTGATAGAAATAGGGGAGAATGGGTAGACCATTATTTACACTTCTTAAGTGTGTTTTGCGCAAACTGCCGAGGGGAGACTAGGGTAGATCGGCGAGTGGGCAAGTTATATTATTATTATTATTATTAAAGAGAGTTAGCCTTATCGAATAGGATGCACATACTTTATAATATTTTAGTTAGTTACTAATATATATCGTTGGTTGGTAACAATTTATTTATATCATCAAATATTATTTATTTTGCACACTATCGTGCCATTTCCATGTCGAGGAAGGAAGAGCGCCACACATTTATAAAACAACATCATAATTTGCCTTAGTCATATTCATACGCAATCTAATACAACTTCGCTAATTTCTTTGACACGACTTCAAAATTCCATTCACATGTTCCAATCATATGTCACTTTCACTGATCTTCCTCTATTTCGGTTTTAAATATTAATTTATTTATTTTATAAAGTTTATATTTACAAGTTACACCCAATATTTATATTATATAGAAGAAAAGTTAAAGAAAACCGTACTAAATTGATATTTTCTATTTGATATCAAAACAGTTAGAAACATTCGACAACGTCTGTAGCATAGTTGATAAGATGCCTGACTTCCAGCTGAGGTACAGTACCCGGCGGTAAGAAATACACATCGGGCTTAAGAAAGAGACTATCGGCCATAATCGGCTAACTTCGGCTTTGTAGAGCGTCGTCTTTGCAGCACGATGCGACGGAACACGTGTATAAATGACAGAGACGACGCTCTACAAAGCCGAAGTTAGCCGATTATGGCCGACAGCCTCTTCCTTAAGCCCGATGTGTATTACTTACCGCCGGTTACTGTATGTGATTTTGGTTTCCATTGTATTTTTTTTAAAGAGTTTCAGTCGGGTTTTCACTTAAGACTTATTTAAGCACCTTTCTGGTCGTTTATAAGAGATTGCCAAATGGCAATAATAAACCAGCCACGTTTTTGTCATACAACCATAAAAAAACTATTCTATTGTCAAGTAATTAAAAATCTTACGTCCTCTCTTTCGACTAGACTCGCCTCCTTATTGGTAGGGGTGTATCTCAATTGGGAGAATGTTATGAGATGACCTCAGTTCATTTGATAGTTTCTCTCTCAAATAAATTTTGTTTTTCATTGCCTTAACATAATCGTATGTGTGATATTTCAGAATATATATTTACGTACATGTTATTATCAATATAACATAATTTATACAAATGTTAAAACACAAACTATAAAGGAATCAACAAAATTAAAAATGCTTATTAAAAATAAATAATTTATCTCTTTCTTTCCTTTTTTTAGTCCCTAATCATCAACATAATTTAATTTACATCAATGTCGCCCTATTCATCCTAATGTCCCTTCCACGGACCCGTAAAATGGCTGGGGTGAACATTATTTATTGTGCAACTTTCGGTACCACCACAGCATCCAAGATGGAGTCCCCTAGCGTAAGTAGAGTGGGGGGACAAAGAGGGAGGTAGTGGGGGATGAACCTGCCCCCTCCATTCTTCTTGACGTTTGGCAGGAGGGGATAGTTTGGACAGGTATCCTGGATGAGAGTGATGGGGATTGTGTCATCTCTTTCTTGCGTTTTTAGGGGTGGAAATATCAAAATTGCATTGAAATTTCGAACACATTGTATAAAATGTAAGGGTATTTTATAAATCTCAACTAACCGTAGCGGTATTTTAAATTAAGTCTGTGGATTATTTTTAACTAGCCTCATGTATACTTATCAACCTACGTCATACATATATACCATCACGCCGTTTACCTGTTGGGATAGGCAAATAGGGCACATCGCCAGACTTTCCTATCTCGATACACATATTTCGCTTCCTGTACATCCACACACCTTCTCATACAGCTCATACGATTTCTGTAACGTCTTACGTTTCTTTCTTTCAAAATTTAATTCAATTGATCCAACCATACTTTCTTTGATCTTCCTCTACCAGGCCTTCCAGTCCCATTTGCACTTTTTATTATTGTAAATCTTTCTTTATTCATTCGTTCCACGTGCCCAAACTATCTCAGAATGCTTTTCATATTGCATCTTACACAACACATCAGCCTTAAATTTACATTCATCACTAATCAATAATTCCGTATTCTATAATACATTGTAAGTCCATGTATTCTTCCTAGTACACGCATTTTCAGTCTTTCCACCTCCACGTTTTACTTCATTTATCAAACTGGTACAAAAATACTATTGTGGGCTATCATCTTAGCAGATTTTGATATTGTCAGGTTCAATTAAATATAGATTTTTGTACCCCATTGGCTTTATATTCTGTTCCTACACGTCAATCAATATCGCTTTAAAATATTCCATAAGCTGAGAAAATACTTTCTTTATAGCAGAAGTCTTCAACTTTCCCTGATCTTTCATTACTCACCCACATATCTCATTTACTTCTTCTCCTTTCACACCTTTCCATCACAGTTAGTTTGAATCTCGCAACATTCTTTCTTCTTTTTTCATCTCTCATACAATTAACTCTTCAGACTCTGTAATTGATCCTCTTTCTCTGCTCAGTAAGGTTAAATGGTAGTGCCTTCGAGATTTATCGAATTGGTTGTCATCCCAACACTACAAAATATGATCTGCGGATTAATTCAGATATCCACAAAAAAGTGATAACAAGACGAAAAGAGAGGATTTAAGATAAAAGAACTGCCTTTAAAGCTCTCATATCCAGATAGAACTAGTACAAAAGCTAGGATACATCCTCAGGGAGCCGAAGCGCGCCTTTATGTAAGGAAAAAAATGTTAGGAAACACTCAAATTTTGTGAGAATAACCATTAAAAAAATAAGAATAAAATTGTATGCAGCCGAAGTTTAACGGTTCAACAAGCGGCGGGTTCACTTCGAGACTGGTTTTACTGTTAGGCCATTTTACATTTTAATTTGTGTTTCCTGTAATTTATATGCTAGATAATCCAGATTTTTTCTGTAGCTACTCGAGTCCATAAGAGATATCTTCGACACCTTCATTGCGAAGACTAAGGATTTTTCCCATGTCTCCATCCCACACTTTTAAGTGGTATGTTCTGATATTACTAAATAAGCGTTAGAAAAGATCGACGCACCTATTTATACACTAAGCCTAACGACAGAAACAGCAAATCCTTTGTTGATTGACAATTATAAACGCCAACTAGGTCATCCCGTGTGCGAGTGATATTGCTATTCACAAATTAAATTGTTAAGAGCAATATTACTGGTGTTTTATGTTTTACATGTTGTTACATTGATGTTGTTCTTGTCTCGTGAGTGGTCAATCTTGTGATTTGATACATGTCGATAAATGTTGAATATTTGATACATGTTGAATACTCGCACACGGGATGACCTCGTTGGATCAATTTTCTGATATCGAGATCTTCTTACTGGTGGATAAATTGAGACTGAAACTTCTAAGTAAACTTTTTAGGTATAACTGAGTCACTTCACAACGGGACCATGATTAACATTGTTTTTTTTTTGTCATTATGGTATATTTAAACTTTTAATTATTTTAGTTTGTTTCTTATTATGTTATATAATTGGCTTTAACCTGTAGCAAATGTCAAATAAATAATTAACCAGATGATGCTATAGACGACCTCCGTGGCCTGGTGGTAAGACACTTGTCTGCCGATCCGGAGGTTGCGGGTTCGATCCCCGCTGGAACCCAGATTTTTTTAAAAATAGGATTCGAGTCTGGTTAACACTTAGGGCCTATAAAAACATATTTCTGGTTGGTTGGAAGAGATTGCCACATGGCAATAAACTTGCCAGGTTAAAAAAAATGCTATTGTTAACGACAGTAATGCCCCTTAACCTCCCATATTCTCTGTTAAGCTTATTAGAAACTGATCTAGAGCTGATCATTATGATCAGGAAACAGCGCTACTTTGTTTTATTTCAACCGTCAAATAACCTTTTGATACAAAGATTAAAAAAACAACAACATACAGAATTTAACATTGTAAACAACATTACACAACAGGTAAAACACTACAAGTCGAACAACACACAATGCATCATGGCCAGAACTACTTCTTCACTTTTTTTTAAAAGAATATATATGACCAAAGTCATAGGTATTATCATACCCCCGAATACTAGGCGCAAAAAATATCAGTATCATTCGAGGGAAGTAGCACAGCGCGGGGTTCGAACAGGTGACCTTCCACACGGAAGTCCAGAGCACTACCGCGCATCCATGCACTTAACTCCTGAAAGTAGCCAAAGCTACATGAAAATCTACACAATGTCCATATTGACTACCCAGTTTTATTATGCAAGAGATGAACAAATAATTAGTGGCAACCACTTCCATGTGGAACAAAACAGTGCCTATACAAAGATCGTATAGTATGACATGCTGAGTTAGTTCCGGACTATTTAAACATGAGCTTCATGATTGAACAATGTTGTGAGATCAAATATCTTTCTTCTGTCTGACACGGTTGTCAGTCTCGTCACTTTCAAGAACATATCATAGTCCAACTCTATTGTACTTAATATTCTTAAAAAAAATATAAGAAATAACAATCTTTCGTATAGAATAGTGGCCTGTCTAGACTCTACTACGCAACTATCGTATACTCCATCCGACGAGGAAAGGAATTTTAGTTGTAATAAAATGGCCGAAGGAAGATTGTCAAGCCAATTTGCTTCTATTTGTGAGAAATTTTCCTCTTATAAAATTACCAAACCTAATTTCTCATCTCTCCAGTTAACCACTGATTCTGAAACTGGCGCTCGAAATATGTATTAGTTTCAATTTCGAAGTAATCCCGCTTCTATCTACTCGTAATAATGAACGGCGCCACTTAATCGAATACCTTTTCGACAGAGAATCATGGGTCAAAACCATAATTCCATGCGCCGTGACAATTTAATCAATTATTTATTTTTCTTTCTCAACGCAGAGCATAAAAATATATTTCAACATTCAACACTTCGTTGCCTTTGGACGTTACTCAAAAGTGTTGACACCCATCTTGCACTCGCCTTATTCATGGCGAGATGATCATTCAGAGTTTGAAATACTGTGGTTTTAGAAATCCGTACCTTCTTGATATCTATTTTGATTTTAGTGCAACTGTTTCTTAAGAGTGCTTCTGCTGGTCTTCCTGATCAAGGGTCATATTCAATCATTTCTCTGCCTAAGTGAAACTGTTTAGTTTATTATTTTACTGTGGAACATCGTCATTTAAATTCTATCCAGCTCTTCCCTTCTTTTGAAAGAAACAGGATAACCGCGTGATATTTAATTTTTTAACATTTTATAATATAACAAAACAGCACGTCTTCTATCAGCTCTACTGGACATACTACTTCAAGTAGAGTAGAGAAATTGAGACTGTAACATAAACTGACTATGCGGTGGACAAGGCCGGTATGATGTCTGTCCATACACGCTTTAAATTGTTCAGGCCGGAAACTTTTGAAATGAATACTTTGCCAGTAAAAGGTAGGCCGAGGAAAGAATATAACGGCAATGTTGTAGACATTTTGACAGAGGCAAAGGTAAGATATGACTAAAATACAGAAGAGCCTGTATGACGAGATATATAAGTGTATATGAGAAAAAGGTTGTGTGTATGAATAGGAAGGTGTGGAGATCTATTATATATGCATATTCTGAACGAGATATAGTGTGATGGTACATATGTTTCTCAACATAAAACGTTTTATGTGTCTCAACAAGATAAAACATCTGTGCTTCCGGCTCACAGCTTAAGAAGCATCGCTCCTTTTCCCATTTAACGGCGCCGACTGCTAAAGCGATAATTAATTGGACTTTGAAGTTTTTGATGAAAACAATTTTTATAAGGTCCCGTAGAAAATTGCTAATTTAGCATTACGTTTCGCTTCACACTTTTCCATTGAATCATTTTGCTAATAAATTTCGTTTAAAATAAAACGCGGACTTAAACCGAATCAAAACCATAAATTCAATACAGTAAATCTTCTTCAAGCATTGAAGCTGAGAAAAAAGAAAGGATGTTAGCTAGATGTTTTCGAAATGTGAAGTTTTCATCTTATGGACTACAAGGCGCGCCAATGTGTCCATTCTTCAGGATCTACGGGTCAAAGGAACACTGTCAATGATATGCAGGAAGAGAATACTATCATACATGTCACTAAAAGAGATAAAGACAGTTTGGAGAAGCTGGTAGTAACTGGAATTATATAACAAGAGGATAGTGTCCAGCAAAGTGGATAGACCAAATAAAAACACGACTAGTTTCTTATAGAGTGCTGCACTCATCATAGCTTAGGAACGGGAGGAGTTGATGCAAATCATGTACTCAGTTCCAAATTCATCAGGTAGTCACGGCGCTCAGTCATGAGTTATATCACGAGGCTCAGTCATGAGTTATTAACACTTCTTCAGTTATTTTTTTTCTCGTAAACTATGACTGTTATAGCCTACCACAACCTGTTTGTTTATTTTTACAATGTAAGATTAATTTCTACCATTATTTTTTTTTACAGTGTTCATATTTAATCTAGAAATAACTCTTCAGTAATGACGGAAGTACGAGTAAGTAATTTTGTTTCAATATGATGCTGTGCTTGTTTGTATTCTTTCATGTTGTCGTTATGTCGCTGCATCTTTGGAGTCTCGCCTATTCGTTATGATCGACGCGACCGTTTCTTATTTTTAGCATCTGCAGCCCCTTTTGCAGCCATCGTAAAAGTTTGATTCATAATACTAAGTCTATTATACTTAAATTAAAATTTAGTATCACAGAAACAGTTAAAAACTTACATTTTAAGATTATTTTTAACAAAATGATGAGTTGAATAAAACCATTCCCGGAATTTAACTGGAAATTTTGGATAATGAAACGTTACTCAGAACAGAGTCATTGACAGAAAACTTTATATATAGGATCTACTGTATGATATTTACTACAGAATTAGTGTATTCATATTGCAACAGTATAAAGTGAATAAGAGGGATACGTGAACATAATAGTTGAGTGTTAATATTGTGTTATAAATAATAGAAGGATTCAGCATTATCACTCAATATAAATTGCTTTCTCGTTTTGATATTTATATATTTTTCTGTTCAACTTAATAAAAGCTTTATTTTCCATTATTATTGTATGTTTTATATTCAAATCAAAGGGTTCCAGTCAAGTTTTCACTTACTTCAACAACAATGTTTAGCCGCTTATTAGATGCAGGGTTTAAAAAAATAATCAGGGTTTTTCTTAAGCACTTTAATTGGATTTAACATCTAAAGGCATTAATTATTATGAAGCGATCTCCGTATCTCAATTGGTAAGACACGTGTCTTCGTTTTATTTCGTTGTGGTTTTCACTGGCTTGTCTAACATCTTTATTGTTGGTTAGATAGTCAATTTTTTTCAAGTGACTTCTGACAAGCCAAGGGCTTAGTCTAGTTTTTACATAAGGCCTTTTTAAAAAAAATAGGTTGTTTAAAAAAAGGTTGCTATATATCGATAAAGCCACCTGGTTGTACAGTGAAAAAAAATAAAGTGAGATAGTTCTGATAACATACCGCAGGTCTTACATAAGAAAAAGAAGAAGATTATTTAAATTTATATTAAGGCTTAAAAACGCTGTCCTGTAATATCTTGAACATAGATGTTTTGAATTGCACGTTGCTAGACAGTATTAACATCAAGTTCCTACCACCTTGTAAATTTAAAATTATCAAAATTTCTAACGATGAGAACCGTTTGAGTTAAACGTATCGATTCGACAAGTTTCCTTTGCGTAAGGCGTTTATGTATATTTTAAATTCTCTGCTTTTTAATTTAATCCCGAGTCTCCTTTGAGACAATTTCGCTAAATTATTATTTCTTTATATAACGAGGTAATTCGTTTTTTCGTTCAACGTGCCCCACCCAATTAGTTTTATTAATGATTTAATTAATTGCTCATTCGCAATAATGCCGTATACCTCTCTACCTATGAGAATGTTTATTAGATTTTTGATCGGTCAATTTATTTATTTTATTTCTAATATGTTAGGACAAACTTTTCGTTTGCTAACGTGCTAAATGTTTATCATTATGAAAGGTAATAGTTTGGCGCATTTTGCACCTATTATATTATACAATCTCTTAAAGCAAGGTTTTGGCATCATTTTGAAGAGGGAACATAATTGTGCTGGTCCATTTGTGTCAGCCACATTTTCCTCGGTCTACCCCTTCCACGCACATTTAACACGTCTGATTTTATATATTTCCTCATTAATTCTCTCCACAAGTCCAAACTATCGTAAAACTTCTGTCTTCATCTTACTTGAAATATCCATATTACTCATGCATTAATTTATGATGTCTTCATTCCTCCTTCTTTCTCACATTAACACTCTACAATTTTTCCTTAGTGCACCCATCTCCACAGCATCAATTTTACTCTTACCCATCTTCTGCAAAGTCCAAGTTTCACTTTCATACATCAAGGTGAGCACCAGCTCGCTGTTATGTTATGATCTGACACCGTTGGACTATTTTCACTGCGGTTATGTGAAAAGCCAGGTCTATAAGAATGACCAGCAATCAATTGCTGAGCTGAAGGATGAAATTATTCGCGTTATTGTTTAGTTAGAACCGCAATTATGCCAAAATGTCATCGTTTTTTTTTTACAAAAGAGTGGACATCTGTGGAGCTGCAAGAGGTAGACATTTAGCGTATATTGTTTTTTTGTGTTTAAATGTCATACATTATACGAGTATAATACTATAAAAAATTCAAATCAAAGCACATTGTGTGTTTTATTCAAGAATTTAAAAAAAATTTAAATTAAAAAACCGCTCAATTTGAAAGACCCTTTATACAACATTAAGTCTGGTTAACACTTAGGACCTATAAAACAACATCTTTCTGGTTGGTTGGAAGAGATTGCCACATGGCAATAAGCTCGCCAGGTTAAAAAAAAAAGTTATCAATTTATCTTGATCCCTGTCGCTACCCTTCATTCAATGTTATTTTTAACTACCCATCACACTTAAATATACTGCCCAAATAACAGAACTCATCAACCTGCTCCAGTTTCCCTGAGTTTCTCCAGTTTCCCATACATCGCACACACTTTTTATCACACTCCTTTCTATAACCTATAATTTCACTACATCACCTTTAAAGTGAATTTATTATTTATTCTTAACACATCTGAATTGGTGATACATACATTTGAAAGAGTGCGAATCTTCTGTCCTTCGAGCTTAGAATGATACGAAGTGCATAATGTTGATCTATCTACAATAGTTGTGGAGAATATGATGCACTTTGGGATTATGTAAGTGACAGCTTGGATTCAAGTATTTATAAAAATGATGTGAATTCAGAGATTAAAAAAATAAACTATGGTTATTAAGGAATAAGACCACTTCATCTCAACCTTTATCCAATGACTGTGATTCTCTATATCTATTAGATTCTCTATAAGATTCTCTATATCTATAAGATTCTCCATATCTATAAGATTCTTTATATCTATAAGATTCTCTATAGCTATAAGATTCTCCAAATCTATAAGATTCTCCATATCTATAAAATTCTCTATATCTATAAGATTCTCTATATCTATAAGATTCTCCATATCTATAAGATTATCTATATCTATAAGATTTTCTATATCTATAAGATTATCTATATCTGTAAGATTCTCTATATCTATATGATTATCTATATCTATAAGATTCTCTGTATATATTACATTCTCTATATCTATAAGATTATCTATATTTATAAGATTCTCTATATCTATATGATTCTCTATATCTACAAGATTCTCTATATCTATAAAATTCTAAGTTTATGCGTTGTATTATTTTTTACTCTTTGTTTTGCATTTCTATCAAAATGGTTTTAAATTCTAAAAAATATAACATCGTGAATTATATTGTAAGTAAGAAGTGTTAAATAAGGACATGCCTTAAAAAATATCACTTTGACAATTCTCACAATTTTCTATGCAATTTTCGTGTCTTACGTGATTTATTCTTACTGAACGGCAATAAATATTTCTTCCTTTTCACCTTTTCCACGCGGAAAATAATAATTTCTCCAAAAAGCCTCGGAAAAATTCTAAATTTGATACAATTTTGTCGTCGCAAAGCGCGGAATATGAGCGGAAAAATGGCAATTTTACGCTCTTGATTCCGTATCAAAGTGTTGGGAATTATTCAATTTTCTGATGGCAACATTTTCCTTCTCGCATTTATATCCCATTACTTGTATGTTGATGTATGGGAAAGATTTAGGTTTTCCTCTTTTGTAAGAATTCTGGAAAAATTACCATAAATATTTAAGCATATGTTTGTGAGAGGAAACCGTATTTTACAACCTGAGCGCATAAGTACTTGCTTAGTCCCTCGAATATTTGAGTACGTCAATAAAAAAATCGATGTTTAAGTGCATTTTAGATTTCTAATTCGATGTATAAATACATTAAAGTTAATAAATTCGATATTTACGTGCATTTAAGCTTAAAAGTTTAATGATTTCTTGTACTTAAAATTGAAAGTTTAATGTTTACGCAGACTTAAGCTCGAAAACTTGATGTTTAAGTGAACTTTAAAAAGTGATAGTTTTCAACATTTAATTCAAGTTTTTAAGAGTCGCTTACTTTGTGCGGGGCGCCTGAGGTCTGGGAACAGGTAGCTCGGGACCGTGAGGGGTGGAGAGCCGTATGTTCTCGGGCTGATGGCGTCTCAGCGGCTAGATGTATGAGAAACAGTCTGCGCGCTGCGAACATGCGTCAACATGGCCAGGTGGCTCAGGAGGGTCCATATGTCTGTGGCATTTGCGGGAGGGAGTGCGCGTCCAGGATCGGGCTGTTCTCTCACAGAAGATCACACGATCGACGTGGGAGAACGGCTCAGGACTGACGCTGGTGTGGCGAGGGGGTCCTCGACTGTGAGGCCCGGCAATGATGATGATTCAAGTTTTATTCATTAGTTTCTGTGTCCGGACGATCAATCATCTATTACCTGTATCACATATTTTCTGAACGATGCACCAGAAATTGCTCTATCATTCAACAAGGTTCTGTACAAAGCATGTACTCCCGATGTTCGGACAAGCTAGCATGTGTTATGCTCTGCACAATCATATTCAGCGCTACTTTCGTTCATGAACCCCATATCTATATTTCGTTCATAAACCCCATACCTTGCATCTAGTAACCCCTACTCAGAGTGCTTTCTAAGTAGACCAAGACATTTGGTTTTCAAGTACAATATATTCCAAGAGCTCTGTCTAGTCGTTAGATGTTCCTAATTTAAATTGGCATGATTATTAAGATGACGTGGACTTATTAAAGCAAGTCTGGAGAAATTGGTGACTGCGATGACAGCTGAGAAAGGCGAGCAAAAGTAAGGTGTATGAGATGGACGGATCAAATGAAGAAGTTATATGTTTTTTTTATAATCAGGGTATAAGCGACAGAAAGCCACAAACTCAAACTATTTACATTTGTTTCTTTCAAAATATAATTGACTTAATGCATCTATCTCTCCTTTGTATTCCTCTACCGTGCCTTCCACTCATGTTTGCACTTTATACTTGTTTAGTTAATATTTCTTCATTGTTTCGTTTTACATTCTTAAACCATCTTAAAGTGCTTTCCATCATCTTAGTCAACACGTCAGTTTTAAGTTCACATGCATCCCTAATCACTTAATATCGTATTTTATCATACATTTTCACCCTGAGTATTCTTCTCAAAGCAAGCTTTTATTCGGCAACTTTCAATCTTTTTTCAAGTCCACGTTTTACTTCCACACATAAATATTGGTACTAAAATACTGTTATGGACTATCATCCTAGCAGGTATTGATACAGTCCGGTTTGAGTATATAAGTTTAAGTGCCTCATTGACTTTGTTTCCTATCGCTATACGCCGTTCGATAACCCTCATAACTCTTCCATCAGCTGAGAAAATACTACCTAAATATCAAAATTAAACTACTACTCCAATTTGCTGTAAACTTTCAATACTTGCCAATATATGTTATCACATTTACTTTTTCTTTCCCACCTTTTTTACCATGACTTTGGAATCCACAAAATTCATTCTTAGATCTTTCTCTTTACATCCGTAATACAATTCATTCTTAGATCTTTCTGTTTACATCCGTAATACAATTCATTCTTAGATCTTTATCTTTACATCCGTAATACAATTCATTCTTAGATCTTTCTCTTTACATCCGTAATACATTTCATTCTTAGATCTTTCTCTTTACATCCGTAATACAATTCATTCTTAGATCTTTCTCTTTACATCCGTAATACAATTCATTCTTAAATTTTTCTCTTTACATCCGTGATACAATTCATTCTTAGATATTTCTCTTTACATCAGTAATACAATTCATTCTTAGATCTTTCTCTTTACATCCGTAATACAATTCATTCTTAGATCTTTCTCTTTACATCCGTAATACTTATCAGATTACGTTATTCAGTCTCATTCTTCAAACAAAATATATAAATTCAAAAAGTTTTATTAATATATTCATAACTTTATTATAATTTTTTGATAGTAAATTAACAAAAGTCAATAATTCACATTTGAATAACATCCCCCTGAATGAGACAATTAGTTTAGTGCGCGGCCCATAGATGTCTATATAATCGGCATAAAGCACGACGAATGAAGCGAGCGCAGTACTAAACGTAGTGAATACGACTCGATGATGTGATCGAGTTAGCGTGGTGCGTAGACATCTGTTATGTTTTTTATTTTTATGAAACACAAATAAATATTATAAAGCTTTTATCCCCTGTCGTTTAGCTGCAATTAGTGACCCCTCGTGGCGGTGTTGCAATATTCATGGGGTGACCATCATTTTATCAGGATTCATTATCATCATTGTAGCTCTCCCTATTTGTATAAATCAGGTTATATATTTACCTTGCTTCCTATCTATAAAGCATGTCATATTACTTTCCTTATATATGTTACACCTTGTGGACCTATTACTATGTGGCAATCTATGTGAACCGCTAATTTATAGTCACTTACAAGATTTTTTTTCATAAACCTTTAAAGGCCATGTAGTGTATCAATAGATTTTTTTCCATTTATCACTTCTGTCCATGGTATCCGACCTTCTGTCAGTGCCACCGCTATACTTTTCGCACTCCGATGAAGTGGCAGCAGTGCAGAAGCTACTCACGAGAACAGTTCTCATCAAAATACTACTGTGTATATCATTTTAAACGAGTTTCTTCCTTATTTTATTTTATAACGAGAACTAATCAATTCCTGGTGAAAGTGTGGATAAAGGAGAAACAAATATCCTCGAAAAAAAATGTCACTTCCATGAATTTAATGAGTTTTTCACATATATTGAGACTTCTCTGTTCATGTACATTATCATTGGTACAAACCCTGTCGGAGTACGGACAAAGAGGCAGACCTGCAAATTTTTCTATCGTGATACATTCTATTTTTTTCCACTTATTACATTTCCTTCATCCAAAATATCAATCACTTAATCAAACCGTACTTTCTTTGATCTCCCTCTACCACGTCTTCTACTCGCATTGTATATTTCTTATCTTAAACATTCGTTGGTTTAACATGTCCAAACCATTTCAAACTGCACTTCTTCATCTTTTTCAACAAATCTGTCCTAAGTTCGCTCATTCATCCTTAATTAATTCCATATTCTGTCATTTATTATCACTACATGTGTTTTTCTCCGAATATACATTTTTACAGCATTTATTGGACTCTTTTCAATCTTTTCCATATCCACGTTTTATTCGCATGCATCAAATTTAATACTAAAATACTGATCTAGATTCGACGCGATTCCACCAACACCCACGTTGTTATGGAGGACAAAATAAGTTCCCATCCAGCGCGATCTACACCAAAAGATCGAAATCTTCTATATTTTTTATGAGTGTGATGTCACGTAGTGACATAGAAGGAACTGTCCAAAGGGACTTCTTCTCCAGTGGCGACAAACCTGAGTGTGAAAAGAATAGTAATGCAAGACATCACGAGAGAAGGAAAATGATTCGAGGCGCATTAATTTATTTCTGATATAGTGGCTTATGACCCGGAGTTTAAACAGCCCAAAAAGTTTCCAGTACTTTCACAGAAAAGTTCAAATGCAAAAAAAAAACATTTTTTGAAGCCACTAGATCAGAGTAATTAATCGGTCCGAAGATGAACCAATGTAAGGCTAAGTGGAGTTCACTTCGGAAATTACTAACTAGATTTTCATCGCAGTGTCACAGAATGTGCTCTACGGATTGATCCAGATGGCCGCAAATAATGCAACAGGGCGAAGGGGCAAGATTGAAGCCAAAAAGTGATGTCGATTATCGTCTTAGTGGGTTTTGATCCAGTCCGATTCGAATAAAATATGTTTTACTTCATTGATTTTGTTTTCTATCGTTACATGCCGTTCAATATCCTTTGTCAGTCTTCCATCATCTGAGAAAAATACAAACTTAATAACAAAATTCCTTGACGAATTATGATAGTGTAACGATGGTCGTGTTTATCGAGTTAGCAACACTCGATATAGTCGAGATACGTATTCAGTTTTCGTGCGGGGTCGTCAATGTAGCGGTTACCCCTCCTGTTTATCGAGTTGGCGATATTCGTTTTAGTCGATCTGCGTTACTTCTCGTTCAGAGTCATCAATATAGCGGATTGCTTATCTCTATAAGTCATGATGATCTTGATTTGTATTCAATGAATATAGACTCAGGAATGCGGATATAAAACGATAAGTGGACAGCGGGTAAAATAAATAACAAGTCTTGACAGTTGAATGAATGACAATAATAATATGTTTATTTCTCGGCGTCCGAGTAATTTATACCAATGAGTGAATACATTCGCGATACATATCTGCCTTGCTCTAGCGCATGAACTGGCGGTAGGTTAATTATTTATATTTGGAGATGGCTAGCCAATTCGCAGACGTTGTAAATAGTAAATATTGTTGTTGTTCATAGTGTGTGACAATCATTGAATTCTTCATCAGTCATTGCCCATGTATGTTTACTATCTGACAATAATTAATTTAATTTAATTGTGTTTAACAATTCACTTATTCATTTTGACAATTATTTATTTAGGTAGGTATTCCTACATAGCTCCCTTCCTAGTGAACGCAGAGAGCGCGTGTCCTGCGTGAACGTTAGGTTTCCAGTGCATCTGACGCCTGGACTGGTTATCCGTTTCCCGTTGTGAAGTAGGTACGTGGATAACAGCAGCGCGTGGCGTTTTTTCCCAGGTCTGTCGTTCAGATGGGTGATGCGGGAACGGGGGGTAGGTTTGGTCGTCTCTCACTAAATTTGAGTTGTCTGCGGTGCTTGGTTGGTCGTTGCGTTGATCGTCGATGATTGGTTGTGTGGATCAAGTTGCAGATGGCGTCCGATGTGGAAGGTTGATCTGCGGTGGCTTGATGATGATGGTGATGATGTAGATCAAGTTGCAGGTGGCTTCCGATGTGGAAGGTTGATCTGCGGTGGCTTGATGATGATGGTGATGATGTAGATCAAGTTGCAGATGGCTTCCGATGTGGAAGGTTGATCTGCGGTGGCTTGATGAGGGTGGAGTCTGCGGTGCTCGTTGCTGCAGCGTGGTTGTAGCGGGGTTGTAGCGTGGTTGTATCGTGGTTGTATCGATGTCCGTGGTTGTATTGATGTTGTAGCGATGCTTGTCTGCTCCAGCATTTTGTCGGTCAGTAGTTCGTCGAGGGAGGCAATCCTGTAAATCGTGTGGCTGATCGCCAGGACTGACCTCACATAAGCTGGCGTCGGGCTCGTCCACATCAGATGTTGTGTTGTATCTGAGTGACGGCTCTGGTGTCCTTGCTGGCGGCGTGCTTGGCCAATTCGCCGGGGAGTAGAATCTTGACGGTGGTCTGGATCTCTCTACTGGTGATGATGCTCATCTTGTTGTAGTGGGCGAGGCGGTTGGCGTTGGCGGCGTTGCACTCGAAAATCTTGTTGACGAAACTGTTCATGATGCTCATTGCGTTGCTGCTGATGATGGTGGTGTCGAGTTGCACTTGTTCGGTGTTTATCGAGTTAGCAACACTCGATATAGTCGAGATACGTATTCAGTTTTCATGCGGGGTCGTCAATGTAGCGGTTACCCCTCCTGTTTATCGAGTTGGCGATATTCGATTTAGTCGGAATACGTATTCAGTTTTTGTTCGGGGTCACCAATGTAACGATGGTGTAGTTCGTCGATGTACGTGTTCGGTTTTCGTTCGGGGTCACCAATGTAACGATGGTCATTATCAATGTAGCGTGTGTCCTATTAGAACGTGCTGATGATTTTGATATCGACATCGCTATCTTCGTTTTAGTCGATCTGCGTTACTTCTCGTTCAGAGTCATCAATATAGCGGATTGCTTATCTCTATAAGTCATAATGATCTTGATTTGTATTCAATGAATATAGACTCAGGAATGCGGATATAAAACGATAAGTGGACAGCGGGTAAAATAAATAACAAGTCTTGACAGTTGAATGAATGACAATAATAATATGTTTATTTCTCGGCGTCCGAGTAATTTATACCAATGAGTGAAAACATTCGCGATACATATCTGCCTTGCTCTAGCGCATGAACTGGCGGTAGGTTAATTATTTATATTTGGAGATGGCTAGCCAATTCGCAGACGTTGTAAATAGTAAATATTGTTGTTGTTCATAGTGTGTGACAATCATTGAATTCTTCATCGGTCATTGCCCCTGTATGTTTACTATCTGACAATAATTAATTTAATTTAATTGTGTTTAACAATTCACTTATTCATTTTGACAATTATTTATTTATTTATTTATTTAGGTAGGTATTCCTACAATAGTATTAAACTTTAAACAAAATTCTTACTAATTTTCACGCAAGTTATTCGTGAAAACCAGCTGTATAATAAAAACGTTTATGTAACTTCGATGTTAAATTATTTGATAAGTTTACGATTTCTGGTTACACAAAAATATGGTCATCCTATGGCACCCCTAGGTTGATGGTGTAATTAAATGTCCGAATAAAGAGGGTGCACACAAAGCGCACTCAATAAAACTCCGTTACGGCGGAAAAGTGCGCCTAATGTCCCTGCATGCTCTCTGCGAACTGTCACCCCACGGTTGCTTTGGATGTATACCATGAAAACACTATTACAATTGGCAACATTAGAGAGGAAACATTGCAAAGAGGAAAGGGGTTATTGTCGACATCAATGATCAGGTGGTTAAGCCATTTAATGTAGAATTAATGACAAGTTGAATTAATGTGTAGTGATTGGAAACATTAATTAAAACATATCTACTCGAACCAGACAATATTGAAGTCTGCTATTGGCTATGAATATTCTTATTTTTCCGATTTTAAATCGTTCATTTTTACATGAGAAATTTATGTGTATTGAATACACAGGGATTTTTTTATCACAGGAAGGGAAAGGTTAAGTCTTATACTGTATTCATGTAATACTCTTTGACGTTTCTAAATTGGTCATGCAGACATATTAAAGAGCGTGGCCGAGAGACAACATTGTCTTCGGTCCAAAAGATCGAGACATTGGACTTAGAATCACTGGAGTAGGTAAGGAGCACGTAGTTTATAATTTATTTCAGCAGTCAAATGACGTTTTCAATAAAAAGATTTAAACAACGACAACATGTAGAATCTAACATTGACATGTAAGCAGTGTTATACAATAAGAAACAGTAGAAATGGAACAAGCTGAGTTAGTTCCGGACTATCAAATACAAGCTGACAATCTTAAACAATGCTTTGAGGTCAAACATAAGTGTAGTTATTCTATTGGACAAGGTGGAAGCCTCTTCATTTTCAACAACAAATCCTAGTCCGACTCAGTTATTGGGATTTGCAATTATTAATCGCATGTATTATACTCAAGAAAATGTAGGATGGTCCCTGTGACGTTTGAAATGTCATGTCTCAAAGGGTAAAATCGTTATTTTTTTACAAATCAAATCGTTTTTTTTTATAAATCGAAAAATTGTTTTTCTCTAAACTGGCGTTTTAATTCCTAATTTTCATTATACCGACTTTCTAATGTATTGTATGATTTGTATCCGTCTTTAATTAGGCAAAGATCCACTATTAATTAATACTAATTACAAACATTTAATTTTAGGTATAAAAAAATCGAAAATCCAATTACCGTATACCCCATCGTGACCTAGTGACTTTTGATAAACGTCACCCAATATTATTTGATTTTAACAAACTGCTATATTTTTGCTAAGTTGTAACAAGATGTATAAATTTGTCATTATTGTTAGTTTGTTGTAATGTATTTACCTAAATAACTTGCTATTTATTAGAATAGAGGCTTACATTAAAGTTGATAAAATAATTAAAATTACTGAACGTCGTTACAAGGTTGTATTAGGGCAAATTTGTGAACTGTCACAGGGACCATGCTACATTTTCTTTAGTATAGCAATATAATCGCATGTGAAGAAACGACAAAACTCACACACATCTAAAGCGAATTGTTATCAAAAAATCTCTTTAGCAGGGTAGGACTATTCCATAAATTATTTTTTGGTTAACGTCGGGAATCAAACCCGTAACCCCAAAGTGGAAATCGCGCGTCTTATCAATGTGACCACGGAGGCCACGGAGTTTATCCTTATGAAATTAATTATGATACGACAAATACAATTCCAGTAAAAATGTCGCTCTACGAAATGGGATTTGTCAGAGCAATCCAATTATCCTTGATTTGATTGGTACGTCAGATCCTACCATTTTCTGATCCGACATCATCCCGTTACGTAGGACAACTCTCTAAGAGCATTACAGAGTCTTACGGATCTTAAGTCAATGAGGAAATGAAGGAGATTTTCAAAATTCATGTATTTTTCCTCGAAATTGTATCTTTAATACATATTATATTTGATAAAGCATGGGAGTCACGTTACGATCTAATATTATTTGTTATAATAGACTTAAAAATGTATACATTTAATCTTCCTTCAGGTATGATTTTCGCGAAAACTTCCAGGATAGCCTGGCTCTCTGTCTTCTCCCCTAATAGCGTAGTGATATATTAGTACAACAATCTTTCAATTGTAAAGTCTTAGTATGTATTTAAAAGCTATATACTACAGTTTTAGGACCGGCCACCGTGTGGCGCTATCAGCGTGTCACCGGATCGGATTTTTTTTTTTTGTTAGGTTACCACATCTATCATTGACACTTTCCTTCAAATGTTAGCGTCATAGCTTGACATTTGTAAAAGTTACGCTGTACTGAGTACATCTACCTTTGTGCGTGTTTTCGATTTTTTACAAGTTTAAAAATTGCATCAATTGTGCATCAACGAGTTTGCATTAAATTTTCTGTGAAAAACGGATTAAACGGTCCGCAGACCTTGGAAATGTTGGAGAAGTGTTTTTCGGTAGCACGAACGCTTCAGAAGTGGTCGTGAGTCGGTCGAGGATGACGAACGCAGTGAAACATCGATAAAATCAAAGAAATGTTAGCCGAAAACCGCAAATTGACCATTAGAGAGCTGACAGAGGACTTGAACATCGCTTATTGATCCGCTCAAGACATTTTGGTTAATGATTTGGGCCTCAAACGTGTCACTGCAAAATTGGTGCCGAAACACCTCAATTTCATGCAAAAAAAGAACCGCGTTAAAATCGCGAAAGACATGATTTCCATGAGTTTTTGACCAAAAACAACACGATTATTATCCAGCAGCCTTCGAATTCACCTGATTTGGCTCCCTGCGACTTTTTCCTGTTCAACCGACTTAAAAAACCGCTTCGCGGAACGCGTTACAGCACCCGAGAGAATGTCATGAAAAAATCGAAGACGGCTCAGATGAACATACCGAAAATTGAGTACCAGCAGTGTTTCGAGAATCGGATCAAGCGCTGGCGTAAGTGCATTGGAGTCGATGGGGAGTACTTTGAAGGGTACCATATCGATTATGATGAATAAACTTGTATTTTCGATTTTATGAATAAAGTCCTAAAACTTTTTGATCAAGGTAGTAGTAGGTATAATCATTTGCTGCCCAAATATACTCGAAAATGAGGTCCTCAACGACATCTACCAGTCTTAGATTCAATTTCCGTTAGTACAAAAAAAAATTGTCACGATCTAGTAAAAAGGGTTTGTCTGGTAACAATACTCGGCGTGAGCGGCAATTATTCCTTCTTCACGTGTGGTAGTTTTGTGAACACATGAAAGGACGAACCGCGAGTTCCGTGCCAAGACCATTCCTCATAAACCATATCTGGCCATGAAAGCTTTAATGGTAAACTAGTTAGTTTTAATTTCGTCCCTTGACCCTGTTACAATTTTTGCAGCCATCTGGATCTATCCTCAGAGCACATTTTGTGGTAATACGATGAAAATCGAGTCCGTAATTTCCGAAGGGAACTCCATTTAGTCTTAAATCGGTTCATCGTCGGACCGATTGTATACTCCGATCTAGTGGCTTCAAAGGGTGGTTTTGTTGAATTTGAAATTTTCTGTGAAAGTACTGAAAACTTGCTGAAATGTTTGAACTCCAAACCTTAAGCCACTTTACAATAGTAACTTAACTGCGCTGCAAGTAATTTTCCTTCTCCCCCGTGATGTCAGACCTTAAGTCCGTCGTGACTTTTATTCTTTTTACACTCAGGTGTATTGCCACTAGAGAAAGAGTTCCTTTGGGCGGTTTTTTTTAATTTTTTTATCCACTTTGCACGGATTTCTCCTGTTACACAAAGAGGGTCTGCTTCTAGCGTTAGCTTATTCGTTAGGAATAATATCCGCCAGGATTCTTCTCATACTGCTAGACGGTACCGAGAATATATCAACTGTGTCATTCAGTTGGTTCAATATCTCTATACCACGCGTGACGGAGTGTTTAGCCATGATATTCGTCCTGTAAGTTGGTATGTAGAACAGAGGGTGATTCCTTGCACGGCTATATTTATTAGGTACATATAAACTTAGTGCTTCTAGAATCGCGGGACAGTTAAAGGAACCTTGGAAAACCTTTATTATGAATATCGCAATGGATTCTTGCCTTCTTGTTTCGAGGCTTCTATAGTTACACACCGTGAGAAGTTCGGCATGGTGAGCATATTTTGGGTAATCGCCCTTTGTTCTGTACCATAGATATCTGAGGATATTTTTTTTTGTATTTGTTCTATATTATTTTTATATTTGAGCTGATGAGGAGCCCAAACCGTAGATGCATATTCTAATTTGGTTCGAATTAGATAATTATATAAGTTTCGGAGGATATCGGTGCTGTTAAATTCTCTTGATATTCTCATTATAAAACCGAGTAGTTTGTAATAGTCCGATATCAAACGTGAGACATGGTTAACGAACGTGAGTCCGACATCGAAGGTTACGCCCAAATCCTTGAATTCAGAAACTCTGTTTAGTGCCACTCCCTGTATAGTATACTGATGGTGGATTGGTGAAAACGATCGACTATAAGATATACAGACACATTTATTAATGTTGAACAGAAGATTATTTTGCTCACTCCAGGAGACTAGGGAGTCTAGGTCCTGTTGTAACTGTGCACAGTCGTGAGGTTAATTGATCTTTTTGAAAATTTTGAAAGTTACTTCTTCGTCACTACGTAACGTCGCGCTCATAAAAAAATAAAGAAGATTTCGATATTCTAATGTACTATAAATCGCGCTGGATGTGGACTATTTTGTCCACATCCAGCGCGATCTATCTGATACTGCTTGTATACCAGTAGATTCAATATATAGGGCCAATGAAAATATAGTCGCCAGGGCACTATCTTCAATACGACCAAATCACAAATTCTGAAGAGTTACATTTTCGTCGTATATACAACCTAAGGGGTGTACCATGTAACTCTTCCAGCCAAATTAAAATGTGTTAAAAATGCGTCAAGTGGATCAGGTAGGAACTCTTTAACCTGTTCCCCGCGGGGAGCACAAACGCCTGTGATCTGACGACAATCCAAGTTTCAAATCACAAATACTTAAAAAAAATTACACAAAACCGGAATAAAAATTGAACTAAAATTTAAAATAATCTTTATTCTAGCGACATCTCTGAAAACCTTGTCAAATAATATATTAGTTTATGAGATATTGTTGAATAAACAGAGCGCCGAATTTTTTTGGTTTCTCAATATTTCCAGCATTAACGACCTGTCGCGCGGATCGAGTCCTGCGATGAGTCTCTCTTACGTAAATAAACATTACTAAGTCTCTCTTACGTAAATAAACATTACTAGTGCTATATGCATTTGATTGGGTAAGTGTCATGAAGCATTGATTTGATCGTAGCATTCCTTTGTTTATTTTACGTAATGTTAAGTTTATCTCCTTTATTTAATGAGTCTCCTTAAGAGTAATGACTATTATTTATTATCAGAAAATTACTTAAGTGTCATGTTTACTTGGTGTTGTAATCAAATATCAGTGGTTCTAAACAAAATATGTGTTTAAACTTAGAAATTAAAAAACGCTGAAATTGTGCCGCGCACAGGATTCGTGGAATTTGATTTTTAACGCGGTGAACAGGTTAAAAAATGTGTCTTCTGTCGGGAATCAAACCCTTGACATCCAGGCTGGAAGAGAGGCGTCTCGTCAAATAGGTCGCGGAATTCGTCTGATTGAAAAATAATTTTCGGATAGGTGTAAAATGCTCAGCTAGTTAATCGTTGAATTTGCTCATAAATTGTTAATCTAAATCAAGAGTGACCACAAATCAGTTATATAATTCGTGGGAAATAATGAAATATGACTATGTATGTATTGTTTTTAATAAAGGTTAATTTCATAATAGATGCCCGATAACGGCTACTGAGTATTTAATTTGCATATACTTGACGTTTCGCATTAATCTTTTTTTTTTTTATTCAAATAATTAAGTATGAATAATTGTAAGTGTTGTATAAAGGCCCCATAAAAAGTGATTTATTATTTTTTAATACTTTTTTTACAAAACTTTCGTCGTTTATAGAATACAACCCGGTCATATATACAAAGTACACTATTGTATACAGAGCAAATGCGAACTGAATGCATGGAAGAAAAATACCAAAGAAATATGACTGGATTAAGTGAATGATATAAGAAGGTGTGTAATTGTGATAGGGACGAAATACGTGTATCAAGATAAGAAGGTCTGGCTCTCTATCATCTCTGTTTATCCCAGCAGAGAAACAGCATGATGGTATGTAACAACAAGAAATAATTTAAAGAGGTGTTTAGTGCAAATCAGAGTGGGACGCTTTTTAATAAAATCGGGTACAAATAGGAATCGAACCAGAATACCTCGTCTCAGAAGACTTGTACCACCTCATTAGCAAGACAATTAATATAGAAGGTATGAGAAGTTAAGCAAGATCTAAAAAAACGTGGCATGATCCAATTAATCAAACTCTAGGGGAAATTAAAAAGCCTTTATAATAGGCGAGAATGCATGACAAAGATTATGAGCGTGGCAGATGCGAAAGATGTGTGTCAGGATAAAACAAAGTGGAGATCTATCATATCTGCCTACTTCTATAGGCACGTAGCGTGATGGTATAACGATTTTAATTAAGAGAATATCAAGATTGAAAAATAAAATTTACGAAATTTTTATTCTCTGCGTATTATAATTTAAAGTGGATAACTCGAAGTTTCAGGCTTATCCTTGGGAGTAACAGTTAGTCCTTTCGAGTCACATGTTCTGTGTGGTCGTGTGTAACTGTTGAAGGTGGACTGAGTGAACAAACTGAAACTTCGAAATATCTACTCGGAATTACACAGTGATCAATGATTAATAAAAACTTATTTTCCAATAATATCTCACTATTTCTATAAGTAAAATATTAAAAAAAAAAAAAAAAAGAGAACTTATATAACCGTTCGGACTTGTATAACCGTTATTCAGGAATTAAACCCACTATTATAACCGTTATTCAGGAATGGAACCCACTATTATAACTGTAATTCAAGAATCGAACCCACTTTTATTGAAATAGTTAAAATATTACAAAACATTTAAATAATTAGAGTGTAAGAATAGGTTGGTCATGGCTGTGAACATTAGTTTCGGCATTTCCCCACATCTGAAAATGTTTAAAAAATCATATTTAAAACAAAAACTTACCAAATATGACATCTTATCCTTATTGCAACTTGGCTCAATGATGAAGAATTTCTATTGTATTGTGTTACGCTTTCATTGTAAACTGTACAACCTGGAGGGCTTATTGTCATGTGAAAATCTTTTACAACTAGAGAATATCGAAGAGACCTAAAGTGGAAACTAGACTGATATTTTTTGTTGTCCAGTTCTTACCAATTAAACCACGGGGGATATCGTTTTACTATTGTAAGAACCGTGGTAAAATAAAGTGAAAAAGCGTATTAATTCACATAATCATCAACCCTTTGTGTTGGCTACAATATTTTGGACCGTGATGTCAAATTTCGTTGTAGTTAAAGTTGTTACTCGACAAAAAAATCTTAAAATTAATGTCAAAATGTCAAGGTTTCTCAAGTTACATGAAGTGAATAAATTTCGTTGACATGTCACGAATGATTCTTGCTGTCAGTGTAACTTTACGAGGGAAGGGGTAAATTTAAATTCTCTGGAGTGGGGAAAATTATATTAACTAAGGGCGTAATTAAGGCCACTCAAATTTAAGTAAGGGTTAACAAACTTAATTTAACCTAACACGCAATAAAATATTTTTTAAAGTATTATTTTTAATCAGAGGTTGTTAACAATGGCTTAACTATATTTTTACAACTAAAATGAATATACGACGGATCGTGGACGACCTAATTGAGCTAGTTAATATAACACTTATATGCCAACCTGACGGTGCGAATTAAATTTATGTTGGTACTAAGTATTTTTAATAAAGGCGTTTATTCTGGTTTTCACACGTTTACGCCTTCATATAATTACGTTTCAAGTTGATAATAGCTGTCAATAACGGTCACGTTGACTCCGTTGTGCCTATGAGAACGAAATGTGCCAATTTCTCTCGTATCTTCCTTCAAGACTATAAGATATCTTGGGGACTAATTTGCGTCTATATAACCATTTAGTTTTAAGTTGATGTTGATGTGCCTATAAGACCAATAATTGTCATTTTGACTTTGTTGTTCCTATGATATACCAAAATGTGTCAATTTTACTTTTATCTTTCTGTAAGACCATAAAGTATATTGGGGACTAATTTGTGTTTACCATATATAACCATTTAGTTTTAAGTTGATATTGATGTGCCTATAAGACCAATAATTGTCATTCTGACTTTATTGTTCTTATAATACCAAAATGTGTCAATTTTACTATTATCTTTCTATAAGACCATAAAGTATCTTGGGGACTAATTTATGTATATATAACCATTTAGTTTTAAGTTGATAGTGATGTGCCTATAAGACCAATAATTGTCATTTTGACTTTGTTGTTCCTATGCTACCATAATGTGTCAATTTTACTCTTACCTTTCTATAAGACCATAAATTATCTTGGGGGAATTTAAGTGTATATAAGAGCTTTAAGTATCATATAAACGCAGTCGTGCCTTTCAAACCGAAAAATATAATATTTTTTGGTGTCTTTAAGACGTTAAAGAGTATTTTTAACAATTAGTTATCTGAAGTATTACATAGATGCACGTTCATCCCTCTTGAACTTTAAAAAAAATATTGTCGTTGAAATACAAAGAAAAAGGGAAATTAAATTAAGTAATACAAAAAGAAATCCAAAACGAGGAAAATGAGAAGTTTTGCTACAATCGCCATGACAAATATGCTGTTTACAGAAGTGATACAGTGAGCGAATAAAACACTTAAACGTAGGCATTATGCTCCCTTGGCACGATAGTTCTGTATTTTTAAAACATACCCTCATTATACAGGACTCGCTGATTTTTTTCTTTCTAACATAACATAACTTTTATCAAAGTTTGAGACTGAATTTTAAGCATAATTATTTTTATTTATTTTTTATGCGAAAAAAAAAAAACAATTGTATATTATACATACAAAAAGTTTCTAGCCTGAATAAATTACAGCTTATATGGTAAATATCACTCCAGTCACGCCCAGGGCATGGTCTGGTGACATTACAGTTAAAATTAAATTTGTTACCTTTTGTTGATAATTCAACTAACATTTAAATTTATATTTCTTTTGATTAGCTGTCGTCATCGTTGCTGGGCGTCGTAAACAAGGATCCCCTAACTATTCCAACTTCAATCTGAGGCTGCTCTTTCACATCAATCCTGTGATCTGTGAGACAACAGCCTAATTCTAGATATACAATCCCTCCCGCAAATATCATAGATGTTTGTATCGAGCTGACCTGCCAGGTCACCCTGATGTATTTTGGCAGCACGTTGACTATTACATTTAATATTGATCGTTTAGTTGGAAAGCAAAGCTGTGTCATGAGGTTTGTTTAAAGTGAGTGCGCTGTTGCATACCAGCAAGCTCAACGGTATACTGGATCGCTACCGCTATACTGGATCCAATTGCACACCGGCATGTTGGGTGGTACTCGTATTTTGGATAAAAAAATATAAGCTTTCGTTTCGTTCATATTGTACCCATCAACTACTTTGTATATTGAGGTGCATGGACGCGCGGTGCTGCACTGGGCTTCCGTGTGGAAGGTCGTCGGTTCGAACCCCACGCTGTGCTACTCTCCTCTAATGATACAGGTATTATTTCCGCCTAGTATTCGGGGGTATAACGATACCTATGATTTCGGTTATATCTATTCCTTCAAAAAGAAAAAAAATGCCTCGATCATCTCACTTCGGTGTGCCATCGGATCCAGTACAGCGGCGTGGCTGACGAGTTTGCTGATGTGCAAGGGTTGACTCACTTAAAAAAACTTCACGGCACAGCATCGCTTTCCAATTGAATTGACGTTGGAATGGCGATGAGATCCTCGACTACGAGACCTAACAACGAACGATCGACCCTTCAACATATCCGGAACAATGATTCGGACACATGAAATGAAAAGCGAAGCAAGGAGACAACATTGTATTTGTTCCCATTAATCGTACTTTCGAGTTTAGAACCACTGTAACAATCTGTTTCTAATGTTTAAAAAAACGACTGAATTACAAGTTCATAATGTTACTTATTTCATTCCTGCATCCCTTCTTTTCTCATTTGATCGATGATATCTCACTTTAATTGTGATTTACATTGTTCATAATTTTGTATAAATTAAAAGTAATTTGAATAATATTTGTGATAATATAATTTCCTTTATTAACTTTGTCTGGTTGGTTGGAAGAGATTGCCACCTGGCAATATTCACACCAGATTGTTTTTAAGTGTTAAATAAATAAATAAAATGTATAAGGCAACGATAAAAACAATATTTGACGAGCATATGTATTAGGTGTTAACATAAGTTGTGTACGTTTTTTTCCAAATTTAAAAATGAGCACCAAAAGTAAAACAAAATGGTAAAAGTTATACGTCATTCGAAAAAAAAATTTCTGCTCTATAAGATATTGTGTTTGCTTTTACGTTACACATATTATTTTATTTGATTACAAGCCTTCAAAATGGAATGTCAAGTAGACGAAAGTGAGCATTTTCGACACCTTGTGTTCGCATTCAATCGAGGGAATAAAGCTACTCGCGATATTTGCGAAGTGTAGTGTGAAGATGCTATGAATGAAAGGACAGCTCGTCGATGGTTTTACCTTCAATAATGACGTCGAATTGTGGACATGGACGAAGACCGGATGGTTTTTATCGCACAGGCATTGAAAAACTTGTAGAACGTTGGCAAGAAGTTGTAAATAATGAAGGAGAATACATTATTGACCAATTTGTTGTAATTTTTTTTGTTGTGTCCTCTTGTTCTCTTCATTTGGAAAAAAACGGACAGAACTTATGTTAACACCCAATATATACACATATGTAGCGGTGAAAAAATCATTTGAGAAAATCAATTGTTTTTCGAAAAATACGGGCTGTTTAATTTAATACAATATTTTTTGTTTGGAACTGACAGTTAACCTACGTATGCGTGACGGTTTCGACATATTTTAATGACTTCGTCTTTGTATACGGCGAAATAACACAAATTTGACTTCTACGAAAGTGGAAATTTTCCTTTTTATTTGCGTTGACAGTTTTCTTATGTTATTTTTTTCTATTTATACGAGTAATCAACCATACAAATCAAACAAAAAAAACAGGAAACTATAGATATCTAAAAAATTAATTCGTTCATTTGCGTGATACCCCTAAAGATATGCACCATATACAGAAAATTCTGTTTTGTAGCAAACTCCTCCTAAAGGGCGCAACAACTCGGAGCTGAAACAAATCAGGTCTAGCAGGTACGAGTATAACAGCGACGAAGGAATCATATACTCGTATAACACTTTATCTGCATACAGCACCACCTTGTAAAATTATTTCCATGTGACAACCCCCTCTAAGCTACCAGAATTTTTTTGTGAGACTTTAAGTGAAAACCCGACTGAAAACCTGTTATTTTCCAGCGGAAATCGAACCTGCAGCCTCTGGGTCGAAAAACAGGCGTCTTACAAACTAGAACATGGAGATCGTCAAATATGGTATCTTGAACATACGAATTTAAAACATGAACAATGAAAAGCCCGTAACTCAATAGTCAAAAGGGAAAGCCGAAAGCCTTCGCCTTTTCGCGGGGCGGGGGAGGTATGAACCTTCTTATAGGACATCACAACTGTTCGAGTATATGTGTGGATGTGTGTACGCGTGTACGTGTTCTTCTTTCGTATGATATCCTTCAACATATCAAAATCGGTAATTCGAGAGACACTATTGTCTTTGACCCCAGCAAACCGAGCCTTCGGACAAAGAACCACTGGAGCTGGTAGTAACTCACAGTTCGCCCTCGCACGTGTTGACAGTACGTGAACAGCAACAACATTCACACATGTCTAGTTCTTGCCAGTAATTTTATCAGATGAACTCTTTAACCAAACTAGTATGACTTTTTACTATTATTTTGGATCCCTTTAGGAATCAGGTCAATTGATCGACGGAGATCGTTATCGTCATCGTTGCTGGGCCTCGTCATTGCACCGTGGAGTTTGTTTTAAGTAAGTGAGGCGATGCACACCAGCAAGCTCACCGCCCACTCTACTGTACTGGCACTCTATCCTATGGCAACCGAAATGAAACGATCGGAACACATCGTCATGTTTCCTCTCTTTTATCCCCTTTTTCAAAAGAATAGATATGACCGAAGTTATATGTATCCATATACCCCCGAATACTAGGCGGAAAAAAATGCCTTTGTCATTCGAGGGAAGTAATACAGCACGGGGCTCGAACAGGCGATCTTCTGCACGGAAGTTCAGTACTTTACTGAGAGGTCATGCACCTCTCGCATGTATGACAAGATTTGTGGAAGTATTGATGCGAAAAAAGTTCACCAGGGTAGAAGAAAGGTAAGAACTGTTCTATTTGCCTATTCCAATAGGGGCATAGCGTCACAATGATATATTTATTCGTTTGTTTTCCTTCAATTTATTTGAGTTCGCGATTCAGAAAAAATGAAATTCGTGTCCGAGAGACAACATTGACTTCTGCTTTATTAATCGAGCGTTCGAGTGTAGAATCTGGCACTCTGTCTCTGCTCACCCTATAATTTATTTCTGCCGCATTTATTCTACTGTTAAGAGTCCGTTTCAAAACCCAGGCTTCACTTCCGTACATCAAGGATAACACTTGTATAATAATGTCCGCAATCATCTTTGAAGATTTTAAGATTGATTTATTTGCAAAAACAGTACTAAAGAAATTGCGCCGATGACCTGGTTTCCTGCATCAACATACACACGCCTTTCAATGTTGTGGTTGAGAATATAACAATAGCATTAATATAAGCATTGAAATTTTACTAGTTTTTTCTTAACTATCAGAGAAGCAAAAATATTATTAACACGAAACAATTAAGCTTTTAATCCGCGATCTAACCGGCCAGTTAACCCGCCAGTCAAACGTATCGTTAGTTTAACAGTTAACTGCCTTAATAATTAATTCAATTAACTGCTCACGAATAACGGTCACGAGATGTGGTTTTCCATATTTGAATATGAATTTTACACTTGAATTTTTTAGATATATCGTGAGAAAGCATAATAGACTGACATTCCAGTTAAACACTGGTTAATTTAAGATTGTTTTTTTCATTAAAATATTAGTTAAATGATTAAGCTTGAGCAATGAGGTTTGGTTTTATTGTTGAGTGATTTATTTGTTTCATTTCAGTAGACTTTCTTTGTGTACAATCTGGAGGACTTATTACCACGTGGCATTCTTTTTCAACCAACCCGAAATATGTCAATGAGATCTTTAGATAAAAAAAGTTAAATTGGGTAACAACGGTTATTGTATCAACCAGGTCACTTATTTTTCTTCCCAGTGTCATGTCAGGTCCCCAAAACGTTGAATATCACCTGAGAGTAGACATCTTTGTCTCCGGCAGCCCGAAAAAGATCCCCAACGCTCCTTATACCAGTCCAATCACGTATATTGTAGAGCCAAGAGATTTGCCTCCTGCCAACACCTCTTCAACCCTCTATCTTGCCTTGGATGATCAGGTGCAGTTATTTGTACTTTTCTCCTCTAAGTATATGATCCATATAGGACACCTTTCGGATTTTAATATTAGTCAGCAACTCTCCATCAACTTTGGCTCTTTGAAGAACCCTTGTGTTGCTGACCATAGCTGTCCAGGGTATCCGTAGCATTCTCCGGTGTATCCACATTTCAAATGCTTCCAGTCGGTTCATACTACCAATTTTGCGGGTCCATGATTCCGCTCAATTTAATTTATTAGTCTTACTTTATTTATTCGTTCCATGTGCTCTTAACATCATATAATGTTCTTCTTTGTCTTTCTCAACACATCAGCCTTAATTTTACATTCAACCCTTATCACCAGACTTAGAAAATAAATATACAGTGCAAATGTTAGTGAAAGACGTGGTAGAGAAAAACTAAAGAAAATATGGTTGAGTCAAGTGTATGATATTTAAATAAAATGAAATAAAAAAGTCATATAAACCGTAGAAGCCGTATGGAAGAAGAAGATGCGAAATATGCATCGCGATAGAAAATTCTAGTGCTTTCTCTTCTCTGTCTGCTCCAACAGTGAGATAGTATAGTGGTATGTACGTATCAGTCCTATCTTGTAATAGTTCAGTTCGATTCCACAACAACCCACGTTGTTATGGAGGACTAAATAAGTCCTCATCCAGCGCGATCTACACTAGAAGGTCTTTTTTATGAGCATTGTGTCACAACACCTGAGTGTGAAAAGAATAGTAGCAACAATATACTTAAGTTATAAGTACCTGGCAGTTAGTAATATACATCGGGCTAAAGAAAGAGACTGTCGGCCATAATCGGCTAACTTCGGCGTTGTAGAGCGTCGTCTCTGCCCCTAGAACGCCTGACAATGACTGACAAATCGAATGACAGAGACGACGCTCTACAAAGCCGAAGTTAGCCGATTATGACCGATAGTCTCTTCTTTAAGCCCGATGTATATTACTAACCGCCGGGTACTTATACCTTAAGTCTGTTGTCGCTACTATTCTTTTCACACTCAGGTGTTATGCCACAGGAGGAAGAGTCCCTTTGGACAGTTCCTTCTTCCTAACTACGAGACACAATGCTCATAAAAAAGACCTTCTAGTATAGATCGCGCTAGATGAGGATTTATTTAGTCCTTCATAACAACGTGGGTTGTGATGGAATCGAACTGAACTATTACAAGATAGGAATGATACGTACATACCACTATATCATCTCCCTGTTGGGGCAGACAGAGAAGAGAAAGCATCAGAATTTTCTATCGCGACGCATATTTCACATCTTCTTCTTCCATACAGCCCTATGTGCATTATTTACCGCCATACAGCCCTATGTGCATTCCTTAAGCCCTATGTGTATTACTTACCGCCGGGTACGGTACGATGTCTCGAAGAAGGAAAATTACTCACAGCGCAGTAAATATATTCATATAACAACTTAAGGCATGGAGTTCAAACAGCCTAGCAAGTAGCCAGTACTTTCACAAACTTCGAATGCAGTAAAACTATCTATTGACGCAACTAGAACGGAGTAGACAATCCATCTGAAGATGAACCGTAGAAGACTAAGTGGAGATCCCTTAAAAAAATATTGACTCGATATCTTCTATTTTGTGACTTGGTAACATGCCAAAAAACAGAGAAATATAGCAAGAATACAGGTGCCAAATAGCCGCCATTTCGTATCCAGATTAAACACTAAAGAGGCCCGTTTAGCCTTCAATTGTTGAATGTTACAGTAATTTCTATGTGCGACACTATTGTATTAAAAGTTCGATTTCAATATCAAACCAGGGTCGTAACAAAAAATAATAAACTAAAAATAATTTTTACAGTTGTCGAAAAAAATAAAGTGGATAGGTGGAGGGAGTGTTTAACCCTGTGGAGCTGCGTGGCGCAGGGAATTGGCATGATAAGCCATTATTATAACATGATACCTGTGATACTGGCGCAGAGCAGGCACCGCCAGACACCCGGGACTCGATTCGCCCCCCCGCTACCTTGATAAGCTATGGCAGGTGAGGCGGCTATGGCACTTGCCGAATAGGGCTGCCACAAATACAGAATATGATTTTGATATTTTATCCTGACTTTGATAAAATATCCAAATCATATTTAACAGTAGAAAAAATTGACGATACATAAAAATGTGATGGTGTCCACCTTGATGTTTAGAAATAATACTTGGACTTGACAGAAGTAGGATTAAAGTTAGATGCTGTGGAGATGCATGTATTGGGCGTTAACATAAGTTGTGTCCATTTTTTCCCAATTTAAAAATGAGCACCAAAAGTAAAACAAAATGGTGAAAATTATACGTCATTCGAAAGAAAATTTTCTGCTCTACAAGATATTGTGTTTGCTTTTACGCTATAGATTTTATTTGATTACAAGCCTTCAAAATGGAATGTCAAGTAGACGAAAATGAACATTTTCGACACCTCCTGTTCGCGTTCAATCGAGGGAATAAAGTTTCCTAAGTATATTTGTGAAGTGTATGGTGAATATGCTATGAATTAAAGGATAGCTCGTCTATGATTTTTTGCGTTTCAAAGACGATAATTTCGACCTGAAAGACATGGGCATTCCGGATGACCAGTGGACTTTGATGAGGACCGCTTAAACTGTATTATTCATGAAAATCCCCTTCAAACCACCGTAGAATTGGCTGAACAGATGAATTGTAGTCACATGACTGTATACCACCGAAGTCCATTGGTCGTCCGGAACGCTCCATGTCTTTCAGGTCTAAATTACCGTCTTTGAAACGCAAAAACCATCAACGAGCTGTCCTTTCATTCATAGCATCTTCACCGTACACTTCGCAAATATCGCGAGCAGCTTTGGCAGCTTTATTCCCTCTATTGAACGCGAACCGAAGGAGATGTCGAAAATGCTTACTTTCGTCTACTTGACATTCCATTTTGAAGGCTTGTAATCAAATAAAATAATATATGTAACGGAAAAGCAAACACAATAACTTGTAGAGCAGAAAAGTTTCTTTCGAATGAAGTATAACTTTTACCATTTTGTTTTACTTTTGGTGCTTATTTTTAAATTGAAAAAAAAAAACGGACACAACTTATGTTAACACTTAATACTAAGGAAAATTTGCAGTGTCAATTTATGAAAGAAGGCAAAACGAAGACACCAGAAATGAATTTGTGGATAAAATGAATGTTTAATGTAACATGAAAAAAAGGGCGTTCAGATGGTTTGAACGTGTGAAGAGAATGCATGACCAAAAAAAAGGACCAATAGAGTATACAACTCAGAACTGCAAGGTGTGCGTGGAAAAGTTAGACCGAGGAAAACGTGGCTGGACCAAATGTACCAGATTTTGAAATGAGGTAAAGTGAGAGGTGTGAATAATATTATAGAATATTGTGCATGACGTGATGTATGAATGTGTAGGAACCGAAAGTTTAGAGATCTGTGATCTCTGCCTGCCCCACAAGGGACACGGCGTGATGATATGGATGTATTGTATAATAACTAAAATATTTAAAAAATTATACTTTTCTATAATATATCATACATACAAGTGTAAATATAATATGTAACCTAATGATGACCTCTGTGCCCAAGTTGGAACAATTAATATGATTCGGTCAGGTAACTCTTCCGCTATCTAAAAAAATACTACACAAATAGCAGAACTCGTATACATATATTTCCAAGATCTCACCGCTGCTCGCTGAAGTTGTCTACTGCCTCGTCCACCCACAATCCCCAGCCCGAATGTTTAACCGTTAAAAGTGTGTATATCGGTACCAGTTCGAACATAATTAAGTCTTGTTTGTGCTCCCCTAATGATGAAGGAAAGCCTTGATTCCAGCAAGGTTATACCGTTACATAAAGTGGAATAAACAGTATTTGATATGACAAATTACAATGTATTTAAATCTCCACTACGTGAATGCTTTAAATATAAATAATAAATTTGCTTTTCTCTCTACTACCCTTTTTTTCTTTCCAAACAATCCCAAATATTAAAAAAAATCCAACGTCCATCTCGTAAGTCATCAAAAAGATGAAGGAGTAAGGCGTCCCAAGGTTGAACTGATACTCCGAACACAAACCATCAACAGTGTAATTAATACGGATAATACAAATCGATTAAATTTATTAAAAAATTATGTTCAACCATTCTCTCACACCCGACGTAATATAACATACAGGGTCGTCACGAATGTCTAACGGTGTCGTAAATAATAAATACTTAGGGGGTGGTGAAATATTAGTCGTATGACACGGCGACTGTGACGACACGGTCGCTGTCTGTTGTATTTTATTTGAATTCTACACTTTATACAGAAGTCGTAAGTATTTTATTAAATTTCCAGCTCACGCTATTCATACCATTATGGCACAGAAAGTGAAAAGGAAGAAGTGAAAAAGCTAAATCGATATCAGTATTCTTTTTAATTTTTTTATTGTGTCACATGTTTAAAAGACTTGCGAGTTTTACTGCTAAAAATATTTGAAGGTGCTTTGTATTGAATCCGATTGAAATAAAAGGCATTGTCGAAACCTTACTTTCAGTTACATTTGCTATTTTGATCAAATGTCAAATGGGAATGTATGGTATGCGCCTTGTTGTATGCTGATGACATAGTAGAGTTAGTGGATAATGAAGATGAATTACAGAGTTTGATAAGTTTAGTGTATGAGAGATGAGAGATGAGAGATGAGAAAAGAAAGATGTGAGAATTAATGTTGCGAAACCCAAAGTTATGGTGATAGAAAAGTCAAAGTTAATGTGAGATATGGGTAAACAATTCAAGTTTAGACCAAGTTGAGGAATTCTAATAAAGGGATGTTTTTTTAGGTATGACAGGATTTTGAATTGGCCTCCAAGATCGTACGAGTTAACGCCTCTGAATTATTTTCTTTGGGGTGATGTTAAATCACAGGTTTACATCAACGATCCCAAGTTCTTGATGAACTTGAGGCCAACATTTGTCGTGTTATTGGCGCCATACAGCCGGAAATGCTCCACCGAGTCATCGAAAATTGGCGTGATCGAATTGGCCAGTGCAAAAGAAGCCGTGGAAGCCATTTGAACGATATCTTGTTTAAATCATAAACGGCATGAAATATTCTTTCAAATTTAACTTTCAGATCCATTTTTGGTTTATTAGTTGTTGTTTTATTTTATTTTCAAGTTCTATCGTTCTTAATGGGAAACCCATCTTATGATCGGTTAAGGTACATAAGCTATTAGCCAGCCACGGTCAACATGGTATTGAAATTATCTTCAAAGAATAATTGTCATCAAATAACCTATTAATTGAATTCAAATACACGGTAATTTAAATAATTTATATGTGTTTTATTTCAAAAACAAATTCTATCACACAGAAAAAAAACATCCAATATTTGGGTAGAATTCTCTCAGATGATGGAATAGTTACGAGGGATATCAGTCGGTTTGTTGCGATAGGAAATAAAGTCCATGCGGTAGTAAAACATATATTTACTCAAACCGGACAGAATCAAAATCTGCTAAGAGATAGTCCACCAAAGTGTTTCTTTATACTATTGTATATTTGTGATGTTTCCTTATAACACATATCATACATTTGATTTGATAGTCATATGTTGTAATCGGCTTTCCAGAGTGGACACTATTATCGAGTGTCGCATCAACATTTATAATTTTTTTAAACCACATTTGACACACACGATCGCTTACTGCATCGTTGGCATATACTTTGCATTTTTTTAAAGTATATAGTAAAAACGCATCAAAAGCAAAAAAACCGCTCAAGAAATTTGAATACCTACACAACGGTCGGAAAATAGAGTCAACTATTGCATTTATTTTCTTAATTATTTATTTTCATAATGAGTTTTTATCTGAGAAATACAAAAGTCAATCCGAGAAATACGAAAATACTTTCCGAACAACATTAATTTGCCTTATTGAGTTCTTGATTTATTGCAATTCAAGGATGATTTTTATTTCATTATGAGCCATATTTTATATTTGTTTTTTTTTCATTTCAGGTGTGGTTTCAAAATAGACGTGCAAAGTGGCGCCGACAAGAAAAAATGGAGGCAGCACGCTTGGGTCTCTCCGAATACCACGCAGTCAGCTCTTTATCAAGGATGGCTTGCTCCGGCCAAGGTCTTCAACTACCTGTAGATCCATGGCTATCCCCGCCCATACTGTCCGCTCTTCCTGGCTTCCTCAGCCACCCGCAGACAGGATATCCAAGTTACCTTGCACCAGCTCTTGTGGAGAGACCACCAAGTCCCCAAATGTCTAACCATCATCCCCAGTCAAGACCTCAAGATGGACAGGATCCAAGAACCACCTCCATAGCAGCATTGAGGATGAAGGCTAAAGAACATGTGGAAAGCATAAGCAAAGGACTTCAAATGGTTTAGGGAGAGTGGTGTAAAGAATTTGTTAATTTTCTTCAAAAAGACAAGGGAATATGAACGGTTTTTAAACAAAACCAATTATATTTTTTATGAATGTGTCATATAGTATATTTTAAGATTTCATACCCATGCATTATTAATGTTTTAGATCAGACAGGTAACTTAAGATTGCATCTAATGTTTCCTTACTCACAATTTCAAAATGCCTGTTTCGCTATTTTTTATTTCATAAATCAACCTTATTTAAAATTCCTTATTACCACCAACACACAAATTTAATTAAATAATAAATTACTTTGTTGTTCCACTAATAACATCTCTCCGCGGCACGTGTTTCTACCTCCTACTGTAAGACACTCTCTTGAGGCAAAAGTTTTTTTATAATTTATAAATGATTTTCGAGTCTTGCCATATATTCTACGAGCCATAAGATCAATATATAAAAGATCCACAAATTTAAAGCTAAAGTCTTTGATATTTTGTTCATGTATACTTTGTATATATCTCACGGGTTTAATGCTTTGCAGAAATTTCTTCCAGTCAACTAGATTATGTGGTATACGTAGAGTAGTTTAAATTCATGACATATTTTGCAAAATATATTTATTTCAATTAAATTAGAAAAAATAAAGGTAGGACTAGTGGAAAAATCGTAAAGGGAAGGTAAACAAAGAGAATCAGAATGAAAGGGTGTATTGGACGTTATTAAGGACGGTGCACATCTGATAACTATTTGAAGTTCGTGCCACAGTAGTATTGAATGGATCACAATTGAAGATAATGAGAATCGATAACAAACAGCGAGTTTCATGAGAACAGTGATTCTAGCCCCGAAAGCTCGATTAATGGGGCCGAAGACAATGTTGTATGGTATAATAAACTTTCATTGTATACAGTGCAACCTGGCGAGTTCACTGACATATAACAATTTCTTATAACCAACCAGTAAGATGTTTAAGAAGACTGAAGAGAAACCAGACTGAAAACCTTTTTAAAAAAATGGGCGCTAACGGGAATCAAAACCCGTAACCTCCGAGATAAGCTTCTTATCAACTAGGCCACGAAAGTCGTCAGTTCTCTTCGTTGTGCTTTTTTTTTGGTAACTCATGCATTTATTCTGCGTCTCTCACTCTTCTTTCAATGTCCAGGCTTTACTTCCACACATTATTTGAATAAACGCGCCAAATCTAATTGTGCATATACAATGAAAGCTTTTTACAATACAAACAATAAATTCCATCAAAAAGTCTAAATCAGATCCGTGGCTTAAATCTTTATTAAAAATAAACATTTATCCATAATTTATTTTAAATTTGACGTAAATTGTAGATCTTTTCATAAATAATTTCATGTTTCTTTTAAACAGGACAGGAAAATATAGTTTCATGAATAACTATATTTTCCTGTCCTATTTAAAACCATAAATTACATGTTTCCTTCTATGAACAACCACTTTACCTTTCATGTTTAATACCATGAATAAATGTTGTTTTTTTCCTTTCCTGTTTCATTCCATGGAAAACTATGTTCTCTTTTTCTATCTAAAACCATGAATGATTATATTTTCCTTTTTTTTGAACACCATGAATAACCGTGTGTTTCTTTCTTGTTTAAAACCATAAATAACCATATTTTCCTTTAGTGTTTAAAACGGGTTTTCTTTTTAAATACCATGAATAAATGTTGTTTTTTTCCTTTCCTGTTTCATTCCATGGAAAACTATGTTCTCTTTTTCTATCTAAAACCATGAATGATTATATTTTCCTTTTTTTTTGAACACCATGAATAACCGTGTGTTTCTTTCTTGTTTAAAACCATAAATAACCATATTTTCCTTTTGTGTTTAAAATGGGGTTTCTTGTTAAATACCAAAAAACTCCATGTTTTTCTTTCCAGTTGAATACTATGAAAAACCATATTCTTTTCATGTTTAAACCACGAACAACCATGTTTTCTTTTAGTATTGAAAACAAACATAACAGTTTTCCTTTCCTGTTCATACCAAGAATAACCATAATTTATTTTCCTGTTTGAACCTTTAAATACCAAGAATAACCATATTTTCCTTTTTCATTTTAATATCATGAATAACCATACTTTCTTTTCATGTTTTATATCATAAATAACCATGTTTCTCTTTTCTGATTCGTATAATGAAAAACCACGCTTTATTTTCGTGTTTAATACCATGCATAACTCTGATTTGCTTTCTTGTTTAATACCATGAATAATCATGCTTTTTTTACCTGTTCATTATCATGAATAACCAAGTTAACCTTTTCTGTTTTGTACCATGAATAATCACTTTTTTCTTTCTAGTTTAATGCCACGAATAACAATGCTTTCTTTCATTTTTAATATCACGAATAACCATGTTTTTTCTCTGTTTCATACCATGAATAACCATGTTTCTCCTTGGATTGTATATATTTCTAGATATTAGTTTTGGCCAAATTAGTTTACTTGTTTGAGCATTTATGAACAATCATTAAAAAAATATTTTAAATATTTTTACATCATTGTGAATACAAAATAAATGTACAGTTTATTAGGTATTATGCTAGCCTACAGTTAGTTGTGATTTAATTTTGGTATCGTTAAAAACAATTATTGTATTTTAAAGGTTAACATTTCTTCAGACTAAAAATATATGTACTAGTACATAAATATTCAAATTTAAAATTTCACCAAAAAAGTTTCATGTAAAATGGCGATTAACTATTTTTAAGTTTTATTCAGTACAATTTTTTTCAACTCATCAATTGGTTTTTATTTCATATTGTAAAAGAATTTCACTGAAAACAGTACAACCTGGCAGGCTAACTGCCATATGACAGTCACTTACAATCCTCAATTTCAAGTATTGTTTTTTTAAAGAATATCAGTCTGGTTTTCAATCAAAACCTCGTTAAACGTCTTTCTGATTGATTGAAAAGATTATAATATGGCAATATACTCGCATTATTGTTTTGTTTTACAACGAAAGTGTATTACAATACAAAGATATTTAAGAAACCTTTTTAAACAATTGGTTAAAAACGGGAATCGAGCCCCCAATCCCAGAAATGATTGCCTCACAAAATAGTTTTTTTTTAATTATACAAGAAAAATTTGTTAAATTAGGTCAAAATAAATAATAAATAAAGTCTGAGTTCGACTCTGTGGCTACACCAAAAATCCGATATTTGTATTGAATGAATGAGTATTATTCCATCAAGCATAACAATCGTTAATCAAACTTTTTTTTATTTAAACTTTAAAATATAAAAAAACATATTGTTTTCAGCGATATTTTATTATGTAAATATAGTTTGCTATATAATGTATAAATAAGTTTGTATTTTCTAAATTAAAATTAAAATATAGCAATAATCAGAAAAAATCGTTTGTAAATAGGTAGATATAATATTAAGCTCGACACTTGTTAAATTTCTTTCACAACACACATCATGAGCTCATTCTGTTTCAAAGTTAATCCCTGTGCCCATTGGCTAATTTCAATAAGAAAAGAAAAATATTCAATTTTAGAAATTGGAAATTTAAAAATCATGTATTAAATTAAGTTTTGGGATATTTTCATATTAAAAAAAAACAATCGTTAAAAATAAAAAATAAACTAAATCATCAAATAAATGTATGTGTAGTAAATAATGAATAATTGTGTAAAAATCGTCAGCTGCTGCTATACGAGTATTTAGCATTTACGACATGGAAGTTCCGTCAGGAATTAACTGAACACGAGGTTCAATTCCTGCCGGATTTACTTCCAAACTGAATTTACACTTAGACCATTATATTCACGAAATCATGGTTTTTCAATAGCTTATATGCTGCATATCATATATTTTTTTATAAAGCAATAAACACAGCGTTTTATAAAACTCTGCCTTACGATAGACTTCTTCTCCCTGGCTCCATCCCAACTCACTGTCTGCGAAGATTGTTGGGGTCAGCTCTCCTCGTCCTCAGGTTGTATGCTCTTCTATCCCGGACTACGTCCCCCAGGCCGTGCCTGTGCATCAGGTTATCTTTTTGCACCACCCATGAATTATTTGGTCTTCCTCTGGTTGTTATTCGAGGAAGGTCCATGGAGATGGCCTGGTTCACAATGTGATCGGGTGCTCTGCGTCCAACGTGCCCATACCATCTCAATCGCCTCTCCTCCATCTTGCTGTTGATGTCTGTAACACCTAGGCTTGCACGAATGCGTGAACTTTTTATTTTGTCTCTTAGGGACATACCAGCTGACCATCTTAGCATGCGCATTTTAGCAGTTTCTAGTTGCCTAGAGTAAGAGTTATACATCGTCCAGCATTCGGAGCCATAGAGGAGTGCGGGTCTGACAATCGTTTGATATACTTTTCCTTTTAACTTTACTGGCTTTTCGGATCACATAGAACTCCCGTCATTGATCTAAACTTCATCCATCCTACACTAATTCTATGTGTTACGATAGCCTAACGATATACTGATGCAGATTAAACCGGTCGATTGTCTTAAAAGCTTAATCTCATTGCTTTCGAAACTTTGGGTTTGATGTGTCAGGACTGTGTGTCTGCTGAAGCTCTTCAGCTTACACACAATAAACCGATACATGTACATATAGTATCCGGTGGTAAGTAATACACATGGTTTGTAGAGCGTCGTCTCTGTCGCACGATGCGCTAACAGTCCGGTCCGGTAACGACTGACAAATCGCGATAGAACACGTATACGAATGACGGAGACGACCCTCTACAAACGATGTGTATTACTAACCGCCGGGTACTGTACGTCAGTCATCCACAAGATAACTAACAATCTTACTCGATCTCAAGGGATAGCCTATCGCACAAAATAATGTCTGAAATTCAGTCATATTTAAGAATTTATAAAAAAAAACAATGAACCTTACACTCGTTTCCATTTTATTAATTATCACGTATCAGAATATGATCAAAACATACAGAGAACTGAGAATACAAGTGGTAAAAGTACATCAAAATACATTTAAAAAAACGACATTTGAAAGCTAAACCTTATTATACGTTTTATAAAGTTTCTTAAATAATGTTAGAACCTTAATATCCTTGATTAAAAAAAATATCAAAATATTGGAAAATAATATGCTTTCCGATTTTCTAAATGTCATTGAAATTAGTTAATATCAATTGATAAACTTTTAAAAGTGAATGCAAGTTCTATATAGAATATTTATTTATTTCTTTAAAAAAACATATTTACAATTCATACAGGTTTAACACAATTACATAAAATAAAACGCAAAGTTTAAGAAAAAACGGTAAATAAAAGGAAGAATGTTTTCATGCTTCACTGTTAAGTGATTTAGTTATCCTTACAAAGTTGATTAAGGACTTCAATCTTTATTTTTTTCCACTGAGATATGCAAGATATCAATGTCGGAAAATGTATTCAACAGGGTTATTCCGTGTGCAAGTTGTGACACTCGTAATCACTCAATTCGTGAATACGGTACCGAAAACAATTTTCATTCACGAAAGTATAAATAATTGTCCGCTACATTCAACAAAAAATTGTCAATGCTTCCTGTAACTCGTTTATGTACAAAAAAGTGCGTAGATATGTTATCTTTTAAAGTTTAATAAATAATATCCATACATACCCATTATAATAATGTGAGATAGAGCCATGGGTAAAATCTATATTATTTGCAATAAAAATATTTCTGAACTATCAGATAGTTCTAGATTCATCACGGGTTCCATATGATTAAGTCGCATCCCAATTAATTATAAACAGATCTCATAACATTAATTAAGTTTTATTTATGTTTTGTTATAATCGTATCATCAGATCTATATCTTATCTGCCCAGAAAGAAACAACTATGATGGCATTAAAGCTTCCATTCTGCAGGACATCTTCCGAACAACTAACGGGGTACAGTGAACAAACCGTCAAGTCTGACATTAATTCAATGTCGTCTCACATTCATAGTTGTATGTTCTCTGCCCCAATCCTCCGTCTGAGAAGACTCTTTTGATCTACTTGGTGCTTAGGCAGCAGAGATTGAAATACCATATGGTCCATGGTAGGTGGTATCACTCCAGCGGGATACCCTCTACCTGTGTATATACAACCGTTAGATTTTAGTTCCAGTATTCCAGGAATCAACAAGCTCAATTCCGTAAAGCCTTCAAGGGGATTTGTGAATGGTAATAAAACTCTTGAGTGACCTCCGTTTTGGCTTAACGTATGGTGTTTGGGATCATCCACCATAACTGACACCAAATCAAACCGTATTTTGTTTGAAATATTTAACATTGTCTACAAAATTTAAATTGCAATGAATAAACAACCAAAATCAAACTGCCAACATGAACGTTGTTCTACAGTGTTAAAGGATTTCTCTTTTATTAGCTTTCATTGTGATTCTGTCAACCGTCAAACAATTTCAATTTGTGGCTGCCTTGTATCAACAATCCAGTCCGATCCTGTTATTGGAAAATTCATTAAAAGTGTTCCGTTATTTTCACATATTACAAATGAATATACAATATTGGGTATATCACGTGCATACACAGGACCGTACTATATAAAAAATATTATATTTTTTATCTTCAAATATGAGAATTGACAATTCGTGGAACGTTTTAATAACAACTACCTTACGATGGATCGTAAAAATATGAACATTTTATTTGAAATATCAAATAAATGTACTTCAATCCTTAAGATAGAAAACTATAATACTGATATAACTGTTAGTATGATAGTTTTGAATCTTAAAACCCTTTGATAAAACAAGATTATATTTCCCTTATATCAAACTATACAAAATATTAATTTGTATAGTTTTTCATAAGGACCAAACCAACTGTGGACTTGTTTGAATTTATTCATGATTTTTTTAAGATGGAATTTAACCATGAAATATCCATTTAGGCGTATACATAACTTGCCTATACTTGTTTTATTATTTTAAATGAACCAATGTAACACATTTAGTGAATTGGCTTCGTTTTTCATTTATAGATCCAAATTATGTGTTTTATTGTTCTCTGTTATAACGTATTTTTACCATATTTATACTACAATATATATTTTAGAGACCCATTACTGAAATTCATAGGAAAAGTACGTTATTCCATTTTTATATTTTTCAGAAAGCTGTTCTACCAGCGCTGAATATTTGAAATTATGTATAAAATAGAGCTTTTAAATGAAAAAGTAAAAAGCTTTATTAAGATGCATATATGGAAAGATATCAAATCAAATTTTTAGTTAATTTGAATTGCTGAAGGCAACGTAACAAGGATTTTAACCCTGAAACACAAATTTATCTATCTTGATATCCTTGCAATTAAATAATTTCAGTATCTCATTTCATATTTCAAAAAATATATTTTTTAAGATGACTTTTGAGAAATATGAGTTAATTGGATCAGTCAACATATGGTTTAGCATTTTTTTAAATTAATTTGAAGATTGAAATTCTTAAACTCATTATTTTTTTATGTTACTTAACCAAATTGACCGTTCCAGTAACCAAATTGACCGTTTTAACGTAAAAAAAGATATAGCACACTTTCTACTTTGTAAAACATACTTATAAAATGTAGGAAAGGAAGTATGGGCTTGTATATAAATTACTTATTTTTAAGAATTGGGATACCATAAATAATACATTTCTCTGGCTGGACAATTTATCATTTAATTTTTTTTTAAATACAAGAAATCTTTAGTTGGTTGGATCTTTTATACATATACATCTAGTATTTGCAGACAAGTCGCGACATATTGAAAGTGATAAAAATAATCAATGTAAGAAAATAAGTTTATATCATACTGTTAAAAAATACATTCCCATAAAATATTAGTCAACTTTAATAAAGCAAGGACGGGGTATTTACTTAATTTCAGTACTGATATAATAATAAAACAAAAAAGCATTGCAAAGGAATTTATCAATATAACGTACTAATTGATTCAGAAATCTACAAACGATACAGCGGTCTATGTTTTGCAGTGTTACATACAAAAATAAGGTTAAGTTAAAACATATGTTTTCGTATTCACTAACTCTGTAATTGTTGCAAATTGATGTCATGTTTGAGTAACTTTAATTTTTTGTATTGACCATCTCAAGTATCTAAATTTTTGTATTGACCATCTCAAGTATCTAAATTTTTGTATTGACCATCTCAAGTATCTAAATTTTTGTATTGACCATCTCAAGTATCTAATTCAACATGTCCCTTGAAATACCAGTCAATGAACTTTTATCCATAAAAATATAATTTGTGATTTTTTTCCTCTCTTGTAAGAATGTAGGTAGTAATGTATTATAATCGTATAATAGAAATAATATTTATAAAAATATCTGTAAATATAGTTAGTTTATAAGTGAAATATCATATCACTAATTTATTATTTAAATTTGTAAATATATAATATAATAAATAATAATATTATAAGTAACGTGTCATAGATTGACCCTTCATTTTAATATCCCAATGTATGAGTAAGACTAGAGATATACATTAATGTAATTTATTTTAAAAAATCGTACTGATGTTATAAGTGTTGAAAAATAAAAAATAATTGGATCGATATTCATAGTTTTTTCATTTTAATAGCTTTTATCGCCACTTGATACAATAAACTTAAATAACCCGCAAAAATTTTATAAAGTATGGAGAATGCACCCTGAAGTTAATGGGGTAAAAAAAGTTTCATCGAAACGGAATATATGAAATATAACAAAAAGAAGTGCCATTTTTAATTTGTCGCCATTTTTCACCTGTCAAATGTATAATATTATATTTATACGAATTTTACGGAAGTGCATTATTGATTTTTTCACAAATTTTATAATAAATTTCTAAGCGTTCTGCAATCATGTACCGCTGCATAATTAATTTATAGATTATGTAGATGACGTATGTTCATTATAAATAGTTTACAAGTATCCAGCAGTAAGTAATAGACATCGAGCTTAAGAAAGAGACTGTCGGCCATAATCGGCTAACTTAGGCTTTGTAGAGCGTCGTCTCTGTCGAACGATGCGCTAACAGTTCGGTATCTAGAAACGACGGTCGATGACAGAGACGACGCTCTACAAAGCCGAAGTTAGCCGATTATGGCCGACAGCTTCTTTCTTAAGCACGATGTGTATTACTTACCGCCGAGTACTGTTCGTTTGACAGCTGAAAAATGGCGGTAAATTTAAAATTGCAGTTCTTGTTGCGCTACCCTATACTTATTTCTATTTACCTGTGTTATAAGATGGCCAATTGTCTTGATATTAGATGACCAACTGTTACCCATTATAATAAAAAACAAATTACATAGAGCTGCTTAGAAAGCAGACTGTCTTCAAGGGCGCTCTAACTCAGGATTAGAACCTGCTAATATTATAAAAAAAAATAAAGTATTAAATAATAAAATAAATAAACAAATAAATAAATATAATTAGAGAATAAGGAGAGAACGTGATGGTTGCTGACATTCGATTGAGTTCTTTCACACATCTGCATGTGTTTGGAAAACGAACTACGACCGGAAACTCTTATCTGCCTACGCCAACAAAGAAAGTGTGATTTATTTCTTTATTCATATGGTATCCGAATTGAAAGCAGGTATGTTGAAGAGCGTGGTTATTATTGTATTTGAACCCAATAATAGAGTAAGTTTTACACAATACCAGCGCACGCGAAAAGGAAACAACACTCGCACACGTTTAACCTGTGAGTATTGTTACCAGACGAAACCAAACTGGGACTCAATTTTTTTGTTTTAATACCACCTGGAATCGAGCCCAAATACCCTGAATAGAAGAAAAACGTCTAACCAACTAGGTAAGATGTAAGTTATTATTGTTGTGATGGTATGTATTTATGAGTCGGGGGCTATGGTCTAGTGGTAAATAATCACGCTAAGCAAGTGGAAGCTCAAGGTTCGATTGCTAACGAATTTACTCCCTGACTGGTTTTATCCTTAAACCGTTTAACATCTGGGTTAATATTTTTCTTTATCTTATGAGCCGATTATCTTATAATGCAATTAAGCAACGTGAAATAACGCTTTGTTAAAAAAATGCTTAACGAGAGACTAGCCGATAAAACATGCCGACCGTCTTAGAACTTCGATTTGCTTGCCATCGGAACTTTGGGTTTGATCTGTCAAGACTTGCTGAAGTGCAACTACTTGCACACAATAAACTAATTCAAGCACAGGCGTCTTCCATTTAAAGAATGGCAAACAGTCAGATTTGATTACGAGGTATTACCTATCTCTATGTATGACGACCACCGTAGAATAATTGATAAGAACTTGTCTCCCAATTTGGAGGTTGGGGATTCGATTCCCGTTGGAACTCAGGTTTTTTGTTAGAAGTATTCCACTCTGGTTTTCACTTGAAGCCTTTTACCATCTTTCTGGTTGGTTAGAGAGATTGCCACACGGCAATACGCGCGCCAGGTTATAATGTTTACGACGAACGTGTATTACAGTACAATATGTATAAACAAATCTTAACAAATATTTTATTGTATTGAAAAAGGTACCCACTTACTCGTAAACAGTATATTGTACAAATATTTACCAGCCATGGTATTAAACTTGACGTCTATTTTTTATTAAGGGTAAAAATTGTTTTTCAAGTGCCTGTTAGTCAGAAGGGGGTGAATAGGGATCGAGGGCTAGCAGAGAGGGGCAATTATATATCTTAAACGATCACTTTCACTCTCTATTCCCTCATTTCATTATCAAACGCTAGAGAGAGATTGGGGGAGAGGTGATAGAGATTGAAAAGTTAATATAGTTTTAAGATAAAACGATTCACAAGTGGGATGCATTGATTTTAATGTTGATTTCCATACGAAGTATACTTACGTTTTAAAGTACAAAAGTGCATGTAAGGTGTATGTAAAAAAGCTTTACAGTGAGTAATTAAAGCCTAGTAGTATATTATTTTAGTGCATATGTGAGATGAGCCCGGACCTTTTAATTTCTTTGAGATATATCATAACATATGTGCGATACTTGCAATGAATTTTTATATTACAAGTCCACAAATACCACTTCAGATTAATTCAAACAAATAAATAAAGGTTCCTTGACAGCGACACCACAATGTGTACATATATTGTATATATGTGTGTTGCTGTCAAGAAACCTTTATTTATTTGTTTGAATTAATCTGAGGTGGTATTTGTGGATTTGTTTTTTGTCTGCCATCTATTTATTTTCTGTTTTTTTTCTTATTCTACATGTGCAAGGGTGTGGGCTAAATAACATCTGGTGTCCCCGTGGCTGGGCTCGCCCAGTGCTCGCTATGTTGGTGGGGTGTATCTTGGCCGGGGGGGGGGGGGTTAGATAAGCACAGACCTTTTGATAGCTTCTCTCTTTAATGTATATTCTGCAATTTATGTATTTTTGAAGTGTATTTAAATATACGAGTATTATGTTTTAGGTGTTAACATAAGTTGTGTCCGTTTTTTTTTCAAATTTAAAAATGAGCATCAAAAGTAAAATAAAATGGTAAATGTTATACGTCATTCGAAAGAAAATGTTCTGCTCTACAAGATATTGTTTTTGCTTATACATTACATATATTATTGTATTTGATTACAAGCCTTCAAAATGGAATGTCAAGTAGACGAAAGTGAGCATTTACGACACCTCCTTCTGTTCGCGTTCAATCGAGAGAATAAAGCTGCCAAAGCTGCTCACGATATTTGCAAAGTGTACGGTGAAGATGCTATGAATGAAAGAACAGCTCGTCGATGGTTTTTTGCGTTTCAAAGACGGTAATTTTGACCTGAAAGACATGGAGCATTCCGAACGACCAGTGGACTTCGATGAGGACCGCTTAAACCATATTATTCATGAAGATCCCCTTCAAGCCACCGTAGAATTGGCTGAGCAGATGAATTGTAGTCACATGACTGTATACCGCCATCTTACCATTTTGTTTTACTTTTGGTGCTCATTTTTAAATTTGAAAAATAAAACGGACACAACTTATGTTAACACCCAATACATACTATGTTGCTGTCAATAAACCTATATTTCTTTATTTAAACGTAAATTGTATGAGCTCATCTCGAAAATATATTTTTTATATATATCAATCTGGAAAGTATAAAAATCTGCTAAAATAATAGTTTACAACAGTATTTTAGTACCAACTTTGATGTATGCGAGTTAAATACATGCGATCACTAAGAATAATACATAAAGGGATAATGTACTCGTATGATAAATGTGAACCTATGACTGGTGTATTACATAAGATGAAGAAAAGCACTAGTAGATGGTGTGGGTATGTAGAAGGAAAGTATGAAAAAAGACTAACAAAACAAACATATAGTGGAAATTTAAGTGAAATACGTGGTGAAAGAAGACCAAAAAAAGTATTGTTTGGATATTTTGAAAGAATGATAGGTAGAAAGGCAGAGAAATCGTAGGAGTTGTGTGAATGTAAAAAAGATGAAAGATTTGCGACAAGATAAGAAAGTCTAATGCTTTGTCCTCTCTGCCTACCCCGGCAGAAAATGGCGTGATGGTATGTGCGTAGGTATAATAATTCCTATAATATAATGTTTACACGATGCTATGTATGAGTGTGAATTTAAGCCTGATGATTCAGTAAGATGAAAAAGAGTATTTTGAAATGATTTGGTCATATGAAACCAATGTGTGAATAAAAACTAACTAAATAAATATAAAGTGCAAATGTGAATAGAATGCGTTGTATAAGAAGACTAACGATGCAGTGAATGATATTTTGAGTAAAAGAAAACGTCGAATCAGAGAAATCAAAGGAATTGAGAATATAGAATAGAATGTGGAAGATGCGTGTCGAGATATGAAAGTCTGATGATATATCTTCTCTGCCTACCCCAACAGGGAAATTACTGATAAGTGCGTAGAAAAAAAACTTATATTTATATATTATACGTTATACATGTACATAATACTCGTATAATGTTTATGTTATTGTAATTTATTTTTATCAAACACTGTTTATTCCACTTTTTTCTGACGGTATAACCCTACCGGTTTCAAGGCTTTCACCTCATCTTCAGGAGAGCATAAACAAGACTAAATGCTGTTCGAACTGGTACCGATATACACGCTTCAGCGGTTGGGGGCTGAGGGATGAGGGCGACATGGGGCAATTTCGGCAAAGAGCGGAGAGATTTTTGGGAAATAACTGTTCAACAGATGTTCGGATCGGTGTACTGACTTAGAAATTTATAGGGCCTCTAATCTGTCCAATTTATTTCCGTTACTACTGATATGTAAGAATTTGGCATCATCGATAGAAAAAGTATGGTTTTCACGGTGATAATGATTAGCCATTTCAAAATAAATTAAAGGATTTGTTAAGGCGAATTTGTGTTCACGAAATCTCTTTTCAAAAGATCTTCCTGTCTTTCCTATATAGAAATTATCACAGTCAGCACATAAAAGTTTATACACACCACTGTTGCTGAATATTCCATTTTTACCTTTCCCATTAAATAAGAGTTTCCAGAAATTAAAATTAGTGTAAAAAGCTGGCTTTGTGTGACTTGGAATATTTTTGGTTATTTAATATATGTTTTTTTATAAATAGGACTTTGCTCCATTTATAGGTATGCTTATAGGTGTCGTTAAATATATAATCTTTCATAAGTTTCTTTTTTGTTTTGTTTTTTAAAAGTGAATCAATGAGGCTTCCAGGATAGCCATTATTTAGCCATTTATGTTATTTATAGTTAAGGCATTAACACTGTGGAGGTTTACCATAAAGACATTGTTATTTGTTTAGTCCAACACTGTTTGTTCCACTTTATATAACGGTATAACCCTACCGGCTTCCCAAGTTTTCACCTCATCATTGTTTGTGTTTACCTGATAATGAGGTAAAAACCTTGAAACCGGTAGGGTTACACCGTTATATAAAGTGGAATAAACAGTGTTAGACTAAACAAATTACAATGTCTTTAAATCTCCACAGTGTTAATGCCTTAACTATAAATAACAATATAATGCTTACATATATTATAATTTATTAACTATTAATTTTTTCAAGTTTATTTTAAGAGTTGGTCATTCGCCATTCTTAGGATATTTATGAATAGACTGAAACCAGAAAATAGATAAAAAGTTAGTGAAATAAATTTTCAAAATTTTTTTATTATACCTGTTAATGAATAAGTATTTGTCACTGTAGTTAAGATCAATAAATACAGTGGCAAATGAGGAAGATTAGATGGATGAGGTTAGAGATATTTTGTACAAAAGTAAGTGAAAAAGACATTTTTTTCAATTTTACTGAGTCACATGGCCTGAGGCATTAAATAACTCGTACTCGCAACTGTCAGCGCTAAACTAAACGGTTTTCTATGTGTACAATACTGGCTCAAATATTGTGACTTGCTTCAGTCTGATAAAAGTTTTGTTATCCTTTTTTTTTTGTTTTTCTATGTTTTTTTTTCAATATGAACGCCTGTGATAATTTTAAATTAACAATAAATAAAAACATTCACAAAAGAAAAACAAATAAAAATACTGTACAATAGTTAACAAATTAATTTATTGCCTATCGATTAAAAACCACATAAAAAACATTATTTACATTCAGAAAAAAAAGTTTTGTTTTGAAACAAAGTAGAAAAAAAAGTCATTAAAAATATTCCAGCCTAAAAATTATTATTTCTATTATAGGGGATCTTCATGAATAATATGGTTTAAGCGGTCCTCATCGAAGTCCACTGGTCGTCCGGAACGCTCCATGTGTTTCAGGTCGAAATTACCATCTTTGAAACGCAAAAACCATCGACGAGCTGTCCTTTCATTCATAGCATCTTCACCGTACACTTCGCAAATATCGTGAGCAGCTTTGGTAGCTTTATTCTCTCGATTGAACGTGAACAGAAGGAGGTGTCGAAAATGCTTTATTCCCTCGATTGAACGCGAACAGAAGGAGGTGTCGAAAATGCTCACTTTTGTCTACTCGACATTCCATTTTGAAGGCTTGTAATCAAATAAAATAATATATGTAACATAAAAGCAAACACAATATCTTGTAAAGCAGAAAATTTTCTTTCGAATGACTTATAACCTTTACGATTTTATTGAACTTTGGGTGCTCATTTTTAAATTGTAAAAAAGCGGACATAACTTACGAGTATGTTAAGACCAATATAATCCCTTGACCTTTTTTTCTATTTATTTGGAACAAAAAAAATTGTCAATATTCAAACGGGAACAAAAAAGGTCGATAGCTATTGAACTTTACCAAACGTTGTTAGAATTTTAGTTCGCACACTTTGAACATGTTTGTTAAATTTCATTACGATCGGTTTATGGGATGAAAAGGTGTTGTCCGTCTAAATTTTGGGTAATAGCTATACAGACTTGACGAAATCTCTTTTTTCTCTCCCAAGAGGAACAAGGTGTGGTAGTGATGATATACAATGAGGCTTTTTTTGGTTTTCTGCGTTCTTTTAAAATTTATTTAATGGAATGCTAAAGTTTTTTTTGTAAAATTATGTGTATATGCTCGTATATATGTACCAATTCAATTTTTTTAATTTTCTGAAAAGTTGCGTATAACAATATGGATACGGCTGTACATCGATCAAAATTAGTTATATTATTGAATAAAAAGTAAATAGGTTATGCTTTGAGTGGCCGCCGACAGATGTCATAGGTGCAGGGGAGGGCCGGCTAGCTGCAATTATCTGAGTAAACGAAATTGTAGATACAATCAAATCATTATTTGTTAGAGGCCAATTTGGCGGTACTGAGATTTGCCAATTTATTGCGAGATTGCTATTCGTCGCAGCGTGAAATTTCATCGAAAGTCAAATGGCACTCCTTTAAATTCATATCAAATTTATAACGTTTATTTTTTCGAAATCGATTGTTTTTTATTTTGCTTTCGTAATATCATCTAAGGACAAAATCATTAAGGATAACATTTTAAAAGTAATTTTAAAAAGAGATTCATACATCTCATCATACATAACAGTATTTTATTCGTGTTTCTAATCTTCTTTTGAAATCGTGCATATTCTGGTCCATTGATTTTTCTCGGTTTATCCCTTTTACAAATACTATCCAGCGCGAACACAAAACGTGTGACTCCTGAAAACGAATTGTCGGCTATAAATTTCAGTCCATTCGGGTAATCCTAAAACTTTATACAATATTCGATTATGTTGTTTATAGTTAAGGCATTAACGTTGTGGAGGTTTAAAGACATTGTAATTTATTTTTATCAAACACTGTTTATTCCACTTTTTTGCACCTCATCTTCAGGGGAGCGCAAACAAGACTTGTTTGCGCTCCCCTGAAGATGAGGTGAAAGACTTGAAACCGGTAGGGTTATACCGTCACAAAAAAGTGGAATAAACAGTGTTTGATAAAAATTAATTACAATATTCGATTACATTCATGATATATTTCTTGGGTTGTATGAATCGATAACAGTGTATTTTTTTCGTTATTTTGACGTGTTTACTTCATTTTAAGTCACATTACTTGTATTTGAGAGACAGTTTTAAGTCACATTACAGATTTAAGACACATTAAGTCACATTACTTGTATTTGCGAGACAGATTCAATTTACTAAAAGCCGTATCTTTACCACGTCCAATTCAAATTGCATTTCTTCTTTTTTCTTTGAACTTCTCCACTTAACATATAGATCAGTTGTTAATTTTTTTAAGCTTAATCAGCTGAAACTTAAAATTATCTAGAGTTGTCATTCAATTTTTTTAATTAGCTTTATTATATTGTCTCATATAATTGCATAATGACTTTATTATATTGTCTCATATAATTGCACAATGACTTTAATTTGATGACAGAAATCATCCAAGTTTGGGTGAATTACCTAATTATAAAAAAAGACATTATTATTGCGAAATATTTTAATTGGGTCGATTATTCTCTCCCTCAAACGTTTAAAGGAATAGTTGGCGTGCGCAGCTTTGGGAATCGCTTAGGATAACAGCCCTTTTTGGAAACTTATGAAGGTTTATGATCAAATATGAAAATCCCACACATACATTACACTACACCTAAAGCCGAATTAGTCACTATAATCTGTGTACATCGGAAGATCTACAAAGTTTTCTTTATAATTTGTCACTATTGGTAAGTTTCTGCGGTTTTCTTACTTAGTATTTTTAATAAACATTTTCAGATGCGGGGAAATAGCTTATCTAATAACAGCAGTCAACAGCTTTATATCCTTCCAATCAACTTGTGTTTTTGTAATATTTTTATATTTGTTAATAATAGTTGGTTTAATCCCGAGAGCTCTTGAGGAGAGCCTGCTATCTAAATGGCGCTATATAAATTGTTATTTTCTTATTATTATCGGCTACAAATGTAGAGTTATCTACGATTACATAAAATTAGATCATACCATTAAGGGATTAGCAAAGATAACATATCTACACAGCTTCGTATCCGCACAAATAGGATTTGTGTCAAATTTTACGAGTGTACTCGTACATTTTGTCATATATGGTCCTCTGCTAATTTCTTCCAACTAACCAAAACGTTGTATTATCAATGAATTTAAACACACCAAACTGAAAAATGATGTTGTCTGCACAAGGATTTGAATCTGAAACATTGAAGTTAAAACAAGTGTTCTTATTTTTAGTTTTTTTTTATATTTCCGACGTATGGTAACATTGGATGAACGGTGAAGAGAAACGAGCAGTTAATTTGACAAGTCGGTGAAGAAAAGAGGTAAACAAGTTAAGAGTAGTTGATTAGTCGGTAGGAAATTGTAATAAATAAACAAATATAGGTTTATTGATAGCAACGTAGTACGTACATAATAACATATATTTAAATACACTTCAAAAACACATAAATTGCAGAAAATATATTCAAGAGAGAAGCTATCAAAAGGTCTGGGCTCATCTAATAACATCCCCTGGTCCAAGATACACCCTCCAATATAGGGTGAACCCAGCCACGGGGACACCAGATGTTTTTCAGACCATACCCTTGCACATGTAGAATAAGAAAAAAAAATAACAGAAAATAAATAGATGGCAGAAAAAACAAATCCACAAACACCACCTTAGATTTACTCAAACAAATATGATAAATAAAGGCTCCTTGACAGCAACACAATGTGACGACTCCGTGGCCTGGTGGTAAGACACCTGTCTGCCGATCCGGAGGTTGCGGGTTCGATCCCCGCTGGAAACCAGATTTTTTTAAATAGGATACCAGTCTGGTTAACACTTTAGCCTATAAAAACATTTTTCTGGTTGGTTTGAAGAGATTGCCACGTGGCAATAAACTCGCCAGGTTACAAAAAAAATGTGTACATCTATATAATAAATTCTCAAAATAAATTGCAGAAAATACATTTAAGATAGAAGACATTAAAAGATCCGGGCTCATTCCACAAACATTCCCCCGGCCGAGATACACCCCACTAATGTAGGGCGATCCCGACCGCAAGTACATCGGGGGATTTCAGCCCACACCCCTGTACATCTAGACTAAAAAAAAAAATTATAAGAACAAAATATATGACAGAAAACCAAATAAAAAGTATATACCACCTCAGGTTGACTGTCAACAAGAACGAAAAAAAAGAAAACTCTCAAGGAGTCCAAATTTTATAAAAGTGAAATGACAAATGGGAAATGATGTTCACACATAAAAACCACAACACAACACACGGAAATAATTAAGCAGTAATATAAAAATGAATGATAAGATAGCCCACAAACACGCACACAGATATATAGCCTCCTAGTTAAAATCACTCACTGCCCCCCCTCAACATTTCATAACTCTTGTTCTTAAATCAAGTTTTAATAAGTGCATGTTCAAATGTTTTTATTTTCACCTGACCTCTACATCTTGCTGGTGCTCTGCTTCTCTATTTTGTTTCTAGTACAGTTCCTACAACTTTCAACTCCTCGAGATTATCAGTTGTCTGGAAGATTGCTCAAAGAACCGCAGGATACACTGGAAGTATATTGACGACTGAAACAGATTTTTATTGTTTTTGCTACCATCGGGAATCGTACAAAACCTTCGAATATAAGTCAAATGTCTATTTACTAGATAACGGATATAACCAGTTATGTTACTTAAACCCTAAGTGCCATGTTACTTATTTAATATTTTAAATAATTTCAGTCATTATAGCATTCAGAGGGTAGACAGCGAGGATAGAAGTCAAAATGGTATAAAAACAGTAGTGTAGCGAGGCAAAGTGTCCGCCCCGCCAGGGTTCTAATTGAAAAAACCGTTGGACCGTGAGGAAGGGGGAGGGGCGGCCAAAGGAAATGCACCCCTGCCGACATTGAAAACGTTTCTATAACTGTGGGATAAGCTAGCTAATTCACTTACGAATAACATATTTTTGTAACAAAATATAACCTCCGGTATCTAGTAGTTCAGATGCTTCTACCTGAAGGCTTTGGGTTGTATTCCCGATGGTACCCATAAAAGGTTATTTTCATGGCATGTCAAGTTCTCCCGACGTTGGCTATCACTTGGGCAAAGACCTCTCTGTCGTGTGCCTTGTGGAACACTTCTTGAACTCATTGTTTTCTGGACCACTTTCAAACGCTGTGGAACCAGTATATACTCGTATATCTACATCCAGTACCATGACGACGTTAATTTTTTTCTTTCAGAAAAAGCTGCCTTTATAGAATTGCATTAGTATGGCCGAAACGCACGACAACGAACTGGGTTACTTGCTTAATCTAGTGGTTTAACCCTTCCTTCCCTGTGATGTGTAACTAGTACACATTGCTTCTAAAAACTTTGATATCTCTTCAAATATAATAAATACTGGGTTCAGATTTTAGGTATTCCTCCGTAATACATTTACGCATGGAATGAAATAAATAATATTAATAATAATTAGCACTTATCGGCCACATCAGAGATATTTTGTGAAAATCGGGAATAAATTCACCGATACAATCAAACGTGTGCCAGTGTGTGACGTAGGTATATTCATTCTAAAAAACCGCTATGGTTGAGGAAGCGACGCTATTCACGTCTCACTCTCACTCTACTTCGGTATATGGGAACGCAAGAAATAGAATCTCAATTCTCTCGCTTTTGTCGCTTCAGTAGCTCTCGGGCAATCGTTTAAGGGGGTTTCTTCGCCTGTTTTCTGAACGTCGGCCGATGTTTTTTTTTTCATGTTTTCAGCAATTAAATATTAATTATTATCACTTTTGACTTAAAATTTTATAAATTTAAGCGATTGGCTATGAATATTCTTATTTTTCCGACTTTTTTTAACATATGTATTGTATACACAGCACTGGAACGCGCTGATTTTTTTACCACAGGAAGGGAAAGGTTAAAGGTAATTCCCGAAAAGCACTATTATTGCAGCCGAAGACAGTTTTGCCTTTCGAGCACGTTATTTAACGTGTTCACAAATTAAATACATTTTTTACATATCTAGCACTACAGATATGTTATATGAAAAAAATATTTAATTTCCCAAGCGTTTTTTTTTTGCTACGCTACTTAAAAATATATTCAAGTGGCGTAGCAAATAAGGCGCATGTTTACTGGCTAATTGATATTGGTTCGATTCCTATACGTATCGAAATGTTTTTCAGTATAGATTTCCCACATCTTTCTTGTTGGTTTCAAGAAATTTACCTGTAATATAATCCTTATTAATATAATAAACACCCAGATCTATACGGAATGCTCCGAAGTTAATTAATGTAAAATCTAAAAACAGATGTCACCCTAACAGCAAAATTTTGTCGATGATAATTCAATACAGAACAGATGTCGCACTATTTTCACTTTTGTAAATAACTTGCGGAACATGTTGTAATATTTCAATTATGAAATTGATAAAATCTTTTTATACACGTCCTGAAGTAGAGTTAAATAAATAGTGGCCTAATGATGAGACTTTTTTGACTTTCAACTTGGGTGTTACGGGTTGGATTCCCGTTCGACCGCAGATTTTTTTATTAATGGGTTTCAGTTTGGTTTTCATTCAAAATCACGTTTGCAGCTTTCTGGTTGTTCGGAAGAGATTATCACATGGCAAAAAAACTGCCAGCTTATAGTATATACAATAGTACTGAAATAAAATATATTACAAATCCGTATAATATTATCAGAAAAAAGTATTTAATAAAAAAGACAAAGATTTGCATTAACTTTTTTTAAGTTTTGACACCAAACACTAGAAGTTTGAGCATCGCTGGAAAACGCTCAAGGGCCCCGCCGTTGTATAAGTGTGTTTATCCTCAAACAATGATTAGCATTTTATTGCTTTTTATCACACCGCGTGCCCGTCTCCTTCCACCACTGCTCCTCTATTACTCTCAATTAGACTGCTGGCTGCTCTCCACACTCTCCCTCCAGCCTCACTCCTCACTAGGCATTGGATTCATACACACCGTCTATTCCACCGTATACCCGTCTTCTTCCACACCTGCTTCTCTACTACTGTCTACACTTCTTAACCTCCTATCACTCTCTAGCAACTTTCCTCTTATTCTTACAATGCAGTAGACTTATTCATGATATTAATCAGTATTTGTCCCTATCTGCCACCACCACTCCTCCATCGAACCTTACTCCTCACTATGTTGTATACCATGGCATACTTTTTATATCACTTAATTCCAATCTCCTGCTACAAATACTTCTTTATGTATTTTCCAATTAGACTATTGCCTTGTCTACACTCCTCTCCTTGTTATGCATTTTCATGTATTTTTTTAGTTTCAGCACTGCTGATTACTCTCTTCATACTAACCCTCTACTCTGAAACATTTTGTACCCTTTCTCATCCATCTCCATTCAGTTTTCACTCTCAAGTGTGTAGCTGACCAATTCAAAAATATTTTACACATCATACTCCAATTCAAAGATATTTTACCCATCATACTCCAATTCAAAGATAGTTTACCCATCATACTCCAATTCAAAGATATTTTACCCATCATACTTCAATTCAAAGTAATTTTACCCATCATACTCAAATTCAAAGATATTTTACCCATCATACTCCAATTCAAATATATTTTACCCATCATACTCCAATTTAAAGATATTTTACCCATCATCCTCCAATTTAAAGATATTTTACCCATCATACTCTAATTCAAAGATAAATACCCATCATAACCGTCTCTTTCCATCGCAGTTTATTCCTCGATTAGACTATACTTAGGGCTATAAACATACTAAGTCTGAACCCTTTACGGTCAGCCAGGCATTTAATGAATGTATGTTTTCAGTACAACCACTAGATTGATACATGGTAGTCATAAATATTGTCATATTATTCCACTTCTAAAAAGTCTACGTTTACTCAAATATCGAAAACGGATTGATTTCAAACTTTGTCTATTTGTATTCAAGTCCCTTAATGGGATGTCTCCATTGTATCTTTCGAAATTGTGGCTGAGAGCTCTTCCTCCGGAGAGGAACAGAACAATATTATGACATGGGGTATTGACGTTGCTGATCCTGTGGTGTGGAACGTTCTAGAGATATGGGTAAACGAAGAAAACCTTTTTTGAAAGACCTTATCGTAACGTAAAAAAAGAAAAGCGGTGATCCAGGACGGGCAATAAACAATTTATGTTTAAGCGTAGTGCAAGTCCATGATCGGAAATACACTGAATAGTTTCGGCGAGATAAGAGGGAGTGGCAGGACAATTAAGGATATTATAGAATAGAGACAGCATTTGAATTTGGCGCCTATTTCTTACGTTTAACCAGTTCAGTAATGTGATACTTTCTCAGGATAAAAATAAATCTAAAACAAACATTTTGAAGACGCAGTGATTTGTCCAGCTGTCCAAGGTTTAATATGAAACGAGCACAAATATTCTCCGTTCGTTGAAGTATAGAATAGCATGATGGTTATGATTATGAAATTATTTCAAAAGAATCAAATTCAAACATTTATATAACACAATAGGAACTGCACATTAGGAGGGGACATGGTAAAAACGAGGTTAATAATATAAAATTTCGTGTAGTTAAATTCATTGGGCAATTCGTGATTAAATTATAAGCCTGGGTATTTGACACACGTATCAGGTTTTAAGATCTACTGCGGGAACCCCGGACAAGGGAGTTGGGGGCTCATTATGGAGGGGTGGTGCTTGTTGGTTATACAAAGAAATATACTAATGGCAATTCTCTGTGTTATTAATCATTGCAGCTTTAATTTTGATAACACTTTTACATCAATAACTGTATGTCCTTGTTCGGAAAATTTCTGACTTCGAATCCGGGGGTTGCGAGATCAATTCCCGTTGGTCGGCCAACATTTTTTAAGTATATTTAAATCTGATTTTCCTGTTTTGCATATATTTCTAGTTTATTGATAATGATTCCCACATGGCAATAAGCCCGCTTGATTATATTCTATACAATTTTTTTTTTTTTTTTTTTTTTTTTTTTTTTTTTTTTTTTTTTTATTACACATGACAAGAAATATACACAATTTGAGAAAAAACAACAGGTAATTTGATTTGGACATATAATTTTAATGGATCTGGGTTTTTTGCCTTTCATTTGTCGTATCCCCAGTAAACTAGGCTTTTGCCTGTATCTCACTGAGGATATTTAGCATGAAAAAATAAATCGATACTTCTTTCCGATTTTTGATAACACAAAAAACCCCGTTGCACGCTCTCATCAACCTGACAAACAGTGACACTCAACTACAACTGGAAACATCTTGCGAAACTCAACGCCTCACACATTATCACTCCAGAAAGACCAAAAATATTCATCCCACAATATACCGCACACAATCATAAGAATAAAAATCAAAACAAATCCAAAACAAAAAAAAACAAGAAAAAAAGAAAAACACACAGAAACACATACAAAAACAACCAAAATTAAAACAACAAGAAGAGACCCACACTCACGAGCTCACATAAATCCTTTCCACTCGTCATTCATCCTGAAAGCCCAAGTACTCAAAATCCTGTCGCAATAACAACCACGCTCCGATCGACTGTCTAAATGGTATTCCTACCTTTACTTTTATTGAAGTCGGCACGCCATTGTATGTAATGGGAGCCAAATAAGCATTTTGCCTTTGGGCAAAAGAGGTTTTAACTCTAGGGATGGTGAACATTCCATTAGTTGCCATGCGTGTCATGTGTGTCTGCTGAGTTTGCATCTTCCCCTCCTCTCGATGGTAGTGCCAGAGAATGGATTTGAGATGTAAATTGGCTATGTTGAGGACCTGATACTCTCTAAAAAGCTCCGCCGTGGGATACCGAGCAGGAAGTTTATTGATTATTTTCACAATCAATTTTTGGGAAACCTGTAATATGTGTTTTTGGGTTAAGGTGCATCCCCCCCAAACTGATATACAATGAAAGTGTAAAACAGTACAAATGTCAGGATTAAAGAAACTGGTGACTGAATTGATGGAAAAATAATGTTTTTATTGCACTCAAAATTAAAAGTGTAATACAATAATTCAATATCATAAAAATATAGTATTCCTGTCCAGGTAGACAGAAAGGACAAAGCGCCACACTTTTCTTTCACGACATAGTACTAAGGTTTAAACGTTTCCGACCTGAATAAACAAGAGTGTGTATTGATAGATTTAGAGGTGTCGCAAATCATGTATTTCTTGTCATATTTTACACATGACAAGAAATACATGATTTGCGAAAAAACAACAGGTAATTTAATTTGAACACACAATTTTAATGGATCTGGGTTTGTTGCCTTTCATTTGTCGTGTCCCCAGTAAACTGGGCTTTTGCCTGTATCTCACTGAGGACAAATAGCATGAAAAGTAAAAAGATACTTTTTCCGATTTTTTAATTATATAAAACCCCGTTGCACATTCTCATCAACCGGACAAACAGTGACACTAAATTACATATGTACTCGTATCATCATCATCATAATCATCATTGTCAACCAGGGTCGATCCACTGCTGGATGAAGGTCTCCCCAAGTTGACTCCAAACAGTACGGTCTTTTGCTCGCCGATGCCACGTGATGCTGCCATGCTTCCTGATTTCATCCATCCAGCGTACCTTCGGTCTTCTTCTAGGCCTCTTTATGTTTCTTGGATACCATTGGATTATTTCGGATGTCCATCGGGAGTCTGACATTCTGGCTACATGTCCGGCCCATTGCCACTTCATTCTTTTGCACACCTTTATAACGTCTTCTACCTTTGTTATATTGCGAATCCAGGTGTTTCGTTTACGGTCTCTTTTAGTATATCCTAACATGCATCTCTCCATGCCCCTTTGTGCGGTCTGAAGCTTTTGCGTGTTCTTTACTGTGAGCGTCCATGTCTCGCAGCCATACGTAAGTACTGGGAGAATACACTGGTTGTAGGCCCTTCGCTTCAAGGATATTGGGAGATTACTTTTGAAGATGTTGTTCAAACGTCCAAATGAGCTCCACGCCTGTTTTATCCTTCGTGCTATTTCCTCCGATATGCCACCTACAAAGGAAATAAGTTGGCCCAGATACACATATTCCTGGACAAGTTCTAGCGGCTTTATATCTACGTTTATTGGTCTTGGGGTAGCAAAGCCGTTCATCATATATTTGGTTTTTGAAATATTCATTTTTAAACCAACTTCCCTGCTGACCTCTGCCAATTCTTGCAGTTGGTGCTGAAGATCATTCGGGTTTTGCGAGAATATAACGATATCGTCTGCAAATCTCGTATACATCACTCGAAATCAAATCCCTCACACTTCATCACTCCAGACAGACGAAAACGTTCCTCCCACAATATAACGCACATAATCATAAAAAAACCACACTCAAGAGCTCACACAAACCTTTGATTCAAGTCATTCCTCTTACAAGCCCAAATTACCTACTAAAACTCCTGTCGCAATAACAATACAACTAAATATCTTTAACACGTGTCTTTCGAAGACTTTTACAGGCTTTTTTTAACTGCTTTTTAACACGTTCACTGCGTATAAAAAATACTTTATGTCATACAGAGATGCTGAAAATTCGCGAATTTATGAAAAATTAAATTCTACTTTCTATTGAAACATCATATACAAGTGTATTCCTTCGTATCTTCAAAACACATGAAACCGGCGACGAATCCTTATCGGGAGACGTTTATGAGTGCACTAAACATTCAAGGCTCCCGTGTCCATTTAAAATATTTGTATGGACACGGGAGCCGTGTTCGACGCAGTGAACGTGTTAATTGATCATTGTGTGTTTTACTATTATATTTTTGAGGATTTTTTTTCCCCCGTGTTTTATGAGGATTTGTGAAGTGGTTTTTACCTGCCTTTAATGATTTCATCTTAAATGTTTTTTTTTTCAATTTTTATTTTGTTTTTAATTTGTTTTTCAATGAATTGCCTATTGTGTGTATTTTTTGCGCAGTGCGGGCTGTGCGCCTATGGACGGCCCCGTATTGTATTGGTAACATATGATTTTACGATACCTGTTTCGTTCTAAATGTTTTTATTGTAATTATGTAAAAAAAAAATATTCTGTCAAACTTAATGTGTTGAGCACTCACTACTTGCTAGTTTATATTTTTTTGTAATAAGTAGATCATACCGTTTTTCTTATAAATAAATAATTATCTATCAGCTCTAGTTGTTATATAACTGAGAGTAGAACAATTAAAATTTAACTGCAGCAAGGCCGGCGTGATGTATGTCCATACACGCTCTAATTTGTTAAAGCCGGAAACTTTAGAACTTTAGTGGTATAATATTGTTCTGCTTAATATTCATACACTTCAATCATGTACAACCATCTCTATTCGTGCTACTCACTTTATCCTCGCTCAGAATCTGGTGCACTTGATTCACCCACGTTATCCTTCGTCTATCACTTCTACGCACATCATGTGTTATATCTCTTACTTGTATATTTATTTAGTCCTTACAATCTTAATGCTTCATTCTTAATCTTACTAACAACAAGCACTTATTCCATGCATTAATTTCTGGCGTCTTTAATTTCAAGGCGCATGAGAGAAAGACCAAAGAAAGTGTGTTTGGATCAAGTGAATGATATTCTGAAACAAGGAAAAGTAGAAAGTCAGAGAAAGCGTAGAAAATGTCTGAGAACTTTTTAGGAATGTATGGCGTTCTGTCTTCTCTGACTACCCCGGCAGGGAAATGGCGGGATGGTATGTATGTATTTATGTCTGTAATTTAATGAGCATTGATAGATATTTTTATGAGTGTCTACCATCGCGTCGTTTCCTTGCTTGAAGAAATGAACGCCAATACTTTCCTATCCTATTTCTTTATAAACGAATCTATGAAAAAAAAAATACCAGGATGACACGATCCATCCTTGTTTTACCTCTTTTGAAAAATAAACTTATTTCTGTTTAAGCGTAGTGCAAGTCCATGATCGGAAATACGCTGAATAATTTCGACAAGATAAAAGGGGGTGGTAGGACAGTTAAGGATATTACAGAATAGAGACAGCATTTGAATTTAGCGCTTATTTCTCACGTTGAACCAGTTCAGCTCCTTCTAGTATGAAGGAATGTGATACTATCTCAGATTAAAAATAAATTTAAAACAAACATTTTGAAAACGCTGTAATTTGTCCAGCTGTCCAAGGTTTAATATGAAACGAGCACATATAATCTGCATTTGTTGAAGTATAGTTTAGCACGAGGATTATGATGGTGAAATTATTTCAAAAGAATCAAGTTCAAACATTTATGTAACACAATAGGAACTGCACATTAGGAGGGGACATGGTAAAAACGAAGTTAATAATCCATCCTTGCTTATTTTCTATTGAAAAATAAACAACTTAGTCAAGACATGGTTCACTCTAGTATATTGTATATTTTCAGTATATAATGGCGCAATACAGAAGTATCAATTTACATTCAACTCCATATTAATTCAGTATTTTCCATAACTTGCCTCTTATCACGCGGTCATATGCTTTTTCTAAGTCCACGAACACCGAATAACCTTTTTTTTATTTTTTGCCATTCATTTTTTCCAAGCGTTCCAAAATCTGATCCATGCTTCCTCTTTCACAAAAGAAGGCACCCTCACGTATTATTAACATATATACTTATTTGAAATACCTTTCTCAAGTATCTATCAGTCGTGAAAGTAACTTAATGAAATCATGTTTTATGAAAAGTAACTAGAATCGAATAATTAATGGACCGAATATTCAAACATGCAAATTAGAAATCAATAAAAATCTTGTTACATTAACGGCGGCATTCAGGGAAACAACGTTTTCCCTTAACTTGATAACGTTTCGTATTTAGAAATTTAATGTGTAAACGTTATAAAAGGAAATTTTACAAAAAAATTAGTCTTTAGCACGTAAAACGCCTCGCGTGAGTCCGGCTCTGGTGCTCATGTAGTGGAAGTAATTCAATTTTTACTTCAGGCACGAACAAGTGTCGTGTTAGGAGCGATATTAACCGTTTATACAATTTTATTATCTGGACAGAACCGTACTTAGACATAATCGTACACACCATCACCAATTTTATTTCCATCTGGATAATTTATTGTATTTTCACTAACTTCCTAATAGAGCTTAACTGTGCATGAGATGAACCCAAAAAATATATTTTAATATTTTTTATTTAAAATTTTATGTTTTGTGTATGCTCATTGACAAAATTACTGTAATTGCATTTTTTTTAAAAAATTAAAATGAAAAAATATAAATCCCGCCGTGTTGCGTTTGAGTTAGTCAAAGAGAACAGATCTCCATGCTTTACTGTCCATCCACACATCACTTGCCGTCGTCCACATTCATATATGCTCTCCTGTATCTTCAATTCTTACCTTTCCCTGTGTTAAAATTTTTCTATTTTCTCCCACTCTTTCCACGGCCTACATATTCTTCGCTTTCCATTCATTTCAGACATGTGATGTTTTTTTGTAATTCTTTCGCAAGTATTTTAGTTGCGATTCAATCAGATAATTCGAGAGCAATCCACAAATTCCCAGATAGTTGAGCGAGTCCAAAAAGACATTTCTGCGACATCTTTATTGCAAAGAGTATGGATTTTACCCAATGCTCCATTCCATATTATTGCAAAGAGTGTGGATTTTACCCAATGCTCCATCCCACATTATTGCAAAGAGTATGAATTTTGCCCAATGCTCCATTCCACATTTTTATTGCAACGATTATGGATTTTACCCAATATTCCATTCCACATTTTTGATGCAAAAAGTATGGATTTTACACAATGCTCCATTCCACATTTTTATTGCAAAGAGTATGGATTTTACCCAATGCTCCATTCCACATTATTGCAAAGAGTATGGATTTTACCCAATGCTCCATTCCACATTTTTATTGCAAAGAGTATGGATTTTACCCAATGCTCCATAACACATTATTGCAAAGAGTATGGATTTTACCCAATGCTCCATACCACATTGTTGTAAAGAGTATGGATTTTACCCAATGCTCCATTCCACATTTTTATTGTAAAGATTATGGATTTTACCCAATACTCCATTCCACATTTTTATTGCAAAGAGTATGGATTTTACCCAATGCTCCATTCCACATTATTGCAGAGTATGGATTTTTCACAATGCTCCATTCCACATTTATATTGCAAAGAGTATGGATTATACCCAATGCTCCATTCCACATTATTGCAAAGAGTATGGATTTTACCCAATGTACCATTCCACGTGTTTTAATAGACATGCTTGGATATTACTGCTGCATTTAAAAATTTCCAACAGAAAAAATAGCAAACCTTTTGTTAATTGACAAACTTTTGTATCAGACAATTATTTACGCCATCGTGACTTAAGATTGTTTTCGGTGCCGTATTTACAAGCTGTAAGAGCATCACTTCTCGCACACGGCATTATCTTGTTAAATGGATATTCCAATATCGATATCTTCCACATTTCGATCGATTAATTAAGGACTGAATTACTTAATACACTTTTAAGATACAACTGAGTCAATTCACAGGGAAGCTCGAGTAATATTGTTTCTGTTTAAACTATTATTGATATTTGATGTAATTTAAACCTGTATCAAATTTAAAATAACTAAATGTAAATTATAGTTCGGAAATTTTAGGATGAGTCGTGTGACAGCTCACAAATTTGCCCCAATACAACCTTTTGTAATGTATTTACCTAAATAACTTGCTATTTATTAGAATTGAGGCTTATATTAAAGTTGATAAAATAATTAAAATTACTGAACATCATTAGAAGGTTGTATTGGGGCAAATTTGTGAGCTGTCACAGGACTCATCCTAGAATTTCCGAACTATAGTAGAGAATTGGCTGTTAGTAGGTGGGACAAAAATAAATTCATAAAGTCATTCTCTCGATGTGACCAAACCATCTCAAGATTTTTAAACTATTAAGCTTACTTTTGGCTAAATACATACATATGTACATATCATCACGGCGTATACCTTGTGGGGTAGACAGTGAGAACATATCTCGATTTTTTTATATTCAACCACATAACTTTCGCCTCCTCCACATTCATGCACAAACTTTATTATCATTTTTTTAAATGTGGTCCTCTCGATCCAGGCATATTTTCCTCGGTCTATCTCTTCCACACACACTTCTGACATGTATACTCGCTTAATCATTCTTTCTTCGTATTCATTCTTTTGACATGTCCAAACCGTCTTAACCCTTCAAGTCCAGGATGTGTAACTAGTACACATTGCTTCTAAAAACTTTAATATCTCTAGAAATATAATAAATACTAACTTCAGATTTTAGGTATTCCTCTGTAATACATTTACGCATTGAATGAAAAAATAATATTAATAATAATTAGGACTCATCGGCCACACCAGAGATATTTTGTGAAATTCGGGAATAAATTCACCAACACAATCAAACGTGTGCTAGTGGGGAACGTAGGTATATTTATTCTAAAAAATTCTATGGGTGAGGAAGCGACGCTATTCACGCCTCACGTCTCACTCTACTTCGGTATATGGTAACGCAAGAAATAGAATCTCAGTTCACTCGCTTATCTCGCTTCAGTAGCTCGCGGACTTTCATTTGAGGTGGTCGCTTCGTCCGTTTTGTGAACTTCGGCCGATGTTTTTTTCATGTTTTCAGCAATTAAATTTCAATTATTATCACTTTTGACTTAAAATTTAATTAATTTAAGCGATTGGCTATGAATATTCTTATTTTTCCGTTGTTAAATCGCTCATTTTCACATGTGTATTGATGTGTATTGAATACACAGCACCGGAATGCGCGAATTTTTTTAGCACAGGAAGGGAAAGGTTAAAGATCCTTTCGTCGTCTTATTTAAAACATCCATTCATTCATTTCTGATGACTTCATTTCGCCTTCTTTCATATACTGGTACTTAAGAATGTTCCTTTGGGCCAAGAAGATTTCTTAAATAACCGAGCCGGTCCATATAATTAGAGCCAATACAAGTAAAAGGCTTTTACCAAATTCACAGCAATGTTAAACCAGGAAGGGGACCAACTCCCCCCGATTCCTATCACGCGCCCAAACCACTCGCCCTGCCACGTATTACGGCGAATTAGCCGTAATTGGAAGTGTTGTTTTATTGAAACTGTGATTAGCTTGTTTTATTGTGATTTTTATTTGCCTTCGAATTCCGTAGAAAAAAGTATACAAACAATAGTAATGGCGTATTATGCAATAAAACTTTATAGTTCAAACAATGCAACGACTAACATGATTTGTTTCTACGCCAAAGTTTTCTTTGTTATAAGAGTTTTGAAAACAATATGAAATAATTTCCATAAAAGTTTGAAAATAAATAGAAGTCATAAAGCGTGATTTGAGTTATCTTTCCTAATTTGTAACAAAGCAGGATTTTAACTAAAAAAAATTAACTAATAGTTAAACTCTTATGTACCTAAATCGCCATGCATTTTTTTTTTTCATCTCGACCGCTGAACAAACTTCTGTTTAATGCATTCGATAGTTAACTTTCTTCGGAGAGGAGTAGAAGTTTTGAGGTCGGTTTCTTCTTCATCGAATAAATTGATTGTACCGAATCGATTATTATTAACAAGGTCTTGTACTCCTCATATTTTCCTAATGTTGCTGATTCTCATTTTGGTCTTTCAATGATTTTTTTACCCTTCCACCAAGAAAAATCTCAATTCTTGAATATGTTAACCTTTCCCTTCCTGTGCTAAAAAAAATCCGCCCGTTCTGGTGATGTGTATTCAATACACATCAATACACATGTAAAAATGAGCGATTTAAGAGCGGAAAAATAAGAATATTCATAGCCAATCGTTTAAATTAATTAAAATTGAAGTCAAAAGTGATAATAATTCAAATTTAATTGCTGAAAACATGAAACAAAACATTGGACGACGTTCATAAAACGGACGAAGCGACCACCTCGAACGAAAGCCCGCGAGCTACTGAGCGAGAGAAACGAGCGAACTGGGATTATATTTATTACGTTCCCATATACCGAAGTAGAGTGAGAGTGAGACGTGAATAGCGTTGCTTCCTCACCCATAGCAATTTTTTAGAATTAATAGACCTACGTTACACACTGGCAAACGTTTGATTGTATTGGTGAAATTATTCCCGATTTTCACAAAATATATCTTATGTGGCCGATAAGTGCTAATTATTATTAATATTATTCTTTCATTTAATGCGTAAATGTATTTCGGAGGAATACCTAAAATGTGAATCCAGTATTTATTATATTTATAGAGATATTAAAGTTTTTAGAAGCAATGTATACTAGTTACATATCACAGGAAAGGAAGGGTTAAGAAAGTTTGGTGTTCTGTCATATATGGTATGTGTATCTAGGCAGGGAAACGGCATAATAGTGTATATGTAAAATCTGACAGATACTATGATGTACTCGTATGTGTACATCATAGTATCTGTCAGTACGAAAATTATAGAATAGGAAAGAAAAGGACTGTAATAACATAACAAAGTTAAGGTGGTTTTGCAAAGCTGATAACAAAGCGACCTCAGTATGTGGCGGGGCCCACAAATCGGTTGAAAAATATTTGCACATTAGTATCGCGTGTTGCCTCGTATTAACGTACTGTGTCTGGCTTTGTTCCACAAGCTCGAACCTCCCTTCACGCCATTTCATTATGATTTTTTTTGACATTTGTAAAAACATTTTTTTGCTTTTCCATGTACTTTATTATTTAAGATTGTAAACTCATATTTCAAGAATCCGGAACAATCGCGATATATCAAGTGTAGTAAAAATACATACCAGTACGCCATATCCCTGTCGAGGAAGGCAGGGAGGATAGAGTGCCAGATTTTTCAATCTTGACACATATCATTAGCCTCTTTCACATCCGTACACCTTCTTATGAACCTTTTACAATTTCTCTGATTTTCTATGTTTTCTTTTTTCAGAATATCATGCACCTGATCCAACCATACTTTTCTTCGTCTTCCTCTCACATTTACAAGTGGCAAAATGATTACAATAAAATGGTGCCCAGCTTGAAATATGGAAGGGAAACTTGCATTGAAGAAAGATAAAAGTTAGATTAATTCTGTAGAGATAGTTGTACCAATAAAAAATCCCTCAATGTCAATATATGAAAGAACGCTAAATGAAGACATGAGAAATGAATCCATGCAAAAAGGATTGTTTAAGTAAGATGAAGAAAGGAACTTTAAGATGTTGTGGACATATAGAGAGAAGAAATAACCATGCTGAACTACTCACGATGTGCAATTATAGAAGAATCGTCTAATTTATTCTGAAATGGCTAATCATTGTCACCGTGAAAACCGTGCTTTTTCTATCGGATGCCAAATTCTTACATATCAGTAGTAACGGAAATAAATTGGACAGATTAGAGGCCCTAGAAATGTCTAAGTCAGTACACCGTTCCGAACATCTGTTGAACAGTTATTTCCCCAAAATGTCTCCGCTCTTGGCCGAAATTGTCCCATGCCTCCCTCACCCCTCAGCCCCCAACCGTTGAAGCGTGTATATCGGTACCAGTTCGAACATAATTCAGTCTTGTTTGCGCTCCCCTGAAGATGAGATGAAAGCCTTGAAACCGGTAGGGTTATACCGTCACAAAAAAATGGAATAAACAAGTGTTTGATAAAAATAAATTACAATGTCTTTTAATCTCCACAACGTTAATGCCTTAACTATAAACAACAATTATAGAAGATATACCAGTAGTATCATTCAACCAGTTGGAGCGAACCGGTTGTTACATTCAGTCATGGTTTATGCGAACCAGTTGTTAAATTTATGGTTCGACGAACTGTTTATTAAAATCGACCATGTTAAGATAACTACCAAATCAAAAAAAAAATATATATATAATTTTAAAAAGGCACCTCTTAAGCTTGGTATACATTTTAAAGCTAATCCCTTAACCAGTTTTAAATAGTTGTATAATAGATAGTATAAGGGAGGAACGAAATCTAGATGACAATAATATCTCAATGATATAAGGCCTAACGATATTTTTTTAGAGGTAAATAAAGTTTTTGGCAAAACACAATGGCTACGAAGAAAGGCTGTTTCGTAGCCTTAAAACAATTGCGGAACCTTTTTTAAATGCTACCCCAATAATTTGTGACATAAATTTAAAACAGACTTGTTAGTAAATATCGACTGATCCTCACACGTTACGTCTAGTTACAAGTCATTATGTATAAGTCAAGATTTACGACTTAAGTCAATTTCAATATTTGACATAATTAAATTACAGTTTTATTTTTCAGTTTCATTCTGAAAACCATTGGATTGCGTCTCTACTCTCCTGTGTCTAGAATCATGTGTGTGTATTTTTTATCGTAGTGATTGGTAGTATATTTGAATAACTAATTGTTAAAGATAGAATACTGAATTGAGTGATGAGGGATGAGTGATGAGTGATGAGGGATGAGTGATGAGGGATGAGTGATGAGGGATGAGTGATGAGGGATGATCATGAACTTAAGATTGATGTGGTGAGCAAGAAGAAGTAAAGCACTCTGAAATGTATTGGGCAGGTGGAACAAAGAGATAAAAATAGACAATGAAAACGAATATACAGTGCAAATGTTAGTAAAGGGCATGGTAGAAGAAGACTATGGAAGATATGGTTGAATAAAGTGAATGATATTTTAAAAGAAAGAAAAATTATTACGAAGAAAAATCATTGGAGCTGTGTATAACAAGGTGTTTGGATGTGGAATATGTGATATATGTGTGTCGCAATAGGAAATCCTGCCACTCTCTCCTCTCTGCTTACTTCGATAGGGAAACGGCGTGATAGTATGTAAGTATTTTTTTTTAAATTTATTTTACATGTGACAAGAAATATACATAATTGGCGAAAAAACAACAGGTAATTTATAGTAATTCGAAAAAACAGTTTTAATGGATCTGGGTTTGTTGCCTTTCATTTGTCGTGGCCTCAATCGCCTCTCCTAAGATGGAGGAGAGGCGATTGAGATGGTATGGGCACGTTGGACGCAGAGCACCCGATCACATTGTGAACCAAGCAATCTCCATGGATCTTCCTCGAATAACAACCAGAGGAAGACCGAAGAATTCATGGGTGGTGCAAAAAGATAACCCGATGCAGAGGCACGGCCTGGGGGACGTAGTCCGGGACAGAAGAGCATACAACCTGAGGACGAGGAGAGCTGACCCCAACAGTCTTCGCAGACAGTGAGTTGGGATGGATCCAGGGAGAAGAAGAAGATTTGTCGTATCCCCAATAAACTAGGTTTTTGCTTGTTTTTTTATTTTTTTTTATTAAACAAGTAAATTATTATGCAAACATTTGTCAAGGCTATACCTATATACAAATTTATTACTTAACTAATCTTAATTATATGTTATAATTTATGAACTTATTTAATCTTATTTTCCTACATATCATTTTATTTTATTTATTCAAGCTTAATATATGAGATCTTAGAAATAATTAACACCTACATACTACTTATAACTAGATAACAATTTTTACACTAATTATTCAGCAAGAACAAGTCCACTCGTTCAGGCTACTTGTATTCCATCACATTCACTCAGACTTTGGTCGTCCCAGCTAATACTGAAGGTGGACTAGTCAGGCAACAGATAATGCTTCGGGAGCTTGTGCTTACAACGGAAGGGTAGGTCGGATTTACTCTCGTAAGCCCCCAGGGCAGCGACTAAGGGATTTCTGTGATTTTGTTGGCTTTTATAGAACTTCACGGTCCAAGCGAGGATGTGGTGTTGTAGGGTTTCTTCTCGCTGTTCGGCGTGAAGTCGGGTAAGATTTGTTCTGGGATGGGTGTTAAAAGATATCTTGAATGCCTTGTTCTGCACTCTCTGGAGTTTCAGGTGATCCGTGTTGCTCACACTACCCCAAACGGGTGCAGCATAGGTCAAGATAGGACGAATAAGGGTTTTATAGAGGAGGAGCTTATTTTTGGGGGAAAGGAAGCTGCGTCGATGAAATATCGAACTGATAGCCCCTATGCCCTTGTGACCCTTCTGTCTGATGGTATTCAAATGGGTTTTCCACGTCAGTCGCCGGTCAAGGTACAGGCCGAGGTATTTAACCACGTCCTGCCACTCAACCAGGCAACCACCGATGAATAAGGGCATCGACGGCACTCTTTCCTTGATTTTTCGGGAGAACATGATGGCCTCAGTTTTGGCGTCATTGATTTTGAGCCTCCAGTCCTGGTAGTATTTCTCAATTTTGCTTGTATCTCACTGAGGACATATAGCATGAAAAAATAAATCGATACTTCTTTCCGATTTTGGATTATGTTTGTATGATATGTAATATTTTTCCATTATCTCTTGAACGTCAATAAAAATGGAGTCCATCTGATAAATGTTAGAAGTTTCGAAACTCTGACATATGGTTACAGTTGTGAGAATGCAGGTCGGCAAAACTTGAAAATCGGCACTTTTTGTCGAACTCTCATTATCCCCCAAAAGATTAATACCACGATTAAGAATAAAATCAATCATTGTAATTTATTTTTATCAAACACTGTTTATTCCACTTTTTGTAACGGTATAACTCTACCGGTTTCAAGGTTTTCACCTCAACTTCAGGGGAGCACAAACAAGACTTCAGGGGAGCACAAACAAGATCTCGTCCCTAAGAAGAGATCTGCGTCTCCTGGTATACGTTGTCAAACTCGTTCGAGGAGTTGTGAGCTGTCCAGCATTACTACAAAGATTAGCGTTAAATGTTCCTAACAATTACACTAGACTGCGCCGGCAAGAACTGTTCTCAATAACATACGCAAGAACGGGTCGTCCAGCCGCTATGCCTGTTGGAAGGGCCTTAACTCTTCTGAACGGGACTGCTTCGGATATTGACATATTTCATATCACATTACCAAAAGCAAAAGTAAATTTTCTTCTTAGATTGAGCGCGTTAGAAAGCACTCATCAACATACCTAAATGACTGTGAATATATGTGTATAATATGTTTGTGTGTATATACTCGTTTGTATGCATATGCATTATTTTTTATTTTATATAATTTTTTAACTTATTTTTTTTCCTCTATGTAATTTTTCTTCTTTTTAATGTCTTGTGTTTTCAAAGTTATTGGGCTAAGCCTGTTTTGAATAAATAAATAAATAAAAATAAATAAATAAAAAAGACTAGATAAGGTGAAAGCCTTGAAACCGGTAGGGTTATACTGTTACAAAAAAGTGGAATGAACAGTATTTGATAAAAATAAATTACAATGTCTTTAAACCTCCACAACGTTAATGCCTTAACTATAAACAACATAAAATCAATCAGTTGACTAATAAAAAATTTCGATGTAAATTTATAAAAAAAGTAGTTCGGTAATCTAATTTTTATTATTATTGTTATTGTACGGAAAGAAGTGCTTATTGATATGAGCTTAAGACCTAAGTGTTGAATAAGATAAATGGAGAATATTCTGAGATGGTTTTGGAGTTCAAACAGCCCAGCAAGTTGTCAGTACTTTCACAGAAAACTTCGAAACAGCAAAATGATCACATGACGCCACTAGATCGGAGTAGCCAATCGGTCCGAAGATGAACCGATGTAAGGCTAAGTGAGTTTAAAAATCATTGATTCAATTATTATCGTAGTGTCACAAAGTGTGATCTGTGAATTAATCCAGATGGCTTTGTAGCGACCATGCGTGCGGTCACTGAACCCATTGAGGCGACCCTTGGCCGCTCGGTCATCGAACTCGCATTGTAAGGAATGCGAGACAAGCACCGGGCGACCTTCGCCCGCTCTGTCATTGAACTCACTATTAACGGAGAACGAGACAGCGACATATCTTCCACGCTGTACTACAAAACAATGAATACCCTACGTGATGACAATAAATATATTGTGAGGCGGAGACGAGACGGCGACATATCTCTTGCGCCGTCTCGCGCACATTCCAAGTATTATAAATACCGACGTTTATCAATAAAATACCTCTTTGCATATTCCGATTTCAAACGAGTTTTATTAAACCAACGATCATCCTCATCTCTCCATTTTTTGCAGCTTTAGGATTCCTAAAGCTGCAAAAATTACAACAGGGCCAAGGAATAAAATTGAACCTAAAAAGTTTGCTATTAATGTTCCCATGTCCAGGGAAAATATGGTTGGATCAAGTGAACAATATTTTAAAAGAACAGAAAGTAAAAAGTTAAAGAAATCTTATAGGTTGTACGAGAAGGCGTGTAGTTGGATGTGGAAGAAATAAAATATGTGTGTTGGGATAGGAGTCTGGTGCTTTCTCTTATCTGCCAATCACAACACGGAGCGACGTAATATCATGTATGTAATATTTTTCCATTATGTCCTTGACGTCATTAAAAATGGGGTTCACACTTGGATACGTGATTCCCAAACTTGGATACGTGATTATAGTTGTAAGTTTGCAGGTTCGCATTTGAAAATAGGCTTTTTTGGCAAAGCCTTCTTCTCTCCCAAATGACGAACACACTTTAACATTTGAATCCAATTAATTAATACATTAAAAAAAATCAATGTGTGATTTCATTAATCTTTCCTTCCCTATGATGTGTAACTAGTACACATTGCTTCTAAAAACGTTCATATCTCTATAAATATAATAAATACCGGGTTCAGATTTTAGGTATTCTTCCGTAATACGTTTACGCATTGAATGAAAAAATAACATTAATAATAATTAGCACTTACCGGCCACATCAGAGATATTTTGTGAAAATCGGCAATAAATCAAAAGTGTGCCAGTGTTTGACGTAATCCATTTGAGGTGATCTTTTCGCCCGTTTTGTGAACGTCTGCCGATGTTTTTTTCATGTTTTCAGCAAATAAAATTCAATTATTATCACTTTTGACTTCAAATTTAATTGGCTATGCGATTGACTATGAATATTTTTATTTTTCCGGTTTTAAATCGCTTATTTTTACATGTGTATTGAATACACAGCACGGGAACGCGCGGATTTTTTTTAGCACAGGAAGGTAAAGGTTAAAAAACAGATATTCAGAAGTCATATTTGTATTATTATTGGAATTGATTCGTACACTATAACACTGGAAACTCACTAATTACAATATTTTCCAAATCTAACAGAAATGTTAATGTCGTGAAAGCCTTTGCATTCAGGGTACGCAACTTGAGTAGTGGATGTTAATATTTAAGGAACAAGTAAAGTTCTTACATTGTTTTGGTTGTGAATGCCACAGAACTTAAAATTATTTAATGCCCTCCTGAAATTCTTTATCTAATAGGGGGGATGGAATTTCAGGACACGGCCATAATTTCCAGCCAATTTAGTTTCATATCTGGGGGGTGGGAGCGTGCCAAAACAGTTTGTAACTTTTCAAAACTTTACGTCAAACGGAATGGAGGGACTCGCGTACTTTTCGAGTGTTTTTGGTTTAAATAATTGGGATTGGTTTATTTCAATTGAGTGCTTATTTTTCTTTCAGACCTTTTAAGGTTCAGAATATAACATAAATTACCGTTGAAAATACATTTTTACTATCTATAGCAGAGCTTCTCAAATATGTTTGTGTCAACATACCCTTAGAGCACATTAATATAAGTCAAATCTGCTAAGATGATAGTACACAATAGTGTTTTGGTGCCAACTTTGATTTATGGGAGTAAACGTGGACGTGAAAAAAGGCTGAAAAAATGGTACGGAATAAATACCGTTGAAATAAATTCGTGCATTGAGAAGAATTCATGGAGTGTCAATGTATTTATTACAGAATACGGATTGAAATGATAAGAGATAAATGTGAACTTGCTTGAATTGGCTGATGTGTAAAGTAAGATTAAGAACAGTACGTAAATATGGTTTGGGCATGTGGAACGAATGAATGAAGAAAGACTAACAAAACAGATATACAGTGAAAATGTAAGTAAATGACGTGTGAGAGGAAGACCAAGGAAATTGGTTAGATCAAGTGAATGAATTCCCGAAAGAAGGAATCGTAGAAAGCCAGATAAATCGTAGAAGTTGTATGGATGTGCTCGTAGAATTGGTCGTTTGTTTATGTAGAAAAGTATGGCGCTTTGTCATCTCTGTCTCCCCCACAGGTTAATGGTATGATGGTATGTATGTATGTTAATAAGATAAGTCAAACCCCTTCTATATATTATATTTATAAACTTTGAATGTTTTCATTTCTTGCAACTTAAAGAAATTAAAAATAAAACGCATTGTGTAATACTAAAATGTTGTGATAAAACAGCATATTATATTACATAGATATATACAATAATGTCAGCGATGGCATCATTGTATGTATCAATGCATGCAAAGTAATTTATTGAATATTATTAAATATAGGAAAATTTCGTTTAACAAAGTCATTCCATGTGCGACTGGTGACGCTCTTACTAGCTCAATTCGTAAATACCCGCCGAAAATCTGAATTCTCGATAACGTAAATAACTGTCAGGTCCATCAAACAAAATTAACATCATTATAACGACATAAGACAGTCCTTGGATGGCCCTGGTTTGTGTAGGTGACTCATATACACATGTAGTTTGTTTTTTTTTTGTTTAACGACGATTATTTCTTTAAATAAATTTTTTTGTAATTATTTTATATTATATTTTGATGTTTTTTACATATTCTGTATTTTTTTATGTATAAAGCACTTACTATCGTTTTTTATATTATTATTGTTGTTTATTAATAAATAAAAAACGCCGAGGCAAGTCACTGACTATGTAAAAGGCCTAAATTTTATATTTCGTTCCTAAAACAAAAAAAATCAAATACACTGGTCCCTTTTTATCACTTGAAAGTGTGAATAAGCTGTTAGAATGGACGTGCAAAATGAGATAACGCAATTTCAGGTCGGCTGAAAAAAGTGTTGGGCTGAAAAAGTGGTTCATTTTCTCCGAGCCGGGGCAGTGATGAGATTCTAGGGAACAAAGGTGATGGAGCTATGGGGGAGGATGGTGGGGCAGAAGCCTTCTTCAGGAAGGTAATTACCCTACACTAATTACCAAACCCGGGACGGTTTACACCAGGGACGTAACCAACATTTATGTCATTATTATAACATTAATATTTTCAGTGAATTTTTTAGTGTTTTTTTGTGACTGCAAATCAGTGTATAATTCTTTAGAAATACAATTGTTGTGATTCAAGTACGTTTTGTGACTCTAGTAGTTATGATGGGATTAAATTTGTCTTATATTAATTAATCTTAGTGTAGTTTATGACAGCTTTATATAGTTTTTTTTTTTGTCGAAACCTTCCTATCGTCGAAGAGACATAAATCTCGGTAGGTTGGGGAGTGCTTTTATATAAAATGTTAAATGTATAAATGAACAAAAAAAATATATATTGACTTTGAGTAAAACAAGTAAGTAGAATAAAAAGTAACAGATGTATCAAAGGATATCACAAATAATCACCATCAAGTCATGTCTATATTGGGGTAAGTAGAGAGAAAATATGTCTTATCAATTCTAACCTGACACACGTCTTATTTTCACGTAAGGTTATATAAGGGGCATTGAAAGAGTTTAGTGGCAGGAAAAAAGCTCTAAATACGAGTACAACAGAGTTTTTATTTCTATGTACGAGTATTATTAAATATCCGCAGTATATCAAAAGTAGCAATAATGACAATGTATAACTTCCTGCCCGGTATCCCACAGCGGAGCTTTTCAGGGAGTATCGGGTCCTGAACATAGCCAATGTACATATCTAATCCGTTCCTGGCACTATCATCAAGAGGAAGGGAAGATGCAGACTCAGCAGAGACACATGACACGCATGACAACTGATCAAATGTTCACCATCCCTAGAGTTAAAACATATTTTGCCCAAAGGCAATATGTCTATTTAGCTCCCTTAACGTACAATGGGGTGCCGAATTCAGTAAAGGCAAAGGGAGGAAAACAATTTAGGCAGTCGATTGGAGCGTGGTTGTCATTGCGACAGGAGTTTGAATACTTGGGATCGCAAGAGGAATGACTTATGGAAAAGGTTTGTATGAACTCTTGAGTGTGGTATTTTTTATTGTTTTATATTTGTATTTTTGTTTTTTTATTTTAATGATTATGAGGGGTACATTATGGGTTGAATGTTTTTGGTATGTCTGGAGTGATGAAGTGTGAGGAGTTTGATTTCGCGTAATGTATACAGGTGTAATTGAATGTTATTGTAATTTATTTTTATCAAACACTGTTTATTCCACTTTTGAATGTTATTATTTTTCAAGTTGATGAGAATGTGCAACGGGGTTTTATATAATCAAAAATCGGAAAGAAGCATTGTTTTATTGTTTCTTGCTATATGTTCTCAGTGAGATACAGGCAAAAGCCTAGTTTACTGGGGGCACGACAAATGAAAGGCAACAAACCCAGATCCATTAAAATTGTTTGTCCAAATTAAATTACCTGTTGTTTTTTACAAATGATGTATATTTCTTGTCATGTGTAAAATAAATAAATAATAATGTGCTTGTGCCCACCTATGGAAGGGAAATGAAGTGCATGGCGGTAACGCACTAGACTTAAGTGTAGAAAGTAGTTGATTCAATTCCCTCGCTGTGCATCTTCCCCTGAATGAAACAGGCAATTTTCTCGCCTAGTATTCGGGGGTACAATAATAACTATGTCTTCGGTCATATATATTCTTTAAAAGAAAAATAAAGGGTTAAAAGCATACCGGTGGGCTCCGATTCTTTCACTTTAGGTGTGATATCGAATCCAATACACCGGTGTGAGTCTGCTGGTATGTAACGGCTCACTACGAGGAGAAAAGATAAGAAAGGTACATAATACAAGCACAACAACAGCAAGAAACTGAAGATGAAGCCAACAAGCGTTCTAAAGAAGCACAGCGAATACGTGACTTTCTTCAACATTCTGACAGAAGACAACGTTTGCCATCATGACAACTATGTTATGATGAGAACATAGTTGAAATGCATAAATGTCGCTGGACGAATACTTAACTGTTGATGTTATTGTTAAGAACAGATTTCCCGTGGTACCAAAACTTTAAAACAAACATTAGTTCTTAAAAAAATCTTTAGTTTTTTTTCATCCTTTCAGCTTAGCAAGTCAATCTACATTCCGTGATGTTTGTAAATGTTTTATTGTGGATAGTTAAAAAAATAATTCCGGTAACCACAATTATATCAATATATTTGTGATAAACGATTTAAATAATTTTCGTTCCACCACTGGAGGACGAGGCCGATGTTCCTGACAGCCCAATCATCCCTAATGTCTGGGGTAGCCATTCTTCTTGAGCGGCCGACACACTGAGCATGGCCCTTCCTTCTCCCTATCCCCACACAGTTCACAAACCTTCCCAACCCTTTCTCGACTGCGGGACACTCGCCACCAAAGACCCCGATCCGTGAATTGTTCATCAACATTTAGAGGGCTGGGGATCACCTTGTTAAATTTTCCTTAGCGTAATAAATTCGGTTATTTTATCACCCTTAACTAAGTTTCTTATTTATTTGAAAGGTATCGTTCAACACATTCGAATTGGTGATTTAGGCATATTTTAGTGCGTGACTAGGAGAAAATTCTCTTCGGCCCCATTCAGCGAGCTTTCGAACTTAGAACCACTTGAGTAGTTATGACATGGAACTCGTTGTTTATAATTGCACGTCTTAGTAATACTACCACACGTAAAGAGGCAACAACACCCGAACACATCTAATGTTGACTTCCTTATACTTCAGAACCTTATTTCACGCGATTGAAACAGATCCCTAATAATTCTACCATGTACTCGTAGTTCACCGTCAAACCATTCCAGGCTTCAAAACCATAAGATATGGTTTGTATTTTTAACTATTAGTTTATATGACTGGCGCTATAGTTAACAAGAGTCTTAATGTAATATTCAAGAAAATCATTCATTCATGTTGTAAAGGGTCTTTCAAATTGAGCGGTTTTTAATTCTATTTTTTTTACTTCTTATATAAAACACACAATTTGCTTTAATTTTAAAAAACTTTTTATCGGTCATTGAAGTATAATGTATGATATTTAAACACAAAAAACAATATCCGCCAAATGTCCAAATCTTGCAGCTGCACAGATGTCCACTCTTTTGTCAAAAATTTCGATGACATTTTGGCGTAATTACGGTTCTAACTCACCAATAACGAGAATAATTTCGTTCTTCAGCTCAGAAATTGATTGGGGGTCATTCTTATAGATCTGGTTTTTCACGTAACCCCAGAGAAAATAGTCCAACGGTGTCAGATCACATGATCTTGGTGGCCAATTAACATCACCGTTTCCGGAGATTACAATACATAAAATAATTCAACAATTTGAACGCGTTGTTGCATTGTATACTACTCAATTTTTATAAATGTCATACATTAATTACACTTCTCAAATGTCACAAGTCCCAGGCAAGTTCGCGACGCCATCTGTGTTTTATCCAGAATTTTAAAAAACGCTCAATTCGAAAGACCCTTTACCTTTCAACATTTTAGACGTGGTGATTCAGACTTATTGGAAAGGCGGGAGACAACTTTGTATTCGATCATTTTAATGTCTTTGTGGGGATGAATCGGGTTAAGACTCACTAGAGTGGACACGGATCTTACAGTTAAGCACGTGTTGACAATACTACTTCGCACGTGAAAAGATAACAACGTTTGCATAAATCTTATAAATATTGTACATAACTAGACGAACTTTTTAACTATACTAGAATCCTTTATTTATATATATTTCAAATAAAGGAATGTGTATTTTTTTAAACTTTTTTTAAACATTGATATTTGTTTTCTTTACTGACAAAATGAACATTGTACTATCCTTAAGATATCATAGTTATATCCTTAAGATATCACAATACTATCCTTAAGATATCATAGTTATATCCTTAAGATATCATAATACTATCCTTAAAATATCATAGTTATATCCTTAAGATATCATAGTTATATCCTTAAGATATCATAATACTATCCTTAAGATATCATAGTTATATCCTTAAGATATCATAATTCTATCCTTAAGATATCATAATTCTATCCTTAATATATCATAGTTATATCCTTAAGATATCATAATACTATCCTTAAGATATCATAGAAACATTGATAAACCAAAAGATGACGTATCAACATTTTCTAAAAACCCAACAATTCAGAATACATATGTGTATATCTTTCAAAATATGATGCATAAACATTCCAATGTACTCATAACGATATAACATGAAAATTAAAAAATACATACATACTTACATCATGCTATGTCCCTGTATGGAGAGGACAGAACGCCAAAATTTTCTATCTCGGCACACATTCTTCACATTCTCATACAATTCCTACAATTTTCCTCACTTTCAAAGTTTTCTTCTTTAAAAATATAATTCACTTAATCTAATCATAGTTTCCATGGTATTCCTTTACCACACCTACCACCCACATTTGCACTATTTCGTCGCCAATACTGCAAGAACATTTATCTAGAATTGCCCAAATTTTACAGGGAGACAAAAAACGATTTTTCTGCAAAAATATAATAAAATAAAAACTTTACTTGGTATAGCAGTTATTAATAAATGTGTTCCGCATTAAATGCGTGTCAATTTATTTTATTTATTTATTTTCCACATGACAAGAAATGTACATAATTTGCGAAAAAATAACAGGTAATTTAATTTGGACACACAATTTAAAATGGATCTGGGTTCGTTGCCTTTCATTTGTCGTGTCCCCAGTACACTAGGCTTTTGCCTGTATCTCACTGAAGATATTTAGCATGAAAAAATAAATGGATACTTCTTTCCGATTTTGATATGAAACCCCGTTGCACATTCTCATCAACCTGACAAACAGTGACATTCAATTACAACTGAAAACATCACGCGAAATCAAACTCCTCACACTTCATCACTCCAGACAGACCAAAACATTCATCCCACAATATACAGCACATAATCATAAAAATAAAAACAATGATACAAGACAAGACAAAATATACAATAAAAAGTTACTTATAGCAAAAAATTGAATTACGTGTTCTTGCAATATTGGCGATGATTTATTTGTTTTGTTTATCTTTCTTCATTTATTCGTTCTAAATGCCCAAACCATCTCAGGTTGCTGTTGTACATCTTGCTCAATACCTTAGTTTTAAGCTCACATTCATCCATAATTACATCATTCCGTATTCTGTCATACATTGCCATCCCATATACTATTTCTACATAATTTATTCTGTTATTTTTCCACGTCCATTTATCACTCCCATACATTCAAGTTGTTAATAAAATTCAGCTGTGAAATATAATTTTAGCAGATTTTGATAATCTCCGGTTCGAGCACATTTAACAATACAAGACAAAAAATGTCACTTGCAACTGTTGGAAAAAAGTCGAAAAAGATGTTAAATTATTAGTTAGTCATAATGATTATTTTATTAAAATTTCGATTAAACTTTCGGCGAAACGGTTGAAGCGAGCTGTCCCGTGTATTGATTGTTTCGTCCGCGCAGTTTGTTAATTAAATATTTTCCTTAGGGAGGACACTCGGGCGGAAAGGAGATACCGATTATCTTGTTTAGTCGACAGAAAGAGAACGATAGGCGAGGTGGTGAATCGATGGGGGAAAACAGCTGAGGTTAAAAGGCATGATTATGTCAAACACGACCTTAAGGCTGTGTAGAACTAAAAATGGTATTTATAACACTTCATTTAGTAGGATAAAGAAAGGCATACCGAAATGATATGGCCATGTTGAAGCAATAAATACAATTATTTCTTCTTCTAGTGACGTGTTTGGTCATCTTGACGTTGACAATCACTCTGAATCTTGTTCTTTGGCAACACTGTAAAAATAAAAATATTGCGTAACCAAGATAAACGCCTTTTTCTTTCGATTTTATGTGGACCCTCTATTTTGATCAATAATAATTTTAGAAAATGGTATTTTTCTCCTCTCAAAATTTCATTTATTTTTTAATAAACAGTGGCACGTACATTATAAAAATAATAATTGTAATAAGCCAGTAGTGTGTGCTTCATATTATAGATTACAAAAACTCGATATATATAAAAAAAACATCAAATTGTAATTTAAAACAAATACAAATAAAATAAAGGTAAAGAAACAAGCATACTAAGCGTACAAAACTATATTAGTCCCCAACAAAATACGTGGCTGTCCAAAGGCGGACAGCCCGCACTGCACTAAATCGGTTGCCACTCTTGATTTTAATGTTAAAGAGGAATACAGATGCATACAAACAAAAATTATTTATACATACCACAAACTTAACCAAAAGTCAAAATCGTTCCCTCAACACTCAATATCTCAAGACGCCAATATGTTACTAGAAATTTGTATTTTACTGGAACAGACAGTTGTCCTCCCTCAACCCACACTATCTCTAGAAGCTATTAAGGTTCCCTTACAGTGCGATCGTATACTGTATATAATAAAGTGTTTAATTTAATAAAATAATACAAATACGAGTACTCACTAATTTACGAAATCGTTCTTAAATTTATATTCAATACATAGTAGTTTCCCATTACCTAATGGTTTCGCTTGAAACGCATCCCTCGCGGATAAGGGAGGACAACTGTTCATTAAATTATTTTTATCAATTTCATGAACATTCCATTTAAATAAACGAGATATTAATATTTGAAATGTCGAAAACAAAAAAATATCAGTGCATTTATTTACCCTATTAAAATTTACATAGTATATTCATTATTTTTATTAGCTAACTTTCAACGCAAAAATATTGACATCACAATCAATATACAAAAAAAAGGAAAAGGGTTTCGCCTAACGTACGCCCAGCCCGGAAAGTGGTTTAGTTATAAAGGTTTGCAAAAATGTAAACCTCAAGGGTTGATTTTCCCTGTTACTAATTTACGAACTTGAAGCAACCTTCAATCGACACAATTAATTTGACGAAGTTCTTGGCATCTCATTGATTATTATAAAAATAAACACTTAAATCTGCCAGAAACGCTCTGAATTTTTTCCGAAGTTAAACGCATATATTCTAAAAACAAACTTCAGAGTTTTAATAACATATGTCGTACTATATTTACTTTGTAGATGCAATGAGGTGTGCTGTAATAATTCAATCATAAAAATTAAATTATTTCTTTTTATCCACGTCCTAATGGCGTGTTGTGTATAATTGTCGCTTGTGAAGATTTTATAGTTTTGGCATTCAGCTGTCGGTTGATATATCGGGGGCGTACAGTTGGTATATGCACCATTTTGTATGGGATATTGATATAAAATGTAAGTAGTAAGACATCGTAGGAGTTGTATGTGTAAAAGAGGCGATGTAATAATGTAAAAGAGGCGATGTATGTATGTTGAGATAGGACAGTTTATCGCTCTGTCATCTGCCTAACCCGGCAGGGAAATGGTGTGAAAGTTTGTTTTGTTGCCATCGTGAATATACAATATAACAGTTTTGATACGTTTAAACAATCGTTTTCATTTTTTTTATTTATCGTAAAAGTGATTAAAAAATATAGATGGTATAAGAATCATATGACGTTTAAGTTGAAGTTGATAAATATGTATTGTACGTGAACAGATTCATTAATTTATAAAAAAAACTAAAGTACTCAAATACTTCTGAAAATTGAATTATTTTTGTACCAGTTCATTTATTGAAAATTTTGGACATCTGTGTGTGACTAGCAAAACTAAATAAATATAGTAAGTATTCTATTTGCCGATAGATGACACTAAACACCCAAAATAAACGGGTTGAATATAATTCTGTTTATTTATTTCTGTACGTTAGAAATGATCTTAAATATAAAAAAAAATATTGAATGTATTTCGCAATCAAAAAAGCCTACGTTTTAAATTTATTTTATAAAAATCGTTCTTAAATTTCATATTAAAATATTTAACCTGTGTATTTTATAGTTATATTGAATAATGAAAAAGTTTTATTCGTCTATTCCCTGTCGGGGTAGGGAAAGAGGACAATATAAGACTTTCCTATCTCAACACACATGTCTCATCTTCCCTATCCATACACCGTTTCATACAACAGATACGATGTATCTGACTTTTTTTCTTTTAAATCAAACTTTTTCTTACATTTTCTACTGTCAAAATTTCACTATGAAATGTGTTTTGATTATTTAGTTAACCCTATGAATATTTAATATATCGGTACAAACACCGTTCAATAGCAAACTGCTTACTCGGAGATCGTGCAAGGCACGGGTTAATATTTTAGTATTTTAATAAAAAAATGTGATGTATAGTAGGTACAATCGTTAGGCCACTTTTTATTTATCACAAAGAGGAACTGAAACATATATGTGGTATAAAATTAATATAAAACATTTTAGCTGCCGGTGGTAAGTATTTTGCGTGAACCCAATTCATTAATTTTAAAAAATAATAATTAATGGTTCAACTATTTCGGAAACCGTTCATGACACGGTCGACCGTTGAGTATTATTATAATAGATAAATAAAGTATACGGTAAACCATAGTTTAGTGCATTGCCACTGAAATTGGTATAAAAAATATGTATATGAGCAATACGTAGTTATTTCCGTTAATATTATTTATGATATACAAACACCGTTTTATAATATCACAGTTCAAACGTTATGATACGATTTAATTTGTAATTTATTGTTATAAGGTACATTGTACCATTGTTAAATTATTTAATTAATATGTAATACTATAAGTCATACTTTAATGCATTTGACACTGTGATAAATAGTAAATTGTTTACGCTGTAAATATTTCATAAACAAACACTGTTTTACAACACAACAGTTCAAAAACGTTATAAAAAATCTTTAAAGCCGTGCATGATACGATTTAATTTGTAATTTATTGTTATAAGGTACATTGTACCATTGTTAAATTATTTAATTAATATGTAATACGATAAGTCATTCTTTAATGCGTTTGGCACTGTAAAATAGTAAATTGTTAACGCTGTAAATATTTTATAAACAAACACTGTTTTACAACACAACAGTTCAAAAACGTTATAAAAAATCTTTGAAACCGTGCATGATACGGTTTAATCGTTTTGTTTTGTTATTATGTACATAGTACTATTATTAAATAAATATATAAAACAATAAGCCACATTTTAATGCATTTGGCACTGTGAAATTTATACAAATTTTATTTATAAGGAGTAGTAAGTAGTTAACGCTGTAAATATTTTATACAAACAATGTTTTATAATACAATATAACAGTTCTAAAACGTTACAAAAAAACTTTGAAACCGTTCATGATACGGTTTTAAAGTCAAATATTATTTGCGCAGGGATTATATTATTTGCGCAGCTCTTAAATCGTCTATTATAATATATTATATAGTTGATAAATGATAAATTAATAAATATTTAATATGAATAAAAACATTTTAGTTCATTTGGCACTTTGACTACAAAATAACTAATAATGTTACCAGAAAAAAAAATTGAGAAAAAAGCGGTCTAGACGTCACTCGACAACTCACTTTAATGTTTCCCTACAGTTTTAAATTTTTAAAATTTACTAATCCATTAGATTTTTTTTCTTACATTCATAATTATTGTTGGCGTTGGAAAAGAAAATAACATTTGCAAAAAAAAACACATTGTTTAAATAGTTTGCATTCTAATAAAGTAGCAGCGCTATCCACTGTCTGATCTGATTGTTAATGGACTAATCTCCTGTAGCCTGTTGTCCCCAGCATCCCAAAGGATTCCGAAGTTTTCGCGGAATTTCGTCGGTCTTTTCAACACAATATTTTGAAGTATTGTCCTGTTTGTCATGTCCTTGAGGCGCCACGTGGATTGTTCAGATATAATGAAAGCCCTTCAACAAACTAGAGTTGATGAAATTTATTTTGTTTAAGACAAAACTGATGATGTCTTAAACGAGTATTTTAAACGAGTTTATTTTGAATTTAGATTAACTTATTTATTTTATTACAAAAGTTTTACAAAAATTTTAATTTAGAATGATTGATTTATTTTATTACAAAAGTTTTACAAAAATTTTAATTTAGATTGATTTATTTTATTACAAAAGTTTTACAAAATTTTTAATTTAGATTGATTCATTTATTTTATTACAAAAGTTTTACAAAATTTTTCATTTAGATTGATTCATTTATTTTATTACAAAAGTTTTACAAAATTTTTAATTTAGATTGATTCATTTATTTTATTACAAAAGTTTTACAAAATTTTTAATTTAGATTGATTCATTTATTTTATTACAAAAGTTTTACAAAATGTTTAATTTAGATTGATTCATTTATTTTATTACAAAAGTTTTACAAAATCATTGAATAAAAAATAAGTTCATTGTATTAGATAGCTAAATACCTCACTATGATATACTTGAGAAAATGTATGATGGTTCCTCTGACATTAGATATGTCATTTCTCATAGGGATGGGGTAAAATCTTTTTTTTTTTTTTACAAATCGAATATTTTGTTTATAAATCGAAAAATTGTTTTTCTCTAAACTGACGTTTTAAGTCCTAATTTTCATTATACTGACTTTCTAACGTATTGTATGATTTGTATATATCTTTAAATAGGCCAAGATCCACTATGAATTAATACTAATTACGAACATTTAATTTTAGGTATAAAAAAATCGAAAATCCAACTGTTGTATTTCCCAGCCCTAGCAAATGCAGACTAACGTAGTGACTTTTGACAAACGTCACCAAATATTATTTGATTTTAACAAACTCCCACATTTTTTGCTAATTTATAACAAGATGTAGGTATTAATTTGTCATTATTGTTAGTTTTATGTAATGTATTTACCTAAATAACTTGCTATTTATTAGAATCGAGGCTTATATTAAAGTTAATAAAATAATTAAAATTACTGAACGTCGTTACCAGGTTGTATTGGGGCAAATTTGTGAACTGTCACAGGACCATGCTACAATTTCTCAAGTATAATGAAGAAATTTGGGTACCATCGGAAGTCGAACCCGCAATCCCTGGGTAGGAAGACAATTGTCTTACAAACTAAGACAAGGAAGTCGTAGCCTAGTTTGTAAAATCTTCCCGGGTTCCTTACTAGTTTAGCTAAAAAGATTTAAAGGTGTATAGGAGGCGAAGGAAGTGTAAAATAATAGAAAATAGTTCTCTTTTCATGCCCTTACAGGTAAATGACGTGATGGTATATTTGAAGAATAAAACTCATAAACCACATAACAACCATGTTTTTTTTTATCAATAAGCGACAATATACCAATACCATATATGGCATATATCGTATGTGAATTCAAAGTATAAAAATAACTTTATATAATTTGTGTGTTTTGTATTTTTCACAAATAAAACGTTTTGTAGAAAATGTGCAGTTTTCTTCTTATAATTCTTAACATTTTTTTGGCTCTTGAGTTGTTTATGAGTTTTACTCTTCATTTAATAAACTCCAGTATCCATTTTGAGTAGGTAATGCTCAGATAATATTGTGTCATATTACACTTTCGTTGTAGACAGTACAGCCTGGCGAGCTGATTGCCATTTGGAAATCCCTTTCAACCAACCAGAAAGATGTTAAAGAGGCCTTAAGTGGAAATCGAACTGGAATCCTTTTTTTTTAAATCTTGATTCCACCGGGATTTGAAACCGCAAGCTCCGACTTTGTAGACAAGCGTCATACTAAATAGGCCACGGGGGTTGTCTTATTGTGAGATCAACGATCTTTGTAGCCTAGTTGGTAAGATGCCTGCCATCCAACACGGAGGTAGCAGATTCAACTCCCGTTGGTAACCATTTATTTTTTAAATAGGCCCATGTCGGGCTTTTAACATTCGGGTTGGTTAGATGAAAATTAACATACGGCAATATACTTGCCAGGTTGTATGAATGAAAGTCCAATATCACACAATATAATAAAGGATTATTATGACCAAGAATGCGCAGGATGATAAGCCCTATAGAACATGTTTAGCAAATCCCGAAAAAAAAATTCAGATCCGCTGTCTTTAATAAGTGGCTAATCGTTTTCTTTCTAAGACCTCTTAACTATTTGCAAAACATTACACAAGAAATAAATAAGTATGTTGAAGCTGTTTCTTCATAAAGAAAAACAAGTTTTTTTGCTTTGCAAAAAAAAGGGTATCCAAGGAGAAATTTCAAAGAAACACATTCACCCAATCAGCGTAAAGAGCATATTTTAGTTAGGAAGAACTCTTGCATTGTGTGTTTATATCATTAGGTTAGTAATGGCTTTAAATCCCCAAACAATAGGATTTAGGATTGGACACAAATAAGTAACAGCTCTCAATGGAGTCCTGAAAAGGAGATAAAATCCTTTCGTTACGTGCCTGATTGCATCTAGCAAGTGGGATGATGTCCTTTGTAAGTTGCAAGTAAGATGCAAACAGTAAGATGCAAACAGGATCCAACATTGAATTTATTTATATTTCTAGTGACATTCAATGACGAATGATCATTCCAAATGTTAATTTTTTTAACTTAATTATTTTGGAAACTTGTTCCTGTTTTAGAAACGTAAGCTCTAAGTTAGTAAACCCCGATTGGAAGATATGCATTTTATCATCTAGGCTACGAATTTATAAAATCAAAAATCAGAAAGAAGCATCGATTTATTCTTTCATGCTATATGTCCTCAGTGAGATACAGGCAAAAGCCTAGTTTACTGGGAACACGACAAATGAAAGGCAACAAACCCAGACCCATTAAAATTGTGTGTCCAAATTAAATGACAGTTGTTTTTTCACAAATAATGTATATTTCTTGTCATGTGTATAATAAAAAAAAAACAGGATCAAAAAGCAAACTCAGGTAGATTGAGCTTATGGATTGTGTGAATAATGAAAAATTGACTTCATAAATTCACAAGACAAACGTTAGTGAATGTCGTAAAGAAGAAAAAAAACGACAAAAATACATTACAATATATTTGAGAAAAGTGCTTTGATGTTTGGGAGCAAACGTGGAAAAAGACTTGAATGAGCTCAATAAATGTTGTTGAACTGATTGTACAGAGAAATAATACATGAGATGACAATGTACGAGTATGTTTGAATACAGAATGAAGTGATTAGGGATGCATAAGAATTTAAGGCTGACGTGTTGAGTAAAATAAAATAGGGTGCTCTGCGATGGTTTAGGCATGTAGAACGAATGAATGATGAAAGAATAACAAAACAAATATATAGTACAAATGTGAGAGAGAAAACCAAGGAATGTACAGATTAAGAGAATTATATTTTGAAAGAACGAAACGTAGAAAGTCGATAAATAGTTGTAGTACGAGAAGGTATATGGATGTTGAAGAGGCAAAGGATGTGTACCATGATAAGTACGAGTAAGTCTACCATTTTGTCCTCTCTGCCTTCGCCAACAAGGAAAAGGACGTGATTTTGTGTTTATATAATATGTATACAAAGTGTATGCAATATTTAAAGGAGTAAAAGTCAAATCATAGGTATAAGATATATAGATGATGAGATAAAAATTAAATGTGATAGAAATTATTGACAGTTTGTTTAATCTATATAACCTCCGTGGCTTAGTTAGTAAGTGCCTGTCGTGGAAGTTTCGGGTTCAATTCCTTTTGAAACCTAAATATTTGTCAAAGATTCAGTTAAGGCTTTTTAACGTATCTCTGGTTGATTGGAAGAAATTGCACACGTGGAAATACGACCACCATGTTTTTATTGATATAACGCAAGTGTAAACCAATACAATCTAACAGTACATTTACTTAATGGCATTGTTTTGTATTATGTTTTCAGCCTGGTGGACTTATAACCATGTGGCATTTTTTTTCAATCAACCAAGAATATTTTTTCATTTCTTCTGTAAAAAGATTAGACTGACACTTTTTTTATCGGGAATCACCCCCGAAACCTTTGGGTTGAAGTAAGTGGTTTTAACAACTAGATCACGGAGGTTATCGGAGTTTTTGTATAACTCTCCTGTTTTATACTGGTAATTTCAATATGAACTTTGTATGCCAGTCTCGTTTTATACTAGTAATTTCAATATGGAATTTGTATGACACTCCCGTTTTATACTGATAATTTCAATATGGAATTTGTATGACACTCCCGTTTTATAATATTTATTTTAATATGGAATTTGTATGATACTCCCGTTTCATACTGATAATTTCAATATGGAATTTGTATGACACTCCCGTTTTATACTGATAATTTTAATATGGAGTTTGTATGACACTCCCGTTTTATACTGATAATTTCAATATGGAATTTGTATGACACTCCCGTTTTATACTGATAATTTCAACATGAAATTTGTATGACACTCCCGTTTTATACTGGTAATTTCAATATGAAATTTGTATGACACTCCCGTTTTATACTGATAATTTCAATATGGAATTTGTATAACACTCCCGTTTTATACTGATAATTTCAATATGGAATTTGTATGACACTCCCGTTTTATACTGCTAATTTCAATATGAAATTTGTATGATACTCCCGTTTTATACTGGTAATTTCAATATGGAATTTGTATGACACTCCCGTTTTATACTAGTAATTTCAATATGGAATTCGTATGACACTCCCGTTTTATACTGATAATTTCAATATGGAATTTGTATAACACTCCCGTTTTATACTGATAATTTCAATATGGAATTTGTATGACACTCCCGTTTTATACTGCTAATTTCAATATGAAATTTGTATGATACTCCCGTTTTATACTGGTAATTTCAATATGGAATTTGTATGACACTCCCGTTTTATACTAGTAATTTCAATATGGAATTTGTATGACACTCTCGTTTTATACTGTAAATTTCAACATGGAATTTGTATGACACTCCCGTTTTATACTAGTAATTTCAATATGGAATTTGTATGACACTCCCGTTTTATACTAGTAATTTCAATATGGAATTTGTATAACACTCCCGTTTTATACTGATAATTTCAATATGGAATTTGTATGACACTCCCGTTTTATACTGATAATTTCAATATGGAATTTGTATAACACTCCCGTTTTATACTGATAATTTCAATATGGAATTTGTATGACACTCCCGTTTTATACTGCTAATTTCAAAATGAAATTTGTATGATACTCCCGTTTTATACTGGTAATTTCAATATGGAATTTGTATGACACTCCCGTTTTATACTAGTAATTTCAATATGGAATTCGTATGACACTCCCGTTTTATACTGATAATTTCAATATGGAATTTGTATAACACTCCCGTTTTATACTGATAATTTCAATATGGAATTTGTATGACACTCCCGTTTTATACTGCTAATTTCAATATGAAATTTGTATGATACTCCCGTTTTATACTGGTAATTTCAATATGGAATTTGTATGACACTCCCGTTTTATACTGGTAATATCAATATGGAATTTGTATGACACTCTCGTTTTGTACTGGTAATTTCAATATGGAATTTGTATGACACTCCCGTTTTATACTTGTAATTTCAATATACTGGTAATTTCAAAATATTAATCTTTCAACTAACAAGAAACATGTTTTTAATGAACTATGCTAAAAACAAAACTGGAACCCTTTTTTCCGTGCACAATCGGGAATCACCTCCAAAACCTTGATTCGTGTTCTATTAACTAAGCATTTGGCATGTAATTAACTATTTTCGGTATGGTACCCTTCTAGTTTCACCACTCACATACGGAATGACCTTGTTGAATGAATTTTCCGATATCGATATCTTCCATATCTCAATATATAAAGTGAAAAATGAGTTCCTTAATAAACTTTATACGTGAAACTGAGTAGCTTCAAAGGGAAGCATGGGTAACATTGTTCCCGTTGCCATTATGTTAATTAAAGGCTTGTAATAACATTTTTTTTCTTGTTATTTTATGTAATTGAGTTGAACCTGTATCAAATATAAAATAAATATTTGAATTGGTGATACAGACATGTTAAAGAGCGTTGCCGGGTGAAAACATTGTCTTTTGTCCAAATAATCGAGCCTTACGGTTTAAAAAATGTGGGCTGAAAAACATCTGATATCCGTGGCCGGGTTCGCCCTGTATTGATGGGGTATATATTGGCAGGGAGAAATTTATGAGATGAACCCAGACTTTTACCATAGATAGCTTCTCTCTTAAATGTATATTCTGCAGTTTATCTTGATATATGTATGTGCGATTTCGGAATGTATTTGTAAAGGGTCTTTCAAATTGAGCGGTTTATTTAATTCTTGGATAAAACACAGATGGCGTCGCGAACTTGCCTGGGTCTTGTGACGTTTGAGAAGTGTAATGTATGGACATTTATAAAAATGGAATCGTATGCAAAACAACAACCCGTTCAAATTGAGAATTATTGTATCTATTGTAATCTCAGGAAACGGTTATGTTAATTGGTCACCAAGATAATATGATCTGACAATGTTAGACTATTTTCTCTGGGGTTACGTGAAAAGCCAGGTCTATAAGAATGACACCTAATCAATTCCTGAGCTGAAGGATAAAATGATTTGCGTTATTGGTGAGTTAGAACAGCAATTCTGCCAAAATTTCATCGAAATTTTTGACAAAAGAGTGGACATCTGTGGAGCTGCAAGAGGTAGACATTTGGCGGATATTGTTTTTTGTATTTAAATATCATACATTATTCTGCAATGATCAATAAAAAGTTTTTTGAAATCAAAGCAAATTGTGTATTTTATTCAAGAATTAAAAAAATAGAATTAAAAAAACCGCTAAATTTGAAAGACCCTTTATATGGATATAGATAGTAAGTTGCTATCAATAGACCTTATATTTATTTATTAAATAATACTAATTGGCACGACACTTGCAGTTCATTGGGGCAATACTACACTGTAAATGAAAAGGCAACAACACTTGCACGAGCGTCAAGTGTGGAGAGTAAATAATAAGTCTAGCTCATGCAAGTATTGTTACAAGGTTTACTCTGAAACCATATAAGGACCATTTTTTTATTTTTTCAGGTTCCATTGGAAACCAACCCGAATCCCCAGGCTGGAAGTCAAGCAACTTACCAACTATGCCAAGGAGGTAGTCAGCTGGCACATAGATACATTATTTTTTTAAATTTTCTAGTTAAGCGTCGACCCACCAAAGTATAGGCCAATAAGAAGAAGCTTAAGGGGGAAGTGGGTGGCGATCCGAGTAGGAGGGGGTGGAAAATGGGTGGGAGGTGGGGAGTAATGAAAACCACCGATAAATAAACATGGCCAATACGTTCCTGGTTATTAATACCCCGGGCGCCAGGGGGCAACCAGGGATGGACTTAAAAAAATGCAATTATTTTTTATTAATAATAAATTTCTTAATATTTCGATACAAAGATCAGTAATAATTATCATAAATTAGATGATTAACCCGTGGCATGTACAGTTTCAGATATTTTCTTTCATAAAATATCTGAAATATCCCATTACATACAATGGCGTGCCGACTTCAATAAAAGTAAAGGTAGGAAAACCATTTAGACAGTCGATCGGAGCGTGGTTGTTATTGCGACAGGATTTTGAGTACTTTTGCTTTCAGGATGAATGACGAGTGGAAAGGATTTATGTGAGCTCGTGAGTGTGGGTCTCTTCTGTTGTTTTAATTTTGGTTGTTTTTGTATTTGTGTTTCTGTGTGTTTTTCTTTTTTTCTTCTTTTTTTTGTTTTGGATTTGTTTTGATTTTTATTCTTATGATTGTGTGCGGTATATTGTGGGATGAATATTTTTGGTCTTTCTGGAGTGATAATGTGTGAGGAGTTGAGTTTCGCAAGATGTTTCCAGTTGTAGTTGAGTGTCACTGTTTGTCAGGTTGATGAGAGCGTGCAACGGGGTTTTTTGTGTTATCAAAAATCGGAAAGAAGTATCGATTTATTTTTTCATGCTAAATATCTTCAGTGAGATACAGGCAAAAGCCTAGTTTACTGGGGATACGACAAATGAAAGGCAACAAACCCAGATCCATTAAAATTATATGTCCAAATCAAATTACCTGTTGTTTTTTTCTCAAATTGTGTATATTTCTTGTCATGTGTAATAATAATAATAATAATAAAGTACTTTGCACTGTTATAAAACTATTATACTATAAAACGGTGCTTATATATAAAATATTCATAAAGCTAATTACTCGATTCCCCCACAAAAAACATTAAATATCAATTTCCCCATGTAAACCCAAAAATATTTCCCCGACACATAAACTGACAGCTAAGTGTTAAAACTATAATATCTTCACTCGCGACTGTCATTTATTCAACACTACATCAGTACGTGTAATCCTTGTGAACTATGTAAACCAGTGTGATTGGCATATCCTGTCGCATGTAGTAAGGTAAGGAGCTTCAGTACTTTTAACTTATCTGCGTCTTCTTTCTCCATTAGGGGCCTGATAACTAGCAACAGTTCTACACAATTTGGTTATATCTGCTGCTGTTTACTCCCATTTGTGCGAAGTATTAATATTTTAAAGATGTTCATACAGTACGACCTTATATATCTTGCTCTGACTGTCGTGTTTCTTCTTCGTTCTTCTGCCTTCAGTCGCTAACCAAAGAGAATATTTCTTAGGATGTATTCAGGCATGCAAGCAACGTGTCCAGACCAACACAAACGAGCATGTGACACCACAATCTATAATGCTGCAGCAGTTTGTTCATCTCAAAACTTCATAATTTGACACCTGATGATACAATCGAATCTTCGTTTGCATGTGGACTGACCAAGTGAGATATGCAACTGGACTATCGTGGACAACTGCTCCTTGAGACGTGGACTGCAGGGATGGATGAAGGGAAAGTATCGGAGGCTATCATTGAAGTCGCAATGCTCAGTCATGAGCTACACGACAGGATAGTGATGATGACGAAGGTATTTAAGACCGTAATGAATAACATGAAGTAAGAAGAGCCGGGCCATCTTTGTTAACCAGCTTCCAAGTCCACGCAGTCTGTTGTAATTGGACTTAGTCCAATTTGGAGACAATTGATATATTCCTTAATAAAGTTGTGGCGTGGATCCCGGACGGGCCGGGAGACGAGAAAGTGAGATCCCGAGATGGTTATAGTACCGGAAACTTAACTTGATTTGGGCATTATCCCGGCGCCGCAGGCTGTGTTCTGTTTACTCGGAGGGCAAGACTTAATATAACGTCTCTGTCCGCCCCTGTTCTATCTACACTTTCATACTAAGTATTATATTTACAACTTCTGATTTAACATGCTTTGGGATAGGTCTTCAATCTAATAAATAATTGGTTACGCTGTTTTAACATGCTTTGGGATAGGTCTTCAATCTAATAAATAATTGGTTACGCTGTTTTAATATGCTTTGGGATAGGTCTTAAATCTAATAAATAACTGGTTACGCTGTTTGGACATGCTTTGGGATAGGTATTCAATCTAATAAATAATTGGTTACGCTGTTTTGACATGCTTTGGGATAGGTATTCAATCTAATAAATAATTGGTAATGCTGTTTTAATATGCTTTGGGATAGGTCTTAAATCTAATAAATAATTGGTTCCACTCTTTTAGTGGATAATATTCAGCATCATTTAGTTCTGCAATGAAATGCGAGAATTAATTGTATTGTATTACACTATCGTTGTATACAATACAACCTAGCGTTCTTAGGACAGGCAATCCCTCGTCATCGAGTATAATTGTCAGCCATCCTGTCGATGTAAGACGCTTGTACGTGTATTGATTTAGTATCTAAAAGCTGTTGTACTTCAGCGAGTACACAGTTTTGACAGATCTAATAAAAAATAAGATAAAAGTTCCAAGATGATAACACAGGTACTTTTTCCGCATAGTATTCGAGAGTATAAGGATACCAATGACTTCGGTCATATCTATTCTTTCAAAACAGAGGAAATAAAAGTATGTTGGTGTGTTCTGATCGTCTCACTTCGGTGGTGTGCCATTGGATCCAGTGCAACGATATGGCTGGTGATTTTGTTGGTGATCAACGGCACCCTGACATAAAGGAAAAAACTCCACGGCATATATTCGCTTTCCAACTGAATTGACGTTACAATGGAGAGAGGATCCTCGACTACGAAGTCCTGCAACGACGAAGTACAACTAATTGTATAATGTTTAATAATGATTGATATGAATTCATAACTTTTTTATTGAATTCTGTAGATAGAACAGTCACGATACAAACGTTTTATATTCTGACAGTGGTAGGGGGTGGAGGGGAAATATCTAATATACAAAAGTTGTCTGTCTGTCTCCAGGCTGCGGGATAGGGGCGGAGGCGGGCAAGAGTGGGGGTGAGGTAAATAGTCTATGATATTTAATAAATAGTTAGACTCGACAAATAGCGGTGGTTAAGGGAATGTCGCTACTACCCTACACCCCGTCAGTGGCGGGGAGCAAATCTCTTTGATTATTAAAACGACTAGGGATAAACGTGAACTAGAGATTGATGCGTTACTTAAGATGAAAAATAACTAACTGAGATGGTGTGGCCATGTAGAACGAATGAATAAAAATTACCAGAACCAATATTTAGTGCAAATTTTACAAATAACAAAGAGTTACAAATGAAACTAAGAGAAGAATTATGATTATGGTGAACACTGGTAATTTGGATGTTAGTATTTTAATTTGATCAAATTGTTTTATTGTGCAACAGATGAACACTGGTAATTTGGATGTTAGTATTTTAATTTGATCAAATTGTTTTATTGTGCAACAGATGAACACTGGTAATTTGGATGTTAGTATTTTAATTTGATCAAATTGTTTTATTGTGCAACAGATGAACACTGGTAATTTGGATGTTAGTATTTTAATTTGATCAAATTGTTTTATTGTGCAACATATGAACACTGGTAATTTGGATGTTAGTATTTTAATTTGATCAAATTGTTTTATTGTGCAACAGATGAACACTGGTAATTTGGATGTTAGTATTTTAATTTGATCAAATTGTTTTATTGTGCAACAGATGAACACTGGTAATTTGGATGTTAGTATTTTAATTTGATCAAATTGTTTTATTGTGCAACAGATGAACACTGGCTATGTGGATGTTAGTATTTTAATTTGATCAAATTGGTTTACTACGAGTATGCAACAGGTCAACACTGGTAATTTGGATGTTAGTATTTTAATTTGATCAAATTGTTTTATTGTGCAACAGATGAACACTGGTAATTTGGATGTTAGTATTTTAATTTGATCAAATTGTTTTATTGTGCAACAGATGAACACTGGTAATTTGGATGTTAGTATTTTAATTTGATCAAATTGTTTTATTGTGCAACAGATGAACACTGGTAATTTGGATGTTAGTATTTTAATTTGATCAAATTGTTTTATTGTGCAACAGATGAACACTGGCTATGTGGATGTTAGTATTTTAATTTGATCAAATTGGTTTACTACGAGTATGCAACAGGTCAACACTGGTAATTTGGATGTTAGTATTTTATTTTGTAGTTTGAGATAATTGTCTTGCCCACAAAAGCATGTGAGATGAATAAAGTATTTTTTTAATATTGCAGTGAATTAATTATTTAAAAATTAGTACGCCACTGCTGAACTAGTAATGATATCTTATTCAAAGTATAATATTGTAATAGAAGTGGAATTTCTCTGCCTAATTCTGCAAAGTGCAGGGAAAATTTAACGACAAAAGCTCGGCGAAAGTTCGGCAAAAGCTCGGCCAAGGCTCGGCTCGGCAAAAAGTTCAATTCGTAAACAGAAGAAAATATGTAAATTATTAATTACTAAGTCGTAGAGGTTATCGAAATACTCGTTTTAAGAAGTATGAATGTGAAACAACTGTCTCAAGTCATTTTTCCAGACAGACCAAACTTCATCATTTCAGAAAGACCAAGAATTTTTTATCTGTCTGGAATGATGAAGTATGTGGGATTTGATTAAATAATAAGGAATAAATTTCATGAAAAACACTCATGTTAGCTTAACGATTTGATTGTTTTTCTTTGTTTTCGTTATCGAATTATTTGTTCCTTTGTTATTCTGTACTTTCAAGATTGTTAACTCAAATTTGCTTCCTCCCTGTTAATTGCTGAATGTACCTTTGGGTATTTTAGATAGCTCTTGTAACTATTGGGCATTATTCACATTAGCTCTAAGATTTGATTGATTTTCTTTGTTTTCGTAATTAAATTATTGTACATTTGTTATTTTCTACCTTCAAGATTGTTTGCTATAATTTGCCTCCTCCTTGCTACTTGCTGAAAGTTCCGTTGTGCATTTTGGTTACCTCTTGTAACTATTGGGCACCACTTATCATATATTAGCTCTGCGATTTGATTACTTTCCTTTGTTTTCCTAATTGAATTATTTCTTTATCTGTTATTTCTACCTTCGAGTTTTTTTAGTCTAGTTTCGTTCCTACCTTAATTAGACCTTTTGCAGTTCCTTGTTCATCTTTCAAGTATTCATCACAAGTCTTTGCAGTTCCTTGTTCATCACTACACTAAGTCACATTCATATAAAATAAACAAGATTTCGATCTTTGAACATCCTGGATGGGGACTTATTTTGTTCCCATAAGAGCTTGGTTGGTGGTAAAATCGAGTTGAACTTAACCGACAGAAACTGACTAAACATGAACCCGTTAAAATTAACATCTTTGCCGTGAATAAGGCCATGCCCGTCTAGTATTTCAATAAATTTAATATTATGTATTAATAAGACGAAATTATATTAATATCAAGCTAATGCCGGGAAACTTGAGAAATGTGTCAATAGAAGACCTAGTGACGGAGCAAATTGAATAACCGTTCACATTGTTGAGGCGAGCATGGATGAGAAGACGTCACAATATTAAATGAAGATATTCCTACGGCAATTAATGCTATATTTGATTCGATAGAAATTAATATTAACGTCATTTTATTAAATGTTTAGGAATATTCGTGCTTAGTTAGGTAGTCGTCTTCTCAGATTCCATGTTGGCTCTTTGTCTTTCAGAATTTATCTTATGTAACATAGTTGAAATATATTGCTCTATAGCAAAAATCCCTTTAAATTGTTCACTGTACAATGTTGTTTAAATAAATAAGTGAATATATTGGATGTTAACATAAGTTGTGTCCGGTTTTTTCCAATTTAAAAATGAGCATCAAAAAGAAAACAAAATGGTAAATGTTATAAGTCATTCGAAAGAAAAGTTTCTACTCTACAAGATATTGTGTTTGTTTTTACGTTACATATATTATTTTATTTGATTACAAGCCTTCAAAATGGAATATCAAGTAGATGAAAGTGAGCATTTTCGACACTTCCTTCTGTTCGCGTTCAATCGAGGGAATAAAGCTGCCAAAGCTGCTCGCGATATTTGCGAAGTGTACGATAAAGATGCTATGAATTAAAGGACAGCTCGGACACAACTTATGTTAACGCCTAATACTTACGTTTTATCGCTAATATATACACATCGTGCCGTGTCACTTACGGGGTAGGCAGAGAGAACAAATCTTCAAACTTTTCTATCCAAGCACATAACTTTCGTCTCCTCCACATTCATACATCTCGTGATACACAATCTTCTATTATTAATATTTCTCCTTTTACATTATTTCAAAATCTTTTCCATTTATTCCAGCCACCGAACCGCAAGTTTCGTGCCTACTGAAGTGGTCCTAGCCCTGAATACTCGATTAATGGGACAGAAGACAACGTTGCTGGTAAAAATTATCACATGATTGATTTTTTAATGCATTTTCCAATCGATGATACGAACAAATTAAAATAGCATGGCCGGGAGACAACATTGTCCTACGTCCCATCAATCGAACCTTTGGACTAAGTATCACATAACTGGGAACATAAATTGTAATTCGTCTTCAACCATGTTGACAATACTATCGCATGTTAATAGGTAACAGCACTCGCAGACGTCTGGCTTGCGTGAATATTGTTGTTATTGCCAACTTTAGTAAACTGGGATCCTTTTTTTTTCAATAGATTTTTTTGTTATCATCGGAAATCGAAACAAAAACAGAGTGGATGTTTATCTTTTTTTGATAATTTGATAAAACGCTGTTTCTCAATTACTGCGACCACCTCAAGAGCTTTTCATAATTAACTCAAAAGATATTCAGGGACGTTGAAGGACACCACATGTTAACAAGAGCACCGTCTAATAGTCTAGCATGTAAGCTAAAGAAAAAAACATATATTCAGATGTAAAATGGCCTAAGAATAAAACCAGCCCGAAAGTTAACCCACCAGAAATCGAACCTAGAACTTCCGTTAACTTATCATGAATGCTAACCGTTAAACTACAATTAGACCCAAAAAGATTATCCCCAAATTTATAACTCGCAAACACAAGATATGTTTCTCGAAAATTCATACATCTTCTGACACACATCCGCGTTTTACGATTTGATTTCCAAACACCAACACATGTTATTTTGACAGGTGTAATCTAATGTGATCGTTTCGTACGTCCTCCAGACTGCATCCCGGCATCATCCCGGATTCTTGTTTCTCTTTTCAACAGTTGCGTATCGATGTCTTGACTTCACCTCTCTCACTTGTGAGCTTATTTTTAGCGGTAGAAATATATCAGAGCCGTAATGGACGATTCATTGGTTTATTCAGGGTTATTTCTGTCAGTAATTTTTTTTTTTATCTAAATGTTGATGAGTTTAAAGGGGGTCCGTTTCCGACATTTAATCAATCTTATTTTATTTATTTATTTAATACTTTTATTGCAAATACAATCTGGCGGGCCTATTGCTAGGCGGCAATCTCTTTCAACCAACCAGACAAACGTAAATGAAGCAAGCTACGTGGTCGCATAAATCATTCAAATTACTATCCATCCCCACGAAATACATTAACATATACGTGAGCACATGCCCACGAACCCCACAAAGACGGACAGTCACTCGAACATTCTTTTTCATATATAGTGAGATATCACCAATCAAAAGGAAAGGAAGGGATGGTGGAGAGGAAAGGAAAAGAAAAATCAGGAATGAAACACGTTATTTTACTGACTAAAAATTAAGAGGTTTTTCAGTCGCTTCTTAAAGCATGCCAAGGACGGAGCGAGTCTTATATTGGTTTGTAACTGATTCCAGAGTCTCACTGCATGGACAGTAAATAACGACGTAAATAAAAAGGAGCGGTGAACTGGAAAGGCCAATAAACAAACTCTGTTTGAGCGTGGCGCTAATCCATGATTGGAAAGACGCTGAAAATTCTCGGCGAGATAAGAGGGGGCGGCGGGACAGTTAGGGATATTATACAATATCGACAGTATGTGAATTTGGCGTCTATTTCTAACATTCAACCAGTTCAATGCATTCTGGTATGAAGTTATATGATCGTACTTACGTAGGTTGAAAATGAATCTTAGGCACACCTTTTGAAGACGCTGTAATTTGTCCAGTTATTGCTCTGTAACATCCAAGTAACATACGTCCGCATAGTCCAGAATCGGAAAAAGCAGAGATTGTACGAGTGAAATTTTGGTTTTACTGAATCTTAGGTCTTGAATGGGAGACAAGTTATCCCATTTTCATTTTGTATTGTGTGTTTTTTTTTATTTCATTTACTTCGTATTATTATTTTTGTTTTGAATTTGAGTATTTTTTCTTTCAGTGTTGACTATAACTCATATAAAATGTTATATGAGTGATTTCTCACACAGTATGGCGGTGCGGAAGCAATTCGAAGTTCAACTCATGCAATTTGGCCATCGTTACCATCGACTTGTGACACGGTGCATTGTCCTGATGAAAGAGAACTTTTTTCTTCTTCATATGGAACCGTTTTTTTGCAATTTTTGCCTTCAAATGCTCCAATAACGCTATGTAATATTCGCTATTGATGGATTTTCCCTTTTCAAGGTGATCGATGAATATTATACCATGCGCATCCCAAAATATGGAGGCCATAACCTTCCTGGCCGACTGTTGAGTTTTTGGACGCTTCGGACGACTTTTACCGGCTGCTCTCTATTGATTTGTTATTAGAGGCGCCATATGTTGGTTAGTCACGGGACTAATTGATCGATGTATTATGAACAAATGAAACATAGCGATTCATTCATTTGCAATGCTTTGATTACTTTTTTGATATGCTAAAAAGCTGCAAACACACTGGTCGCTAACCAGTGTCAGTGGTTATAAATATCATCGGAGTTCTCTCTTATCAGTCCCGTTAGATTTTTTATCCTTCGTCATAATTATGTCGTTAAATAATGTCGCAATTGTTTGGTTGATGTTTAAAATCTAGATGTTGTTGAGTTTAGGAGAGTTTTTTCCACAATATCCTCAATCCTAGATCTTGACTGGAATGCTAGATATTCCATTTTAAGTTTGTCTTCGTTTTATTATATTCATTGTAATTTATTTTTATCAAACACTGTTTATTCCACTTTTTTATAACGGTATAACCCTACCGGTTTCAAGGCTTTCACCTCATCTTCAAGGCAGCACAAACAAGACTAAATGCTGTTCGAATTGGTACCGATATACACGCATCAACGGTTGGGGGCTGAGGGGTGAGGGAGGCATGGGACGATTTCGGCCAAGAGCGGAGAGATTTTTGGGATATAACTGTTCACCAGATGTTTGGATCGATGTACTGACTTAGAAATTTTCCCCTGAAGATGAGGTGAAAGCCTTGAAACCGGTAGGGTTATACCGTTACAAAAAAGTGGAATAAACAGTGTTTGATAAAAATAAATTACAATGTCTTTAAACCTCCACAATGTTAATGCCTTAACTATAAACAACATATTTTTATATTCAATTAACTTTGTATTATTTTTTATTGAATTTTAGTGTATTTTTTCAATATTGACAATAAATGAGTTATTTCACCCGTATACTCGTGTGTTTTGAATATTCCTGATTTTTTAATGTTGTTGACATTTCTTCTTTTATATTATAATATTAAGTAAATGCTGTTTTAGCGGGATGCTTAATTTGATACGTCGTGATGATTTTGATTTGTTTGTATTCAAAATAAAATACGTCGATTCAGGAATGCGGTAAAAGTGAGAGTGAATAATCGATAAATAGTAAACAGCGATGAATGGTCAAGTGAATAATAACAAGTGCTTTTATTCATCGATAAGTAGGTATATATAGAATTTCAGAACGGGACCCGTGAATGCGTCCGAGGTATATCTCGATCTCACTTCTGCGCGTGTTGAGGTGGTCGCAAGCGCTGCGGATACTACAGTGGGTAGGATATTTATTGTCGAAACGGCGAGATGGCGTGATATGTTCTCTTTCTACCTTGGAATGCGATGTAAATATTATTTGCGTGTAAACAGTGTTGATGTTTCTGGTATGTGACAATTGTAGATATCCAGAGGTTGATTCATCGGTCGTTGACCCTGCATGTTGACAATATTTTAGGGACGTGGGTACCCTACACTGTTTTGATTTGTAAAGGACACCTAACACTTTCAGACCCGATCAAAATCAAAACAACCTTCCCCAGTGCCCGACTTGTTTTTACGAATTCCGATTTTGGTGAAGGGTTTACTAAAATTACCATACCAAAGTAAATATTGTACGGAAACTTTGCATTTTTTTTTAAAACACTTCATTAATATAGTTATGCATGGTAATTTTCCAACATTCTTTCAAGGGGGTGCGTTTCCGACATTTCCTCAATCAAAGTTTGGGAGACTGGTTGTTTCATTTTGATTTTATATTCATGGGGTTTTGTTTCTAATAATAATAATACATTCATAGCATCTTCACCGTACAATTCGCAAATATCGCGAGCAGCTTTGGCAGCTTTATTCCCTCGAATGAATGCGAACAGAAGGTGTCGAAAATGCTCACTTTCGTCTACTTGACATTCTATTTCGAAATCTTGTAATCAAATAAAATAATATATGTAACGTAAAAGCGAACACAATATCTTGTAGAGCAGAAAATTATTTTTCGAATGACGTATAACATTTACCATTTTGTTTTACTTTTGGTGCTCATTTTTAAATTGAAAAAAAAACGGACACAACTTATGTTAACACCTAATATATATAAATAATCAAATAATCAATATAGGTTTATTGATAGCAATATAGTATGTACATATATAAATACATTAAAAAATCGCACATATGTCTCAAGTTAAACTACAGAAAAAACAATTAATAGAAAAAATATCAAAAGGTCTGGGCTCATTTCATAACATCCCCCCGACCGAGATAGACCACACAAATAAAGATCGAGCCCGGCCACAAGGACATCAGATGTTTTTTTAGCACACACCGTCTTTTCAATAAATAAATATCTTTTCCATATCTTGTCAATAAAGAAATAAAACAATAAATTACTTAAAAAAATACCAAAGTAAATATATTCATAACATAATTTATTGTGAGAATTTCAGTTGGTACCAAATTATGTCAAAAAGGTTTCTAATCTGGTTAACAATATTACATTTTTTAAATATTTATCTAAAAAAATCTGGGTAGCGGGAATCGAACTCACAACCTCCAGGCTGGAAGACAGATGTCTCAACTACAAGCCCACTTAGATCATTGCTATAAATTAAAAACATTGAATCGTATCTAGATCAAACTGAAAATTAAAAATCTTTTAAATTCTAATGCCACACTGTTTGATAACTTTGTTGAGGCGCCATGAATGGACCGTACAGCTGAATCTCGCGAATACTTCTCCACGGAATATCATTAGCGTAGAGCGACACCTTGCTGTGTGCCGCTCGCTATCGAGCTATAGCCGGCTATACGCTAGCCCAGCGTTTGCCAAATGAGGTTCCGCTGAACTCTAGAGAATAATTAATCATCATCATTAATAATTAATCATGCTCATGACTGAGCATCGTGACTCCCATGATAGCCTCTGACGACTCCTCTTCATTCATCCTTGCCCTCCACGGATCGAAGGGCAGTTGTTAAGGGTAGTCCAGTTGCGTTTCTCACCTGGTCAGTTCAATATATTAAGATTATTTCTCTTAAGCATCGTCTTTCCACGCATCCTCTAACTACAGACCTCTCCGAATAATCGGAGGACTCGTGGAATTGGAGGACTCGTGGAAAGCATATTATCGAGAATCTGTCGGTGACTTTCAGTTTTTCGAGAATGGATGCGTTAGTTCGTCTTGCTGTCCATAGAAATCGTAACATCCTTCTCTAGCACCACACATTTCAAACGCATCTGGTTACATCTCTTGCTTACTCTCAGAGTTCAGGTCTCTGCGCCAAAAAGAAATATTACGAAGACGAGAGACTTATCTGCCCAATGAATCGAAGGACTTGTGAAAGGCATATTGTCGACAATCTGTCGGTGATTCTCAGTTCTTCGAGAATGAAGACGTTAGTTTGCCTCGCTGTCCATGGAGTTCATAACATCCTTTTCCAGCACCACATTTCAAACCCTAGGGTACCGTGTTGTAAATTTAAGAGTTGTACAAAAAAATGTAAAAAAGTCACGCATTAAAAAATAAAAGTATTGTAGGTGCGTTTACATTTGGCGAATGAGACAATATTTAGTCAGGTCACTTTTATTGCACTGTTTATGTACTAAACTGCTTTTAGAATTGTAACTCCGAACCTACACATTACATCCACTTTATAATACGACACATACTGGCATAAATAAAAAAAATACGCTAATTGATTACGATCCGTGTTTGTTTTATTTTACACGTGACAAGAAATATACATAATTTGCCAAAAAACAACAGGTTATTTAATTTAGACACACAATTGTAATGGATCTAGGTGTGCTGCCTTTCATTTGTCGTATCCCCAGTAAACTAGGCTTTTGCCTGTGTCCCATTGAAGACATATAGCATGAAAAAATAAATCGATATTTCTTTCCTTGATTATATAAAACCCCGTGGCACATTTTCCACAACCTGTTTGGATCTGTATTAGGATGGAAAAACGCCCTTGCTATAGTTATCATTTAATTAAGAATAAAACTTGGAAGCCTAGGTGTTAAACACATCAACAGCAAGATGGAGGAGAGGCGACTGAGATGGTATGGGCACGTTGGACGCAGAGCACCCGATCACATTGTGAACCAGGCAATCTCCATGGATCTTCCTCGAATAACAACCAGAGGAAGACCAAAGAATTCATGGGTGGTGCAAAAAGATAACCTGGTGCAGAGGTACGACCTGGGGGACGTAGTCCAGGACAGAAGAGCATACAACCTGAGGACGAGGAGAGCTGACCCCAACAGTCTTCGCAGACAATGAGTTGGGATGGAGCCAGGGAGAAGAAGGCAGGTATACAGGACTGCTGCATTTATTTATGGAACATAGCAGAAAAAAAAAAGGAATTTGTCTTCTCACTGAAAAAACTTTTAATTTAAAGTTATACGAGTAAAAATTTCATATTGAGGCGCATTTATAACTTTATGTGTGTTAAAGGGATCCGTTATATTCAATAAATTATGAAAAGGTTTCGTCGTTACATTTAATTGGGAAACACTGTGCTAGCCTATCTCAATGTCTTCACTTGGGAGCTATTTACAATGACTGTGTGTGCGGTCCATGCGTGATTTTAAGAGTTTGCTTATCCGTAACGTTGCTGAATCGTCGAGCATGTGTGTATGTGGATGTAGAAGTAATAAAAGATGTGTTTCGTGATGAAAAATGTTACACTCTGTTGCTTATGTTTACCCCAGCAAGAAAATAAAGTATATTTGTCGGGTTTGGTCGATACTTTTAACACAGAATAATAATTTTAATATGAATTTGTTAACGATAGTTGAACGTTGTAGTTCGTCAATCGTGAGAATGCAAGAATCGGTAACTCCATATCTAGTTTGGTGGATATTGTGAATACAGATTTAAAAACAATTTGTTTACGATAGTTGCACGTTATAGATCATCGATCGTGAGAATGTAACGATTGGTCAACTCTATATATCGTTATTGTTTTGCGAAAAGCATCTTAGTTCATTTTTGCTTAAAATGACTTTTTGATGCCATTTTATTTAAAATAAAAATATCTACACATGGAAAAACCATTTATGTCCAAAAGTTATATGGTTTCGCTGTTATGAAAAGATAAAGATCATATAACTTGACTTTACATCGCCTTCCGAAACTTAAATTGCATTTATCTCAAACTCAATATTTGGACTTAACTGCTTTTCGCAGAACAACGACTATATGGTTTGGTGAATATTTTTAATACATATTTAATAGTAAATTGTTTACGATAATTGCACGTTGTAACTCATCGATCGCGAGAATGCAACAATTGGGTAACTTAATATCTGATTTGGTGGATATTTTTAATACAGATTTAATAGCAATTTTTTTACGATAGTTGCCCGTTGTAACTCATCGATCGTGAGAATGTAACAATTAGGTAACTCCATATATGGTTTGGCGGATATTTTTAATACAGATTGAATAGTAAATTGTCAACGATAGTTGCACGTTGTAATTCATCGATCGTGAGAATGTAACAATTGGTAACTCCATAGCTGGTTTGGTGGATATTTTTAATACAGATTTAATAGCAATTTGTTTACGACAGTTGCACGTTGTACTCGTAATTCATCGATCAAGAGAATGCAACAATTGGATAACTCCATATCTGGTTTAGTGGATATTTTTAATACAGATTGAATAGCAATTTGTTTACGACTGTTGCACGTTGTAATTCATCGATCGTGAGAATGTTACAATCGGGTAACTCCGTACATGGTTTGGTGGATATTTTTAATACAGATTTAATAGCAAATTGTTAACGATAGTCGCACGTTGTAACTCATCAATCGTGATAATGTAACGATTGGATAACTCCATATATGGTTTGGTGGATATTTTTAATACACATTTAATAGCGATTTGTTTACGATAGTTACACGTTGTAATTCATCGATCATGATAATGTAACAATTGGGTAACTCCATATATGGTTTGATGGATATTTTTATTACAGATTTAATAGCAATTTGTTTACGATAGTTGCACGTTGTAATGCATCGATCATGAGACTGCAACAATAGGGTAACTCTATATCTGGTTTGGTGGATGTTTTTAATACAGATTTAATAGCAATTTGTTAACGATAGTTGCATTTTGTCATTCATCAATCGTGTTTTTTTTCTCAGAGCACACATTTCTACACCATTTATTCTTCTCTTTTCATTATTGATTAACGGGGTCCTTTCACTCCTACACATGTTGATACTAAAATACTGTTGTGGACTATAAAAAAACAATATTCTTAAAAATGCTCTTATCTGTGAAATAAAGACTTAATAATTATTTAAAGCACAAAATATTACATTCAAATTACCTGTGCGTATTTATTGCACATTAAACAATTCGATGAAGCTGAAAATTTAACCTTCACCGAAAGCACATAATAAAACCATTGTAATTTGTTTTATCAAACACTATTTATTCCACTTTTTGTAACGGTATAACCCTACCGGTTTCAAGGCTTACACCTCATCTTCAGGGGAGCACAAACAAGACTGAATTCTGTTCGAACTGTTATGTAAACCTCTACAACGTTAATGCCTTAACTAAAAACAATATATAAAAATAATATTAAATAAAACCACATACTCTTATTAAAGGCTTTCCCAAAAAAAAAAACACGGACAATTTACTAGTTTGTTGAATCTTAGGCAAATAACATCTTAATTGCAACACCATGTTTCAATTACCATTTTTTTATTTATTTTACTATCAAATACACAAACCAACTCCCTGCCTTACTAGGCATATGCCTGTCTTAAGGCAGGCAAGTTTCACAAAATCAAACAAAAAAATACTAAAAGAACATATACAGAGGTATTAAGTGAAAAAAACTACCATAATCACATTACACTAAAAAGAGCATTTAAATTAGAAACAGCTAATCACTGTCACCGTGAAAACAATACATTCTCTATCGATGATGCCAAATTCTTATATATCAGTAGTAACGGAAATAGGAGACACTCTAGGGGACGCCCACGCCGAGAGTACCTGGAGGACCTGTTGGTGGACGTGCGCTGCTCAACATATACAGATTTAAAAAGAGCCGCACAGGACAGGGGGGAATGGAGGAGAAGAGTTGAAATTGCTGCAAACCAGTCTTAGGACTGCAACCATGGAGAGGAACGGAAATAAATTTGACAGATTAGAGTCCCCAGAAATGTCTAAGTCAGTGCATCGGGGTGAACATCTGACAAACACATACATTCCAAGAATCTCGTCGCCGCTCGCTGAGGTTGTCTCCTCCCTCCCTCCACCCACAGTCCCCAGCCCGAATGTTTACCATTAAAAGTGGGTATGTCGGTACCAGTTCGAACAGAATTCAGTCTTGTTTGTGATCCCCTGATGAGGTGAAAGCCTTGAAACCGGTAGGGTTATACCGTTACAAAAAGTGGAATACAGTGTTTGATAAAACAAATGACAAAATAGAAACATTCATTTTAAAAAGGGTCATTCACTGATTAGAAAACACAAAATAGCACTCGTAAATCTACAAAAATCAAAGAAAAGGGAATTAATTGCACATGAAATACTCGTACTTCTCCATTGCGTGATTTTGATCCGATTTGAGTTTTCATCCTATGTTGATGTTATCTCTTACTAATTCTGCTCTGATTTCCATCAGCATTTTTTTTCATTGTTTCAGTGAGGGTATATGACGATGATGATCGTAGAATATTGTTTCAGTGAGAGTATATGACGATGATGATCGTAGAATATTGTTTCAGTGAGAGTATATGACGATGATGATCGTAGAATATTGTTTCAGTGAGGGTATATGACGATGATGATCGTAGAATATTGAACTAAACCAATATTACTGATGAGAACATTTACGTGAGATTTTTAACATCAAGGATTTTAATCTCAATTTATTTGCGCAAATTTGGCGTTCTTACTCAGTCTCCTTACTCTACTACTTTATTATGTTAAAACAGTAACAATAATCTACGTCATCACACAGAAACTAGAAGCTTTTGAAATGTCTCATGGACTTGTTTAACACCCTTCTGGTTGGTCGGAAGAGCTTGTCGCATGGGAATAAACCCGACAGGTTATTCTGTATACAATAAAAGTATTTCCAACCTGTCAGATTAAGTGTATATAGAACAGCACTAGAATTCGCATCACTAGAATTAAACGTACTCGTATATAAAATACATATTTGACGTGATTTTAGTTGACTTTTTAGTGGCCAAAATATGGACATTGAGAGAAAAGATAAAACACCTAGGAGATGTGGCACTGGTGATGTATGTAACGTATACCATGAATTCTTGAAGAACTGCAGATTGAACAGCATCTTTCTTTAATAATGCAAGAGTGAATCTTGAGGTACATGTACCATATTATCAGACGCGATAATACAATAGAGATACTGTTGATCCAAGGGAAAATATAAGAGTTCTAACAACGGGGCTAACCACCAACGCAGTGGACATACCTGGAAAGGAATATAAGGTTTGAGTTCATCTCATAGCATTCTCCGAATTGAGATACACACCATCTATAGAAGTCTGAGCACGATGAATTTGACGGAATAGAGGAATAATTTAAGTTCAACTTGAACCTCCAATTTATTTATTTGGAACATAAACACATCCAACTTGAACCTCCAATTTATTTATTTGGAACATAAACACATCCAAATTAGTGGTTTGGTCATATTGAATAGTGTGACCGGAAGAAAACACTGTCTTAATTTGAATAGTAAAAGAACAATTTATAATGCGCCGTTTAGGGATTAGACTTTTCTTGACAGATTTCAAATATTACAAAATCAACATATAAAAGTTGAGTGTTAGGATATAAAGGAAGTGGCTACGACCATTAGATAAAGAAACTGCATATATATTTACGACTTCCTCCGTGGCCTAGTTATTAAGATGCTTGTCTCCCAACTCCAAAGTTGTATGTTCGATTTCCGTCGTAACCCAGATTGTTGTAAAAAAATTCCAGTTGGTTTTCACTTAAGGTATCTTTAACGTCTTGCTAGATGGTTGGAAGATATTGCCACATGTCAATAAGCGCGTCAGGTTGTATTATATACAACGAAAAAATATTAAAATACAATACATTTGTTCAGAAAAACGCAGATGTTAAGATAACCGCAGAAAATTTACAAAAGGAAGACGAACTACAAAGAAACCTTTATAGATTTTTCGATATGTGATAGTAACACATTCGATATGTGATAGTAACACGCTCGATATGTGATAGTAACACATTCGATATGTGATAGTAACACATTCGATATGTGATAGTAACACATTCGATATGTGATAGTAACACATTCGATGTGTGATAGTAACACATTCGATATGTGATAGTAACACATTCGATATGTGATAGTAACACATTCGATATGTGATAGTAACACATTCGATATGTGATAGTAACACATTCGATATGTGATAGTAACACATTCGATGTGTGATAGTAACACATTCGATATGTGATAGTAACACATTCGATATGTGATAGTAACACATTCGATATGTGATAGTAACACATTCGATATGTGATAGTAACACATTTAATATGTGATAGTAATACATTCGACGTTATATGTAATTTAGTGTATATATGTGTAGTCTTCATATTAAATGATACATTTTGATAAGACATCCAAAAAAGGTTGACTTCAAATGCTTTCTAAAGCTACACGCGCCACCCATACGTCTAATTCATTATTCTAGGTATATTGAAATACTATCTTCTAAACATAGGAGGGATGTGAGGGTGCTTTCTTGTATATTTACGTTGTTAATGAAAGCAACATCTAATCAAACTGTGTTGGAAAATATTTTTATGTTTTTCTGACAACTTTTAGAGGTACAAAAATATCAATCTATTTAGACTAGCATTAAGAAGAACTAACTTTTCAAATGCTCTTCCTTTGTTTCACGAGGTGTGCTTTTTGAATAAAGCCTCGAATACTGAAATCTTCAACGTTTCAAAAAATGTTTTTAAAAGAAAACATTTGGAACTTTCTGTAATGGGCAGTAGTTGTTTTGGCATAACAATTTTTTTTTTATTTAATAATTTTGATTTTTTTTGTTCCTGTTTACAATTATCTTTAATTTTTTTATGTTATTAGGGTCAACCTGTAAATGTGAGCTTTATTAAATATCATAAATAAATAAGCACTAAGAGGCAAACCATTCCATGTCACAGGATCAGTGACGGCAAAAGCTCTATCACAATACGACGCTGCTTTATTGGATCGATTCGAAACAATCAATTTATTCCACCTCAAAATTCTAGTTCGTCGTTGTAAAAATAAATAAAAATGTAAAAATACACGACTTGTCAAGTGAAATTAGCGAATGCGGAACAAAAATCATTTTCGCCCACAATACATTTCTTAAATGTGACAATTCGTTTCAGTTTCTAATGACTGATTAAGAGCGAATTGTATGTAGGGCAAATTTCTTTCAGCGCGTTATTAATCTTGAAAAATACATAATGTATTTTAAGAGAAAAAAATACGTTGAGCTGCCGGATTTTTTGGCTATTCTATGAACTTGAACTCGCTTCTTTCTCAGCGGGAGATTTCTCAAAAAAAATATTAAGTATTTATATATTGAGAATTGGATACGAGGAAGTGAGGCGACGGGATGACGAGAATGCGACCGAAATAACTTGTGTCGACCTCCGTGGCCTAGTTGGTAGAACGCTTGTCTTCCGACCCGGGGTATTCGAGATCGATTTCCTACTGTACCCAAAAAAAAAACAGTAAATAAATTATCAACCAAAAAATCATTAGTATTTTATGCCTTCCACTCCAAAAGTGCTCCAAATAATAAAATGATAATTTATATAACGCCGTTTCGAAAGCACAATATCCTTAACGGCGCTCCAATTCGGGATTCGTACCCTCTATTATTGACAGATTAAAATAATTACACAACAAATATATAAGTTGAATGTAAAGATAGGAAGATAGTGGCCGTGGTCATTAGATTAGGTACTTAAAAAACAATATAGTTAAAATTTAGAAAAATGCCTCTGTTAAGAAATACTTAGAAATCTTATCAAGTGAAGACGAACTACAAAGAAAACTTTGTAGATCTTCCGATATCAATAACACATGCAGCTTTAGGTGTAGTGTAGTGCATGTGTGTAGTGTTCACATATAATCATAGATTTTGATAAGACCTCTACAAAGCATCTAAACGATAAGAAAAAAATATAGAAAAAGGCCTGAAAGTTAAAAAAGCATTCCTGGCTCTACAAGGTATCGAACCCGGAAGTCCATGGTGCACACACGTTAGTAATAATTAGAAGAAATAGCCATAAAGCATGCTGGATTATATTGTATACGCCTTAAAAAAATGTTATGATATTTTGAAAGTATGAGATGTCGTATGAATTATATCAAAGGAATATGAAAGTAGGAGATACTAAGGATGTGTTCGAGATAGAAATGGTTGATGTTCTGTCCTCTCTGCCAACTCCGACAAGAAAATTACGTGAGGGTATGTATGTATAAAATTTGTTCAAAAATATTTTTTTATAAAATAACGATCTTATTGGTATAGTTGGTAACACGTCTGTCTTCCATCCCAGGGTTTCGGTTTCGATTCTCGTTGGCACCTAATTTTTATAAAATTGTTTCTTGTCTGATTTTCACTTAAGATCTCTTTGACATATTTCTAGTTGATTAGAGATTACCATATTACAATAAGCTTACAATGTTACACTATACACAACAAAAGTGTAATGCAATGTATTGTTGTATGTAATACTGCTTTGAAAAAAGTTTCACGTGTTGAAATGTTTTGAAAGTCAAAAATATGTTGAAAGGCTAGCGAGCTATGTTTTTTTCCTCTAATAATCAATAGTAAGTGCCTGTTCTAGGACAACTGACTTATTAGGTAATCAGTAATGGGAAAAAAGCATTAAAGAAGGCACGAGAATTCGATATTTTCGTTGTTTTAAATGTCAAGGATAGATTCAAGAATTATTGAAATTAAAAAATATATTGATGTAAGTTACATATATACCATCACGCCGTTTCCTTGCTGAGGGAGGCTGAGAGTACAGAGTGACAATCTTATCTCAATATACGTACTCGTATTTCGTCTCTTCAGCATGCACACACCTTCTTATAAAACTCCTATAATTTATCTTACTTGGAATCTGTATGGATACGGAAGATGCAAAATATATGTGTCACGATATAGGAAATCTGGCGCTCTATCCTCTCTGCCTACCTCAGTAAGGAAATGTCGTAATGATAAGTACGTAACTTATATTTACATTTTAAATATTAATTAACGGATATACTCGTAAAATGATATGTGTAAGTTAATTACCTTAAATTTAAATTATATTTATTTTTAATACTTAATAAATATATATTTATTTATTTTATTTATTTAATTAACGACACAACAGTGTCTTTATATACAAATGAACATGTGACAGGTTATACAAGTACTTAAAATTATTGACAAATAATACAAAACTTTATCTTAAACTAACATGAAGATACAAAAAGCTGTAGTAATAATAAATTACAGTCATTGTTTTAAAATTATTTAATAATTATATGTATATTTAAGTTCAATATATGTTATGTATGTATACCACAAAATATTACCAAACTTCACCAAGCAGACTTACGTAATTGTCGGAGTCTTATTTTATAGAGGTAAAGAACTCAGATTTGTTTTTAGTGGAATAACGCGTACATAGAACAAATATTGGATTTTTTGAGAATTTTGTGGGAATTTTATGGATAGATATTGAGATATAGAAAACACATGGCCTCATTAGTAGAACGAGATGCAAGTTGCTTTGCAGAATTAAAACCTTTCTACATGTTGATGCAGGGTTACTCAAATCCAGAGGCAAAGTATTGTCCTTAATGTTTTTTTTATATTACGTTATTTATATTAATAAAAGAGAGCACAAAGTTAGTAGCTATTTCTAAATATTGTTATGATATTCTGGCGAATACTATATATACTTATATTAAAAATATCTAAATTGTTGCAACCATTAGACAGTCGAAATGAACAGAATTGTTATGCTTTTTTTTTTAAGAGTGTTATCGAAATTTCTGCAAAGTAATGACTTTTTTTATGCCTACTAACTAGGTGTTGAATTACAGAAACTAATGACATGCTTTAAACCGAGCAGTTTTGTTGAGAGGATAAAATAGGTTAGTTACGTCACAGGCACATATACTTTGTTTAGAGTTGAACTAATCTTGAGATGGCTTGAGCACATTGATTAGCAACCAGTGGATCGAGATCCAAAATAGATATATAATACGTACAGTCACACCATTTCCCTGTTAAGATAAGCAAAGATAACAGAGCGCTAAGTTTTCCTATCACAGCATACTTCCTTCGCGTCCTCCACATGCATACAATTTACCACCAAGTTTCTCCTTTGTATCGGATTTCTTATAACAATCATAAACGGAGAATTTATATAGCCCATTTAGAGAGCTGAATCTCGTTAAGGGAGATCGAACTCGAGATTCACACCCACTATTATTGACAGATTTAAAAAAATATAAAATAATAATAATAATAACAAATCAATACAATAGTATTTAAGCGTTATGTACGAGATGTGATCTAAACAACAAGAACATGTGTAACAATAGCAAATTTCTAATATATAAAACCTTTGTTCGAATATGTAAAACCTGTGTTTGAACGTGTAAAACTTGTGTTCGAATATGTAAAACCTGTGTTTGAATGTGTAAAACCTGTGTTCGAATATGTAAAACAATTTTTTTAATAAATAATTTGCCAAGTGCTTAACAGTTTTTCGGCTCTTATAACTTCAAACAATAGTTTCACCAATTTTGTACAAAAAATAAAACAATCAACTATTAAGTACAAAATTCAAATAAAAAACTGTAGTAAATCGATAAAACTTCAAATAAAACACAGATGGCGTCGCGAACTTGTCTGGGGCTTGTGACATTTGAGAAGTGTAATGTATGGCATTTATAAAAATATAGTCGTATACAATATAACAACGTGTTCAAATTGTTTTATGTGTTGTAATCTCCGGAAACGGTGATGTTAATTAGCCACCGAGATCTTGTGATCTGACACCGTTGAACTATATTCTCTGGAATTACGTGAAAAACCAGGTCTATAATAATGACCCCCGATCAATTTCTGCGCTTTAGCGCAAACGAAATTATTCGCGTTATTGATGAGTTAGAACCGCAATTATGCCAAAGTGTCATCGAAAATTTTGAAAAAAGAGTGGACATGTGTGGAACTGCAAGAGGTGGACATTTGGCGGATATTGTTTTTTGTGTTTAAATGTCATATATTATACTTCAATGGCCAATAAAAAGTTTTTTTGAAATCAAATCAAATTGTGTGTTTTATTCAAGAATTTTAAAAAATTTAACAAAAAAAACCGCTGAATTTGAAAGACCCTTTACTATCTTAGTCCAACTGTGATGTTAAATATGAAAGACATCGATTGATTTAAAAGGGTTTTCAAAACAAACTATTGATATTATTTTTTATTTAAATTAAAATGGGTATTCTGAAATATTTATATAAAAGAAAAAAGGTTTTTGATTGACAAAAACACAAATGCAACCAATCGAAATAGATATGTATATTTAATTTAAGTTTATTGTATAGAAGTTTTCCTCATTTATTTGTTAAATCATTATGTTTAAAATGGAATTCTTCAACATAAATACGAAAGAAATTATTAAATAAAAGATGTAGTCGATTTCCATTCAGTTACGAATTCATAGATCTGAAACAAAATAGTAAATTAAAATGACACTTAAAATTACAAAATAAGATACTTTTATGACCGTATACATTAAACATATGTACATACATATATATTATATATTTAATGTGACCTAAAAGTAGGCTATATTACAAAGGTTTGAAATTGTCTTTAAGACTGGTTCAACCTAAGTAAGAAACAACAAAAAGAGACTAGAAAATAGTCGTACACTTGTAATGTAAAAAAAACTAAAAGGGAATGTAAACTTCCGTATGAAAAAAGTATTCAAGTTGATAACAGTATGAAATGTTTCGTATGGAATCTTTACGTCGTCCTTTACTGTCCATGCAGCGAAACTCTGGAATCAATTACAAACCAATCTAAGACTCGCTCCGTCCTTGGCATGCTTTAAGAAGCGACTGAAAAAACTCTTAATTTCTAGTCAGTATAATAACGTGTTTCATTCCTGATTTTTCTTTTCCTTTCCTCTCCACCATCCTTTCCTTTCCTTTTGATTGATGATATCTCACTTTATATGAAAAATAATGTTCGGGTGATTGTCCGTCTTTGTGGGATTCGTGGGCATGTTCTCGCGTATATGTCAATGGATTTCGTGGGGATGGATAGTCATTTGAATGATTTATGCGACCACGTAACTTGCTTCATTTACTTTTGTCTGGTTGGTTGGAAGAGATTGCCGCCTGGCAATTAGCCCGCCAGATTGTATTGCAATAAAAGTGTTTAATAAATAAATAAGAAGGCGATAACTTAGTTCCATTACAAAAAAATATTATTAATTTGTTAAAAACTTTGAATGTAAGAAAATAAAATCTTAATCTCTGTATGAATAAAAAATATATACATCATACTTATTAGTTTAAATTGAAATATAAATTGAAAAAAATCATTCAAATTGGTAATACAATAAAGTATGTGTAAAGAATGGAAGTGAGTTTAAATCAAAGTTCCAAAAAACAAATAGATACTAACAAGTAGTCAAATACTTGAAATGTAAAAGATAATATCAATGTCCGAATGAATATAAATTGAATAAATCATTCAGATTGGTGATTCAATAATTTAAGAAAGTATGTGTAAAGAATGGAAGTGAGCTTAAATCTAATTTCTAAAAAAACAAAAAGATACTAACAAGTAGTCAAACACTTGAAATGTAAAAGATAATATCAATGTCCGAATTAATATAAATTGAATAAATCATTCAGATTGGTGATCCAATAATTTAAGAAAGTATGTGTAAAAAATGGAAGTGAGTTTAAATCTAAGTTCCAAAAAACAAAAAGATACTAACAAGTAATCAAACACTTGAAATGTAATAGATAATATCAATGTCCGAATGAATATAAATTGAAAAAATCATTCAAATTGGTAATACAATAAAGTATGTGTAAAGAATTGAAGTGAGTTTAAATCAAAGTTCCAAAAAACAAAAAGATACTAACAAGTAGTCAAACACTTGAAACGTGAAAGATAATATCAATGTCCGAATGAATATAAATTAAATAAATCATTCAGATTGGTGATCCAATAATTTAAGAAAGTATGTGTAAAAAATGGAAGTGAGTTTAAATCTAAGTTCTAAAAAAACAAAAAGATACTAACAAGTAGTCAAACACTTGAAATGTAAAAGATAATATCAATGTCCGAATGAATATACTCGTAAATTAAATAATTCCTCTAAGCTGGTCATCCAATAATCTAAAAAAGTTAAATTTGTAAAGAATTAAAGTGAATCTAAGTTCCAAAACAACAAAAAGATGCTAACGAGTAGTCAAACACTTGAAGGCAATGTTCAATAAATAATCCAAGTAGATTATCCAAAACAACAACGCGATAATAAAACTCTTGAATTCTAAGATAAATTGAAATTAAACTAAATAATTTCCATAGAACGAAAAACGGTTGACTATAGCTGAACCAAAACTCTCAGATTTATGTGAAAGAGTACACGACGAGCGCGGGCGCTCCCTCCCGAATTATACTCTGCCCCCTGCCATCGCAGCAGTCTCTTTAAAAGGAGACGTAGCCGAAGCGTCGCTTCACGCAGACGCTTCCAAAAACTACCGCGTTTATTTTCGGCCTCCCACACCCGGACTACCAAAACACTAGCTTCCTCCACCCAATATCGAGAATAACTAATTTCAGACTGAAAACTGAGCCGAGACACGCTGAAAGAGACCAGCTCCTACTCAGATCTAATATCCATAGAGTATTTTGCTTAGAAAAACACTGTAACGTCACTTCAAGTGATTTGCTAAAACATTTCTAAATTTTCATAGACAAAAGAATGATTTTTGTATGTCAGTTTTATTTTATTTACAGTATTCTTGTTTGCTTTTTTTTACCACGTGTTCATGTACTCAGTTCTATTAAATATCAATTTGTCTCTATCTTTTAGCACATGTTTTTGACAGATACGAGTATTAAATTTTATCAAAATAGAAATATTGGGGTTTTCAGTGTAGCCGCGTGTGGCAGCTGCCGAACAGAAATACCTTAATATTGTTGAGTACAGAAAAAACTGTTTGATGTATCGTGTTTCTTTTAACACGTGGATGTTGATGTTACGATTTAGCTCGTGATAAGGATTAGAAGGAAAGGTGAGAGGACAGGTGTGAACTAAGATAAAAGAGATTTGTCAAAATGAAAAGAAGGTGTAATTAAAAATAAATAAATAAAGGCTTATTTATTTAAATACAGTTACTTCATCGAACCCATTAAGGATCAATATAAAAATTAAATTAAAATTTATTTATAAATTATACAATGTAAATGTCAGGTCGAAGTCTATAAAATGTAACAATTGTATGATAAAGTCGATTGTATGTAACAGGAGCGCCCGTCGGCGCGGGCCGCCAGGTGAGATGCGGCCCAGCACATTAAACGTAATATCGCAGCTAATGCAGCGCTTAGAAGCACTTGCGGTGGACGATTCCAGGGCCGGACTCGTCGTACTCCTCCTTGGAGATCCACATCTGCTGGAAGGTGGACAGGGAAGCCAGGATGGATCCTCCGATCCATACGGAGTACTTCCTTTCGGGGGGAGCGATGATCTTGATCTTGATGGTGGATGGAGCCAGAGCGGTGATTTCCTTCTGCATCCTGTCGGCGATACCTGGGTACATGGTGGTACCTCCGGACATGACAGTGTTGGCGTACAGGTCCTTACGGATGTCCACGTCGCACTTCATGATGGAGTTGTAGACGGTCTCATGGATACCGCAAGATTCCATTCCCAAGAAGGAAGGCTGGAACAGGGCTTCTGGGCAACGGAACCTCTCATTACCGATGGTGATGACCTGTCCGTCAGGGAGTTCGTAGCTCTTCTCCAGGGAGGTGGAAGCGGCAGCGGTGGCCATTTCCTGCTCGAAGTCCAGAGCGACATAGCAGAGTTTCTCCTTGATGTCACGCACGATTTCCCTCTCAGCGGTGGTGGTGAATGAGTAGCCCCTCTCAGTGAGGATCTTCATGAGGTAGTCGGTCAAGTCACGGCCAGCCAAGTCCAGACGGAGGATGGCATGAGGAAGAGCATAACCTTCATAGATGGGGACGGTGTGGGAGACACCATCTCCGGAGTCCAGCACGATACCGGTGGTACGACCGGAAGCGTACAGGGAGAGCACAGCCTGGATGGCAACATACATGGCGGGTGAGTTGAAGGTCTCAAACATGATCTGGGTCATCTTTTCCCTGTTGGCTTTGGGGTTCAGGGGGGCTTCGGTGAGCAGGACGGGGTGCTCTTCTGGGGCGACGCGGAGTTCATTGTAGAAGGTGTGATGCCAGATCTTCTCCATGTCATCCCAGTTGGTGATGATGCCGTGTTCAATGGGGTACTTCAGGGTGAGGATACCCCTCTTGCTCTGGGCCTCGTCTCCCACATACGAGTCCTTCTGTCCCATACCGACCATCACACCCTGATGTCTTGGGCGACCGACGATTGAGGGGAAGACGGCGCGAGGAGCATCGTCTCCGGCGAAACCGGCCTTGCACATACCGGATCCATTGTCCACGACCAACGCCGCAACATCATCGTCACACATGTTGACTGCTTTGGTAGAGTTAACTGTCGCGGAGGAAAGTGACCGACTCGGTGGGAGCTTAGCTGCGAGTGCTGTGAGTAGGGCCAGCCGGGAGTTCTTATACCCGAGAGACGCGCGCCCCCCGCCACCCGCGCGGGATGCCCGACGCCCGTCGCGGCGCGCAACTATTAATATCTGGGCCGGCCGCGCGTCGATTGCTGCCTTTAAAGGAGATGCCGGCCACGCGGTCGCAGCAGCCCTTCGAGCATACTGCATCCCTTGCACTTGACATCACTTCTCTCGACATCAGCTGATTCACCGTACCCTTATTTGGGCATCGTGAAAAAACAGCGTCTCATTGCGACGTCTTTCACTTTATTTCGTTCAGAAAACTAAATCATTATCAACTTGTGAGCGATTTCTTAGTTAACTAACTGAAATATTTATTCTATTAATTTTATTACGTTTTAATGTATTTTGATTCGTTGCAAATAATTTTATAATATTATGAAACAATACGTAGTTTGGTTTAAATGTTAACAATAACATATTAAATTGGCGTAGTTAACTTTTTTAGATATTCTTAATAATATTAACAGGTGCAGTCATTAATATTTCTCTTCATTCAATTGATTGATATATACTCGTAAATAATGGGTTTTAATTTAACTTGTCGAATACATAATTTAGTTAAACAACGTGTATGAACAGCAGTATACATTTTTTCTAAGTCAAAGCTTCGAAGTAGTTTATTAACAACATACATTTGAAAATATTTTGTAATTTTCTAGATAATAATTAATTTTATTAGAACAAGTCTTCTTCTGAAAATTTTTTTAATAAAAAAAAATAGTTAATGAAAGTTATTGACAATTATACTTTAACTGTATATCTTAACTTCATGATATATTCAATAACTATACGAGTATAATTTAAACTGAAAACGTTACAGCTTTCTAGTATTCTTTTTAATTCATGACAGTGATTTGAATAATTTTATATAAAAGCTTATATTTAAGCAGTTTTTTTACATATAATTGTCATATTGTTTCAACAATACAAACCATATATACGAGGACATAAAAAAATATATATAATCTAAAAATCGCTGTGCATATGGAACTTTACATATGGAGTTTAATTAAAATAAATATTTCAATAGCTTTCATTAATTATCAATAATAAAATTAGTTCTTGCACTAAATATCTCCAAATATTAACATTTATGTACTCGTTGTTTGAATATAATACTTCGATTCTTTATACATAACATCAGGCCGTATCCCTGTCAGAGGAAGCAGAGAGGACAGAGGGCAAACTTTCTAATCTTGACACACACCTTTTGCCTCTTCCACATCTATAAACCTTCTTCTACGATTTCTCTGAATCTCTACTCACATTTGCAATATATATATATATATATATATATATATATATATATATATATATATATATATATATATATATATATATATATATATATATATATATATATATATATATATATATATATATATATATATATATATATATATATATATATATATATATATATATATATATATATATATATATATATATATATATATATATATATATATATATATATATATATATATATATATATATATATATATATATATATATATATATATATATATATATATATATATATATATATATATATATATATATATATATATATATATATATATATATATATATATATATATATATATATATATATATATATATATATATATATATATATATATATATATATATATATATATATATATATATATATATAATATATATATATATATATATATATATATATATATATATATATATATATATATATATATATATATATATATATATATATATATATATATATATATATATATATATATATATATATATATATATATATATATATATAGATATTTGTTTTGTTAGTCTTTCTTTATTCATTCGTTCTACATGTTCAAACTGTTTTAGAGTTATCTTATTCATCTTACTGAACTTCATTCCGTATTATGCCCTGATTATTTAACATTGGAAATATCTACACTGCAGTTATTAAAAAAAAAAGTATTAATATGAATTATTAATTTTCAAGTCAAAATCTGAAACCAGTTTTCCCCATCATCGATATCCCATAATGTTCCCAATAACTGAGAACAAATTATATTCTTATTGATATACAATAACGAAATGCCCTTCTTGCAGTACGCAGAGAAGACGGATTCTATTTTTAAAGAACATTATCTTCACCTTCTTTCGATATACATAATTTTCATCTCGTCCATTTTCATACATCTCAAATTTTGTTTCTCACACTTCTTCCCCTTTTCTTAGTTAAACTTTCGCTATACATTTCCTTCCATTGTTTCTTCGAATAATGATTGTATAATTTTTTATGCAATTTCGCATCTTTTAACTTAAAGTGCATCGATTTTTTATTATAGTCCTATAAGACTTATTATTATGACTTATTACAAAAGTATTTATTATTGGTAGAGTCAACATTCTTATCTATCCAAATATCTAAGGTAACATTGACAGTTTCAAAAATCTTGTGGGAAGTAGACATGTTACCATTATTCATTACATCATAGATTTTATCTGTCATTCAGCCTCTTTTACCTTTAGTAAAATAAGTGACGAATATACTCTTCTGTATTTTATCTAATTAAAAAACAAATCACTTTTAACGTGATATTGGATGAAAAGAGCGCTATGAGAATATTTCATTCATTATTATTATTGTAAAATATATTCAATAAAGTCATATATATGTATTTGCATTACTACCATTAGAAAAAAATATATAAAATGGGAACTAAAAAAACTTTTCCGGTGTTCATCAATAACGAAACACGGAAAGAGATTGCGACATGGCAGTATTATGATTAATTAATAAATTTAATGTATCAAAATTTCCAAAGACAAAGTTCACAAGAGTATTTTAGTATCAACTTTGATGTATGGTAATGAAACTTGAACATGGAAAGACTAAAAGACGAATAAGGGTTAAAAGGAAAAACTAATATATTCGTATATACCTCACACAACTCCAATACATCTTACAACTCCAATATCTCATACAACTCCAATACCTCACACAACTCCAATATCTCATACAACTCCAATACCTCATACAACTCCAATACCTCACACAACTCCAATACCTCATACAACTCCAATACCTCATACAACTCCAATGACTTCTCTAACTGTACATTTTCTTCTTTCAAAATATTCACTTGATCCAACTAAACTTTCCTTGGTCTTCCTCACTCACGCCTTTTACTCCCATTGGCACTGTATGTATAATTAATTATTCATTCTTCATTCATTCGCCATGCCTAAACCATGAGAGTGCTCTTCGTCAAATTACTCAAAACATCGCTTTAAGTTCACATTCAACCCTTATCACTGCATTCCGTATTCTTTCATAAATTATCAACCCATGTATTCTTCTCAGTGCACGCATTTCTACTACATTTATTCAGCTTCTTTCAGTCTTTTCCCACATTTCATATTCATACATCAAAGTTAGTACTAGAATACTTGTTAATAAGAAAATTAGTATTGCAGTAAACAGGTTAGATATCATATACTCGTATATTATTTTAATTGTTAAATATTTTCTTTAATTTTTTAACTTTCCATATATATGTTAATCACAGATATTTTTAAACCGAACACTTATATATAATTTACCTCTGTCTTTCTTACTAGCCCCATCCATACATCATTATCGTAAAATTGTCGGCCCTCAGTGTTATTATGAACTACAAGCTTTGCTTTTATTTTTGATAACCATCATGTATGCTACCAGCTGCTGTTTTTGTTTAAGTTAATATTGCTTTTTTCTATTTTACTATAAAACATATTAAGCTTTTGGTTTTACCAAAAATCTACCGCATACTTAACTGTAGATAAATTAACGATTTTCGTGGGCTTATTGGTCAAGACACCTGTTGCTGGTTTAATTTCCGTTGTTGTCCAGATTTTTTTTAAGTCGTTTTCACTGAACGCTTGTTATAACAACTCTCTGATTTGTTGGAAGAGATTGGCATGTGGTATTTAACTCACCAGTTTATACTTAATTTAAGATTAGTATATTGAGTAAAATGAAGAACACTCTGATATGGTTTGGGCATGTGAAACGAATTAACGAAGAAAGATAAACAAATATATATGCAGTGCAACTGTGAGTGAAGAAGATGAACGAAATACGTTTGGATCAAGTGAATGATATTTTAAAAGAAGGGAATGTAAAAAAAATTAAATCGTAGATGTTGTATAAATATATGTAAAAGAGTATTATATAACATTTTCGTTGTATACAGTAAAACCTGACGAGATTATTGCTTTGTGAAAATCTTTTGTAGCCAATCACACAGATGGTAATGAAGCCTAAAATTAAAACCAAAGTAGATAAATGTCTTAAATAAATTGGGTTTCAACGAGAATCGAACCCGAAACCCCGTAAAACCATAACAAGTAAGCAACGAACTCATGTCATGTGGAAATGAAGATTGTCTTTAAAGCTCTGTTGCATAATCGATGACTGAAAATAACTTGAACTGCTGATGAAGTATGTAATAAATTGTTAGACACAGTAAGCAGAAATTTCTTGATCAATTGGGGATTTGCTATGTTTGCCATTTAATTTTTCCTGTATAAATTGTGTTATAAATGTCTTGTGCCTCTCGTTATGCAACCAAGATTCTGCAAGTTACAAAGATTCACAGTATATTTATACATACAAAATACTTCCACGTTAGAAACACGATCTGTTCAGGGAATCTTGAGGATAGATCTGTAGATCCATATCTCAAAAACTTCGATCCTACGTGATTTCCTGGTTCAGTGTACATGCCTCCATTCCATAAAGGAGAGTTGAAAAGACGTAGTAGCAATCTATAAGCATTGTCAACTTCAAGATCTGATCTCGGCTTGTAAAAAAGAGTCTTCATTGAAATGAAAGCTACTAAACATTAAGGATGTAGCTAGACGTGACAGTACCTCTTGTAGACAGTACTGGCCAGTCTAGTGTCCCCTAGAAAGTACTAGAAACTATTCATCTCCAGATTCACTGATATAGCTCTTCGTATTTGGCTCCAAGTAGCTGTCAATGCACTGATAGCTACCACACCCCGGAAACTACGCGAACTCGTAGGCTAAACTTAGTAGAGGGACACACAAGCTGGCTACGTGTGTTTCTTTATTTTGCACATCCTTCCAACTCCTATCCCCATCAGTACATCCTAAAACATTTCTAGAATACTTCTAATCTCAATTAATATCCACAAGCACATTTAATTTAGGTTCTAGGACATACACCCAAAATACTGTGTGTTGGCAGCAGGACTCACTATAAATTTACTATAATTCCTTATTCCAGCATTTATGTGATTTCTAAAACATCCACTGTGGTGTGAAAGTCAATTGGAAACCATCGTACTATTTTTCACAGAAAACCATATTAATATGCTCAACAATTTGTGTGTCACATTTCTCAACATTGAGGCCACGACGAAGGAGAGACCAGTACAATATAAATGGAAAAAAACTTTAAGTAAGGCTAGTATAGAGCCCACTGGAATTTGAACCAGGATATCTTGGTAACATGGACGCTTATTTACCACTGGGTCACGACAATAAGAATTGAGAACGTTTTTCTAGATTTCAAAGCCATAATTGGTGTATTTTATGTCACATGTAAACACGATTCATTGGATCAAATTTAAAAATACCAAACAAACAACTTGAAAAGCTTATAAATGATTCACGGTCATATTACAAAATCAAAGAAGTATATTTGGACCAACAACTATTTTATCTAAAGGCGTATGTGCGTGGGCGGCAAATACACATCTCTGAAAAAAGAGTAAACATATTTTTTGGCAATAACTGTAGCAAACTATAGCAAACTCCATTCAAGAAATATCTACCGCATGCGATACTCCCAATTCTCGAGTTTATTTCTCATTCCGGATATGCTGTTATGTGCCAAAAAATATAATGCCATTTCGTGATTATGCTGAATTTTGTAATGGACTGTTTGAAATGAAAAGTTTCAGGTGGTTTTCAGTTTTATTTTACAATTTATTTGAGTAATACTTTTATACAGTGACAATATTTTCACGAAAATTGTCCTGCTTTATTTTATATAACTACGAGTATATGATAAATAAGGCTAAAAAAATCCAGTCTGAACAACTTGAGCATGTATGGACATTTGTCCACGCTGGTCAAGTCCACGTATGGTTAGGCTATATTATAGTTAAAATTTCATACCTCTACACTTTGAAGTATGTTAACTAGATCCGATAGAAGACGTGTTGTTTCGTTATAATCTTAAATATTAAAGAGAAGGCTATCTATAGAGAAGATTCTCCGTAGACGTTGTTTAATTTCTGCTGGACTTCTTTTGAAAGAAACTTTATATTCAATTTTCAACATTTCAGAAATAACGAAACAACATGTCTTATATCGGCTCATCAGCTCTTGTTGACATCATACTACTAAAGGCAGACGTATTAATTTTTAATCATACCATCGCCTGACCATGCAACGGGCGTGGCTGGTGTGGTACATGTCCATACATGAAACTTTTGGATCTTACTAAGACTTTAATAATGTCATTTGAGGCTTGAAGAACACTCAAGTCAACCTTCGTGGTATAGTTGGTAAAACGCCTGCCTTTAAACCTGGGAGTTATGGTTTCGATTCTTATTGGTACCCATTATTATCATCATTATCACCATAACGCTATGTCTCTATTGCGGTAGTCAGAGAGAACAGATTATTATTGTATACTTTTTAACTGTCTAGCAATGTTTAGACGTCCCCTAATATATCACCTTCAATTTACAGAATCACTCTGTTTACAAATGAACACCGCATTCAAGAGATTTTTAATGATATTTTCAACTACTGTTTCCTCGGCTTGACTTTGGAATGACCTTTCTTGTTAAATCAGATGTACTTCGTCCTTATTGATATTTAATAAAAAAAATATCTCACAATATTCCTCATCTACACCAATTTTATTTCACCTAAGTTCATTTACTGACTAGTCTATGTATAGTCCTGCTTAAATACTAAATACTAATTTGTAATCTTAAAATTTCGTGATATGTATTCAAAGTCGGGCTTGGTATACACCAAATTTTAAAGGGAGGTAGTGAAATCACGTGATTCCCTTATTTTCGAAAGATACCACTGATTTGCATTAAATTTAACTATAACCAGTAATTTCTTCACTAAAAAAAGTAAAGATTAAACCCCGAATTCATAATGAAACCTAAATACTAAATTCAAAGCTAAAATTTTGTAAACCGGATCTCACACGATCAAAACTTTGAATTGAGATAATAAAACCACGTGACTCCCTCGTTGAAGGAGCCTGCGGCAAATTTGTAAGAAACTTCAATTTAAAAACTTATTTATTCAATATAAAAATGGTTATTCATATTTATCATCACGCCGTTTCCATTGCGGGGTAGGCAGAGATAACAGATTTCCAAAACTTTCTATACAAGCATACAACTTTAGCCTCCTCTACATTCATACATCTCGTTATTCGTAATCTTCTATTATTCATACTTCTCACTTTACCTTCTTTCAAAATCTGGTCCATTTGGTCCAATTACGTTTTCCTCGATCATCCTCTTCCAAGCATACCTTGCAATAATGTAAAAAATAGTTAAGATTTAGTATTTAATATTAAGTGTGGACTATAAACTTGGGCATAAGACACGGTTATGCATAGGTACCGATATAAACTTGGGCATAAGACACGGTTATGCATAGGTATCGATATAAACTTGGACATAAGACACGGTTATGCATAGGTACCGATATAAACTTGGGCATAAGACACGGTTATGCATAGGTACCGATATAAACTTGGGCGTAAGACACGGTTATGCATAGGTACCGATAAAAACTTGGGCATAAGACATGGTTATGCATAGGTACCGATATAAACTTGGGCATAAGACACGGTTATGCATAGATACCGATATAAACTTGGGCATAAGACACGGTTATGCATAGGTACCGATATAAACCGATATAAACTTGGGCATAAGACACGGTTATGCATAGGTACCGATATAAACTTGGGCATAAGACACGGTTATGCATAAGTACCGATAAACTTAGGCGTAAGACACGGTTATGCATAGGTACCGATAAACTTGGGCATAAGACACGGTTATGCATAGGTACCGATATAAACTTGGGCATAAGACACAGTTATGGTACCGATAATAATTATAAAGGTGATTGGAAGAAATTACTTAAAATTTACGAGTATATCAATAAATAAATAAATAAATTTAAATAATTCTTAGCATTGAGGATAGACACACGATGATCAACACGTAACCCAAGTACGGTATGATACCGGGCAAACTTCTAGTTTTCCGGTATGTGATGTATAAAGCTAAATATAGCACTTCATCGCTCTCTAAATCACGCTACAGTAGGAGTTTAAAAATAATCTCAGTTCAGTTATTATTTGCATCACCACGGTCATCGGTCTACTGACGAAGGACAACATTGTTGTTTAATTAATGGTGTATTGCATTACACTTGCGTTGTATACAATACAACCTGAAGAATTTATTACCATGTGACAATCTCTTTCAATAGACCTAAGAAGTGTTAAAGAAACCTTCACAATGAAACACTTTTTTTGTGAGTACCAACGAGAATCGAATCAGCAAATCCCGTCTTGAAAGATATTCGTCTTATCAACTAAACTTTATCTCCCAGCCCGGAGGTTTTTGGTTCGATTCCCTTTGGAACCCAGATTTTTTTAAAAGTATTTCAGTCCTTGAGGAAAGTTTGATCTTCATATGCCGCTATATTAATTGTTCTTATTATTATCAAACATGTTAAAGAGTTACGTGTCCGTAAGACAAGACGATCTCCGTGGCCTAGTAGGTAAGATGCTTGTCTCCCAATCCAGAGGTTGCGGGCTCGATTCCTGTTGGAACTTAGATTAAAAAAAATATATTCCAGTGTCGTTTTCACTAAAGGCCTCTTTAAAATCATTCTAGTTGGTTGGAATCTTTTGCCACATAGCAATAAGGTGGGCAGGTTGTACTGTATACAACGTAAGTGTAATACAAAACATTTCAATTTAACAAGTAAGACCTCGGTCGTTGACTATACAACCATAATCACCCTGTACACTATGTTCTCTTCCATCAGGAATACAGGTATGCTTTAAAACCTTTCCGTCTAGGCCGGTCAACAGCCCAGCAGTCTACGTCCTCCTACGTTAAACTGACTCTTTGTCTAGTCTACACGGATGGTTGGCGTATGATGGGCGTTCTAGTCCCAGGCGATAAAATAACGCAGAGTTAGACCTGCTTCCATATAGCATTCTTAATACTTAAATCTTCAAAAAATAATAAAATTTACTGATCAAAAAAAGATCGAGTAAATTTGATACAAATTTTAATCGTCCGATGATCTCATAGCGTTAGATAAACATAGTCACAGTTGAAGATCACGAACAAAGTTACAATACAAGACTATTTTGATACAAGACCAGTCTATATGCAGCTGAGGGCTGTTCTATCAATGAATTAGATCTAGAAGAAGGTGTCTTAGAATAAAAGGTGGTGACAATATCGATTTGTAATCTAATTACGATCTGGATCAGAACTTTGACAGGGGCAGTTTCAGGAGTTCGATTTTCAAAATTCGACTCGCTGAATTTCATATTATTTTTCAAAGAGCAAGTGTTTTAGTAATTGAGTGTCCGATACTTTGAGACGAATGAAATAATTTCTTTATTTATCGGAAATATCTATTTTTTTATTATTAAATGGTAATTAAAATAGTATGAATTTCTTTTAATGCAACAACATTTATAGCTCCATAGTGGTTATTTGATAAGAAATCATTTTTTATAGAAAAACTAAAATATTAATAAAAACTTTATACTTTTTAAGCGCTATTTATGAAATATTTAAAAAAAAAAGTTTAATTCCACAACGAAAACGACCCCAAAGGACAACTTTAAAAAGTATTGTACAAGAGAAGCAAATATTTAAAAAATATATATATATTTTTACACATGACAAGAAATATATATAATTTGCGAAAAAAGCAACAGTTAATTTAATTCGGACACACAATTTAAATGGATCTGGGTTTGTTGCCTTTCATTTGTCGTGTCCCCACTAAACTAGGTTTTTGCCTGTATTTCACTGAGGACATAATTATCACAAAATATTGGAAAGGGCAAGGGAGAATGAAACGCACATCTTATTGAAGATATATATAATATTTTTTCAATGGTTAAGGCTTTAACATAAAGAATGCAAAGAGTTGCACCCATCTTACATTTTTTCCTTTTAGATTTAACTTGACACCAGTGTGATCTAAGCTCTGCTGCCATAACAAACTGGAATCATTCAATCCGAGGTGTCTGGACATACTCGTATAAGGTAGAAATACGTGTAGCGGGAATTAATTTGATTAGTGGAATAACAAAGCAATTTATTACGTAACATCTTTATCGTGTGCTGAGAAGCGTCATGGTCCTCTGCTATGCATCGAACTCGGCGTACCACCTGTCTTCATCCCTCCCGTTCTTGGGTTATGTTGAATGCAACGCTTAAAGAGGATCCTATTAACTCCTTTATTTGATCTATTCATTTCATAACACACATTTCTCTTACTCAAAATCCCTCGACTGTCCCAATGATTTCCAGTTTCCCTAGACTTTAACATTTTTTCTAGTAGCCTGTAAAAAGTATACGATTCTTTTTCTGCATGTTGACTTAAGTCTTTCGGTAATGTCCAATTCTTGGATGGTAGAGATATTGGCGCGTTTTGCGGGCCATGAGATACGGAGCATCTACCTCATTAATATATATTTTTTAAGTCGCTGTTTGATGCAAGCCAACAAGGGAGACAATCTCATAACACCCAGTAACGAGCTTCAGATTGTGATGGCATAGACTGTTAAAATAAAAAAGGAAAACTATACACTTGTACAGCGCCGTTTAGAGAGAAAACTCTCCTCGAGAGCGCTGTAACATGGGACTCGAACTCACTAATACTAAATAAATCACGTCTGCCAGCCATAGCAGCACCATATATTACACAGCGAATCATATATTACACTTTCTTCATATACAGTTCAACTTTATAGGATTGTTGCTACGGAGCAATCTACTTCAACCAACCAGAAAGACGTTTGTGAGAATTTAAATAATAACCTTTTTTTAAACTGGGTTCCAGCGGGAATCGAGCCTATAACCTTCGAGTCATAAGGCAAGTATCTTATCTACTCGGCCATGGATGTTTTCATCGAAGTGAAGAAACTTAAAGGCAATAGAACAAGTCGTCAATCAGATCGACTCTGAACATTTTCTACAAGAATAATTTGTCAGCTATATTTTTCCACTACTGTTTCTTTCGTCGATAAATCTATTGAAGACAAAGTTAAAATTAATAATGTCTCTAAATAATACCTCCCTGGAAGCTACCAAGGTGGACAGTTGGATTTCAGCCAAGTATTGGACACTGATAGAAGGAGAAAGGTGGCGGAGAGAATTGAGTTATTCAAGGAGCGGTATGCAGCCGGGGCATGCAGTCAAGTCACCTCTCGTTAGTCAGGAATGCACGCGCTATGCAACTTGCACTTTTAACTGCACTAGAGATTAGAGACATAGGAAAAAAGAAATCGATTATATGTGTGTCTTAAAATAAAAAAGACCACCATTAAATTTAAAACAATACATAACAAATCATTAATATAACGTGTTTCTTTTTCGAATTTCCTACTCTCTAAAATCCCATCATTTTTTTAATGATGATGTCTTCCTTCTATTTCTACTGTTTATGTGTATTGTTCATGAATAATGATTCAAATATTTTTGCAGCTGTAAACCCAATTAATTCCTTTTGTATGGTTGGTTGGAAGAGATTGCCACCTAGCAATAAGTCCGCCAGATTGTTTTTCAATGAAGTGTTGTTGTGATTCGAATGTAGAGTGTATGAAAAGAAGTTGTTAGACATAATTTTTTATGTGGTTGTAGAGGTTATTGTATCGTTTTATATTTTCGCTGTATACAGTATAATCGGATGAGTTTATTGCCATGTAGCAATCTCTTCCAACGAACCCGAATGGTATCTGCCTCTTTTCAATTAAAGCATCTTTAACATATTAATGATTGGTTGGAAGAAATTGACACATATCAATAGACCCGTCCCCAACCAAACTACGAAGGTTTTCTTATTACGCGATTGGAGTTTAGTAAACTTGATGGCTTAATATTTAAGTGTGTATTAATTTAAATGTTTCAGTTGAGTGTTTTAATATTTAAAACAAATAAATGAAATTTGATATTAAGGAATGAAGCCACGTTGTCATAGGCCTTCCCTAGTGAAGTGGTTTACGGTATACACAAAATAGTGCTTTTTTTGCATTTTGACGTACTTATTCTCCACGATTCGCTTACATGCATACGTACCATCACACCAGTTCTCTGTCGGAGTAGGCAGAAAGAAAAGGGCGCTAAGCCTAACTATCTCGACACACACATCCTTCGTCTCTTCTACAAACATAAAGCTTATCATACACCTTCTACGAATTCTGAATTTCTACGTTTTCCTTTTTTCAAAATATCCACTTGATCCAACAACACTTTAGTTTGTCTTCCTCTACCGGCCCTTCCACTGGTTTTTCACATCATTCTTGTATTAACACATTTCTGATTGTTTGAAGAAAATTGCTATTTTGCAATTAGTTTATTTCAATGTATATAACTGATGTGCAGTACAATAAAACAATAATGGAGTGCAATCCTTAACACGTATACGTCGTTCATACCAGAGTGCCATTTTGGTTACTAGTCACGTCTTCTTTTTTTCACCCTCGAAAAGTTACCTTTTCACGGAGTACCACTTTTAAGAACTTGAAGAACCACTAAGTAGCATTAACGAACTCAATGTAGCATTTTTGACAGTATCGTCTAATACCGTCAAAATATATATACCGTCAAAATCACAAAATGGCATGTTTGACACATTTGAACCTTAAAAATCACATGTTTGATACAATTGTGTATTCAAAATCACTAAGCAACATGCTTGATATGCTTCGGTTTTTATGATTACTTAGTAGCTTTTTTGACGTGTTTGTGTCTTTAATTTGTAATACAGATGGTGTTTTTGGTAGCAACGCTGAAGTCCACCTTTCTTATATCTTCAATAATAATTTAAACTAGCTGAAAAGTAATCTTGAGAGGATCGTAACTGCCGGAAACAGTGCTATTCCAAATAAATAAATAAAATAGTGAATTATATTTTGATGAAGGGAATTTTAGAAGTCAGAGAAATCGTAAGAGGTATCTGAGAAGAAGAATGGACGTGAAAGAGGCGAAATACATGTACGGAAATAGGAAAGAAACAAATTACAGCATCTTCAAAATATTTGTCTTAGATTACTTTTTAACCTGAGAAAGTACGATCATACCACTTCAGAAACAGACGCCAAATTCATATACTATCTCTATTTTATAAAATCCTTAATGTCTCGTCGTCCCCTCTTCTCTTGTCGAAAATTCCGATCATGGATTTGCATTAAACTCAAACAGATATTGTTTATTGGCCTTTCTTGTACGCTCTCCTTTTTTTACGTCGTCCTTTACTATCAATGCAGTGTAACTCTGGAACCAGTTACATTCGCTCTGTTTTTGGCGTGCTTTTAAAACTTACTGAAAAAAATATATTTCAAGTCGGTAATATAACGTTTCCTTTTCCCCATCCCTTCATTTTCCTTTGGTTGGCGATATCTCACTTTTACTTCTATAATGTATAATATATATTCATAAATTTCATCAAGGTGAATAATCAATTGAATATTTTTTGCAACCATGTAAGTTTATTTATTCACTTTTCTCTGGTTGGTTGGAAGAGATTGCCCTTACAATGAAGTGTTCATTAAATAAATAAAGTCTGACGCTCTGTCTTCCCCGCCTTCCAGCAAAAAAAGCGGTTTGATGGAATTTATGTATATGATGATGATATATTTCGATGCCCTTTTATGGACCTTAGTCTAAAACTAACATCATAAAGGTAAATTTCAACAAAGCAACAACTTATCGTACACCCCCTCACCATTCCTTTGACACAACATTTCGCAGACGCCAACTTTTTCTACGCTATATAAAAAGCAAACAAAAACTAGATTTGAAAAACAGTAACGTCCATATTAGCCTACATTTTTAGCAACATATATTATGAATATTCATACAGTAGTAAAAAAAATTCAAGGGATTTTCGACCTCAGTTTGAATCGTGAGTCAAAGACTTTATTGTGAGTCAAGTGTAACGATTGTTATATTTTGACTCAGTGTTTTGGCACGCTGTTGGCATTCTTGATAACGCTGGACTAAAGATATTGGATGAGTAAAACACTAATTGAATGCGAGATTCCCACACGTGAATAATAAATACATTGGCCCGGCCATGCATGGTAAAGGGGAGACCCAGAAAACAGGAGACTGTTAATTCGCAATAATTAGATGACTTGAATAACTTGGTTATTTTATTGCATGGAGTGAGATCATGGATCCTCAAAGTTGGTAACTGACTGGAAGCATCCGAAATGTGGATGCACCGGAGAATGCTACGGATACCCTGGACGGATATGGTCAGCAACACAAGGGTTCTTCAAAGAGCCAAAGTTGACAGAGAATTGCTGACTAATATTACTTGGGTCATGCACTTAGAGGAGCAAAGTACAAATTACTACACCTGATCATCCAAGGAAAAATAGAAGGCCGAAGAGGTGTTGGCAGGAGGCAAATCTCCTGGCTCTGCAATATACGTGATTGGACTGGCATAAGGGGTGTTGGAGATCTTTTTCGGTCTGCCGGGGATAATGATGTCTGCTCCCAGGTGATATTCAACGTTGGGGGGACCTGCCATGACACTGGGAAGAAGAAGAAATAACTTGGTGGCCATTGTGACTTATGAAGAAGTTTTTTTTCATTCGAGGGTTCGATTCCCTATGGTACCCAATTAATACATAAATAACATCACTCCATTTCGCTGTCGGGTAGGCAGAAAGGACAGGACGTCATACTTTCTTATCTCAACACACATCATTTGCCTCTTCTATATACACATTCTCATACAAATCCTAGGATTTCTCATATTTTTTACTTTTATATAGCCATACTTTCCTTGGTCTCCTACCACGCCTTCCACTCATATTTTCGTTGCATATTTGTTTTTTTAGTATTTCTTCATTTATTCTTTCCACATGCCCGAACCATCTCAGAGTACTCTTCTCCATCTTACTCAACACATTAATATTAAATTCACATTCGTCCATAATCACGTCATACTGTGTCAAACATTGCCACCTTATCTATTTTTCTCGGTGCACGCATTTCGTTATAGTAAGGAAAAACGCTCTACAATATTTCCCCACCATTTCGATCGCCTCTAAAGCGTTTCTAACTAACTCAACCTATAAAAAAAATATGTGAAGCTGAGAGACTCCTATGTCACTATAAAAAGCACCATCTGGATTCTTAACTTCAGATGTAAAATGGATTTGGTAAAGTATTCAACCAGTCTAGAAGTGAATACACCATGGAATTGTACCTGGTGTGACCTCTTGCTTAGCTTCAATGCTAACCGGTAGACCACGACCGACAACAAGGCTGGCACTTAATCCAATCATACCATGGTCTTACTGTGTTTTTATCCACGTCGTCTACTTACATTTTCACTGTATTTTTGTGTGGTAAAGCTTTCTTATTATTTTCGTTCTACATGCCTAAACCGTGCTGTTCTGTGATAGTTTGTGCATGAAAGGGTTAAAATATATAAGTAATATTAGATGTATTAAAAAAATATATATAAATTAATAACACCCCCTAAATTTGGCACCGATGGGCGTTGGATTGGAGTATGAATACGGTGCATATAAGGATTCTAGATATAAATCAATCCAACAATCCATCCCTTTGAAACCATGGTTAAATATAATAAAAATGAATACGATGGAAGTGTCTGTTATGTCGTTTACGGACGGATCACTGCGTGGTGGCTAGTCACCTTTACAGAATGTTTATTATGGAAAATCCCGGCTGTGAGTGTAATCTGGATGATGAAACTATAGACCACGTTTTTTCAGTTGTCCTTTGCGAGAAAGATTTGATAGACTTAAAGCCATATCTTTACCGTGTCCAATGAATGTTGCGTTTCTTCTTTCTTCATAGAACTTTCCCACTTATAAATGGATTGTTAATTTTTTTAAGCTTAATCGGTCAAAACTTTAAATTGTTTAGAATTGTCTTTTTCAAATTACTTTTATTAAATTGACTCATATAATTGCATAACTACTTGAATTTGATGGTACAAATCATCCTAGTTTGGATGAATTGCCTATTAACAAAAAAAAGAACACACCCTTAGTACATAATTGTCATTATAATAACAGAAGCATTTTCAATAATACAAATTAATTATCTCGCCGATTTTCCACCGAATAACCGGCCACGCGTATCGCTCCCAGTGGACAGGGTGACGGCTTAGTATTTACACAGCGAGGGAGACCACCCCATTGGCTGGGACACGCGCTCAGCGTGCCGTCGGGATCGTGACGCTAATTTGTAATAAAGCCCTTGTCTGATTTACTGTGATAAAGACGATTGGCCGAGTTTATTAGCCGGTTGAGCGTGCCGGTTTATCCGGAATCATTTGAGAGTAATGTAGTTGCATTAGTCGTACCAACTTTATCAATAATTACTAATATATGCAATGTGATAAATGAACTGTATTGTTTTTACACAAAAAATCTTTATATAAACATGTTTGTAGATTAAATAAAATTTGATATTTATCTTTTCAAGTAAGTGGTAAGCTTACTTAGCTTCCAGGCGTCTCAGGCTCGATTCCCGACGTATTGACAGTGGTTTTACTTTCAGGCCTTTTCACTTCTTAATTGATTTTTACAAAGCTGATTAATAACTTTCTGTATGGTAGCTTGATGATCTCCATGACCTATTTGGTATGACGCCTGTCAACCAACACGGGGGTTCCGGATTCGATTGCCGTAAGCACCGAACTTTTTTAAAAAGGATTTATATCTGATTTTCACTTAAGGCCTATTTAACTTCTTTCTAGTTAGTTTGAAGAAATTGCCACGTGGCAATAAACCCGCTGGGTTTTACTATATACAACGAAAGAATTATATATTTATTTATTATGTTACTTTATTTGATATTTATATGTTTGAAGACATTATTATATTTAACAAAATGATTAAAATAAAAGGCAACTAAATAAATTCTGATGGCACAAGGTATGAAAGTTAGATAAAAAAAAAACATATTTAATATCCAACCGATTATCAGCACTGTCAACGTTGCATCAGATACTTAGACACTCTCCTCTTTGCCTATCCCAACAAGGAAACGATACGATGGTATGTACACATACACGTATGTATGGTTTTAAAAAACCAGAGAAAATGAATTATTTTTATGCGTTTCAATAAAACGTAAAAAAATCACCTAATTAAATCGGTTGCCCCTTTGACGGCCCCTAGCCGCCATCCACCCGGCCATTATCCCCCTAGATGTACATACGATACCCGCTGCAACCGTTCCCCTCTACTGTTGCGACAATATTGCAACCAACCAACCATAATTGTCCTCGTACGAAAACATCAGCGTTTAATTCCAAACCATAAAATATCCATTATTTGTTTACTATAACAAAACAATTACAATATTATTTTTTTATACACCGGCAACTTCCGTTGCCACGTTGAAAAGACGTTTGACTTAATATATAGTCGTATAAGAGTCATAATGATAGACAAATTAAAATGTATAAAATAATTATCCGTATTTTGTTTTATCAGATTTACATAAAGGCATTGTAACATATTTCTGGATGGTTGAAAGAAATTGACTTAATGCAAAAAGTCCACTAGATTATACCTTACACAACAAGAATGTAATACAATACAGAACATACAATGGTTTGGACAAATATAGGTAATAACATAGATAGGGAATAACAGTATTTACGATATATCGATATACAAACATACCATCACGCCGTTTCCACCATGGGATGGGCAGAGAGGATTTATTAGAATACTTTCCAAATAACAACATAAAAAAACCGATACATTAAATATGCAACGTTATAAGAAATTTAAGATTTTAAATTGAAAAATAAAATTTAATCTTGTTTTGCTAAAAGACAATCAATAATACACGCGAATAAATCATTTCGATTTGATATATATAGGTATGTGTTTAGCTAAGTTGAATACATTTATACAGCACGTTGCAAATAACTTGTTTTCATTTTCACTATAAGGGTAGTAAAATGAATAATAAGTAAGCTAATTAATATTAACTATTGTTGCAATGAGAGGGATGACAGGAAATGGGAATAAGCCTTTATTCTCTGTGGAAGCTGCGGTATCAGATGGTTTCATCTGCGGCTCTCTGATTACTATCAATTACTACTCCGTGGGAAATTTATTATTTCCTGAAATCAAATGGTTAATATTTGTGAATATATTATGTATAAAAACCACACTATTGTTCAAAGGTTCCTAGAAACAAAAACTTATATGCTACTGAGATCTCTCCATAAATTATTGTAATATGACTTGAAAAAAGCTACTCATAAATGAATACTGACTCAAATGTTCCCTAGAAAACTATTCTACTGTTAAAAGTTTCACAAAAAAAACATACTGATTTTAAAAGCACCCAAAACTCCATACTGCTGCTAATAACTCCTCAGAAATCCATACTGCTATTAAAAGTTCATAAAGGTCCATATTTATGTAAAAACACCCCCAAAAATCCATACTGCTATTAAAATGTCACCAAACAACATGATTCTGTTAAAAACTTCACAGAAAACCATGCTGACTTTAAACCCCCTAGAAATCCATACATCTCTTAAAAGATCGGCAGTGCTTTTAAAAGCTTTACAGATTTTCACACTGTGGTTAAAAGCCCACAAAAATTCCATATATATGAAAGCTCCCCAAGAATTCTGATTGCTCTTCTTCATAAATACATACTGCCTTTACAAGCTCCCCAAAAACCTTCATCCTCATTTGAATATTATTTTTTTCACCTATCCATAAATATACTTATAGGAATGAACGTGAAAAAAAGATAAACCCAGGTTTTTTTTTGTTATTAAATGCTTTCTATTTGATCAATCTCTCATGACTATGGGTCATGATATCTCCAGTCCATCAACATAACTCTGCCCACGACGATTCTCCAGCTCTCCCTTCTCTGGGCCTCTCGGAGTGCTGCTGTCTCTGAAGACCCTGATGCTTTCCTGACTTGGGTTAATGTTCTTCCTCTATCTCGTTAGCCTTCCGTACTGCCTCCATAAGTCTCCTCTCTTGAGTACACTTTATAGCTAAAGAATAACCGCATGCCCTGAATCACAAGTTGTTGTATGATGACTACATAATGATGACCACAAGTTGTTGTAGGTGCATCGCGTCGTACAAGGTATTTTTAGCAAGTGTCTCCACCAGCACACATCTCGAATGCATTCACCTTTTCCTAATTTTTGCCATTAGTGTCCAGATCTCCACTCTTTTATAAGAATAATATGGAGACCAGGTAAAACATTAGTAATTTTTTTGTTGCTATTGAAAATTTCCATCTTTCCATCAAGAAATTTACAAATGAATCATTTCTTCATCCCCTAATTAAGAGGCAAAATCTTCTACGAAGATGAGGTATCGATCTGCAGATTTTTATGTTAATACCAGTAGAACATAATTAGTTTTCATTATATTTGTTAAGAAACTGAGAAATAATCCAAATTGACAATAATACCGTGCGAATCCTGTTTAAGTAATGGCTTACTGCTGTAGGGGATTATAGCCATTTGGATTCCAAACGTTGCACGCGTCCAAACACACGCCCGCCTCCCTTATATTTGTTCACGGGACAAATCAAAAGAAATCTGAGTCAATTATCATAAATTCGAGAGTCCCTGTATTGTGGCATTTATTTACTACAAGAGACCGTAGAAGATTTTAATTAAAATTGAATTTAAATCCAAAACTGAAGTTTCTTAAGTTGACTGTTTTATTTTCAAAATCATAATGCCAAGATTTAATATATGTGATCTCTTGGTAGGACGCCAACTAGGTCCTGGATGGTTCGGGTTCAATTCACGATGAAACACCGAAAAAAATATGGTAATCTGTCTGGTTTTAGAACACATCATTAACATATTTGTATTATATTACTCTTCCGGTCTGTACAGTACCGGCTACCTGGCTTCTTGTCGTGTGTCAATTTCTTGCAATCATCGATTTAAAAAATTGAGAGTATGAGCTGGAAAACATATGAGGTTCTCGCCCTCTTATTAGTGGAAGTAACATATATTCCAAGAATCTCGCCGCTGCTCACTGAAGTTGTCTTCTCCCTGCCTCTACCCACAGTCCCCAACTCGAGTGTGTACCGTTAGAAGCATATATGTCGGTACAAATTCGAAGAGAATTCAGTCTTGTTTGTGATCCCCTGATGATGAGGTGAAAGCATCGAAACCGGTAGGGTTATAACGTTACAAAAAGTGGAATATACGGTGTTTGATAAAACAAATTACAATGTCTTTAAACCTCCACAATGTTAATGCCTTAACTATAAATAATATAGTATAATCTGTTTCTTGCCATAATCAGAATGTAAACGCAGTAAATTTACGTGACTTTTGTCACCTACAATGTAAATATGTTAGTATCTCGATTGAGTAAATGTTAGGAGAGTTTCCAGACCGTTTGATACTTTCTCTCTCAAATGTATTTCCTTTGCCATTGTCTTAATATATAGGTATATGTGTAAATATCAAGATATATATGTATAATACATACTATTACATGTAGCTATCGATAAATCTATATATTTTTTATTTATTATTAATCATTTTAAAAGAACAGTTCATCAATTGATTTGGTTCTTCTCAACATGTTCATATTGATGTTGCCAATATAGTACAGAGCGTGGCCGAAAGAAAATATTGTTAAAAACCACAGGAGTGGGCAAGTAATTCCCAGTTTCTCACCGTACATGTTGGCTTTACTAATGTAACACTAAGGCACGTATAATATATCGCGTGCAGGTATTGTTACCTGACGAATATTTCAACCAAACTGACACTCGTATTTTTTTTTTTGGTTACCATTGAAAATAAAACCTTAAAATAGCGTCTTAACAACTAGGTCACAGAGATCGTCTAGGTTCATTGAACATTAATACCGTAAAATGGAGAAAGATTGCCTCTATGGAGCATATATTGAAGGGAAAAAATCTTTAAAAAAAAATATTTAATGGCAAAAACAAGGGTTGATGAGAAATTGGTAGAATACGAAATTCACTTTGTAAATATTTTTTATTGATTATTGTATGACAGAACACGAACTTAAGTGATAGGTGATGAATGTGAACTTAAGGCTGATGTGTTGAGTATGATGAAGATGGAACACTCTGAGATGGTTTGGACATGGGAAACGGGTGAATAAAAAGAGACTAACATGAAGTGAGTGAACCACAAGGAAATTTAAGTGGAAGACAAGGAAAAAAATGTTTTTTTTTTCTAAACATACCATATACAGATGCGAGACAGTTTCTAATCTAATGACTGTAGCCAGCATCTTACTACCCTTACTCTCAACTTATGTATATTTATTTTGTAACATTTTAAATCTATCAATAATAATGGGTTCGAATCCCGAAATAGAGCGCCCTTGAGAGAAGTCTGCTCCTTAAACAGCGCTATATAGTATAAATTATACTTGTATTATCATTATCAAATCCAATGAACAAGACTACGCTGTAAAGAGCTTAAATAATTTTAATTTTACAATCATATATGCAAATCACTCTCCTTTCTAACTAGGCGTATGCCCGTCCTAAAGCAGATAGCCATAAAAGAAAAAATAAAAACAAAATAAAGAATTAATAAAAACCCACTTAAAGTATAAAAATCAATAAAAACATACTTAAAGTATAAAAAATCAACAGTATAAGAAATATAAGTAAATAAAGTAGTATAAGAAATCAAAATCACAAGTATAAAATTTTTACCACAGTCCCAGTATATAAAAAAAAGAGTATTTAAATTAGAAACATTTAATTTACAAAGGATTATTATCTGTTTCGTATGCCATAAAAATGGCATTTAACAATGTACAAAAAAGTTTAATATTTTTCCATTGCAGTTAGAAGCAGCTATCAGTAGCTTTTATATATAGTAAATGCAACATAATCATATAACAATTAAGTGCATCAAAGACTAAGATGCATCATAGCACAGATGATAGCATAACACGCGAGCTGGCCCTCGCGGCCACTCTACAGATGTGAACCCGGGTCTATTTTCGTACCAATACGTCAACCGACCAACGGCTTGGCCTATCTGTCTGACAGCTGTGCATGGAGAGTGCTTTGAATATATATTTATTTAACGAATTTATTATACTTACATAACAAGTATATTTATTTTTTAGTTATTTTATTATAATGTACGATGTTTTATCGACCATTAAAATAGTTAGAAGAGTTATTTATAATCAAAATAGAATTTTAAGTACGCATGAATATTAATACAATTTGTCACAACAATTTTAAAATAAAAAAAATTTACTTCCATTCAAAATTTTCACTAAATACAACCTTTCTTTAGTTGGTCCCTACCACACCTTCCACGCAAGTATGCACTATATATTTGTTTTGTTAGTAATTATTCATCATTCGTTCTACATGCACAAACCATCTCAAAGTCCTCTTCTTCATCTTACTCAAAACATTCGTATTTATCCCTTATCACTTCATTTCGTATAATGTCACCCTATACATTTCGTATAATGTCACCCTATACATTTTCGGAGTGTACGCATTTCTCTAGCACTGATTCGCCTCCTTCCAACGTTTTTATATCCACGTATCACTCCCACACATCAAAGCTGATACTGAAACACTGTTGTGGGCTACCATCATATATTTTAATACTATATTTGTTTCCTAATGCTATACACGTCATTTAGCATCCTATATAAAATGTTATTTTTTTATTATTTATTATTGAGGGATGTAACATTAAAAAGCTGTTGCTCATTGAATGGTCTTCGTCACTTAAAGGTAACAGAAAAATAGCTTAATTAAAATGTAAAAAAAATAATAATTTGATGGTTTATTCTCCATACTTAAGTGGCGAACACTCCCATAATACACCCCAGCAGAGATAGACAGGCCATTGCAGTGCGCGCATAACATTACTAAATTTGGTTATTTCTTTATTTAGATATCTAGTCGAACTGTTCTTTAAAGTAGCTCATCCATAAACATATTTATTTATTTATTTAACACTTCATTGTACAACAATCTGGAAAGGTTATTGCCAGGTAGCAATATCTTACAACCAACCAGACAGAAGTAAATAAAAGAAGTTACATGGTCACAAAAAATTAAATAACTATTCCCCTTTACAAAATTCGTGAACAAAATAAATAGTAAAAATAAAAGTGATATATCATCAAACAAAGGAAAAGTAAAGGATAGTGGAGAGGAAAAAATCAGGAATGAAACACGTTATATTACTGACTTGAAACCAAGAGTTTTTTTAAAATGTACTAATGACGGAGCGAGTCTAACATAAGTTTGTAACTGGTTCCAGAGTTGCAATCCATGGACAATAAAACAACGTAAAAAAGAAGAGCGAGGAACTGGGAAAGCCAATAAAGTTCATGATCGGAAAGACGCTGAATATTTTTGGCGGGATAAGAAAGGGTGTCAAGACAGGTCAGGATATTACACAATAGTGACAGTATGTGAACCTTATAACTACGAGGCCCAGCAACGACGAGACACGTAGGACAAAGAGGCAGACTTTCCTACATATTTTACCACTTCTACATTCATATACGTCAAACCACTCCTACGTTTTTATAATATTTCCTTTATTCAAAATATCGTCCACTCAATTCAATCATACTTTTCTTGCTGTTCATCTTTCACGCCTTCCATTCACATTTGCTCTATATGTGTGTTTTGTTAGTTTTTCTTCTTTCATATATTGCCCCATCATGTATTATTTTCAGAGCACGCATTTTTGCGACCATATTACGAGTATATTCAACTCCTTTCATTGGTTACTGTTCAATTCAAGTAAACATATTTTTAGTACCCCACTGACTTTGTTTCTTATCGCGAGACGCTGTTTAACCCTTCCTATCCTGTGATGAGTAACTGGTACACATTGCTCCTAAAAACTTTAATATCTCTATAAATATAATAAGTACTGGATTCAGATTTTAGATATTCCTCCGTAATACATTTACGCAATTAATGAAAAAAATATTAATAATAATTAGCAATTATCGGCCACATCAGAGATATTTTGTGAAAACGGGAATAAATTCACCAGTTCAAACGTGTGCCAGTGTGTGACGTAGGTATATTAATTCTAAAAAAACGCAAGGGTGAGGAAGCGACGCTATTCACGTCTTACTCTCACTCTACTTCGGTATATGGGAACGCAAGAAATAGAATCACAGTTCGCTCGCTTAGTAGCCAGCCGGCTTTCATTCGAGGTGGTCGCTTGGCACTTTTTTTAACGTCGTCCGATGTTTTTTTCATGTTTTCAGCAATTAAATTTCAATTATTATCACTTTTGACTTCAAATTTAATTAATTTAAGCGATTGGCTATGAATATTCTTATTTTTTCGATTTTAAATCGCTCATTGTTACATATGTATTGATGTGTAGTGAATACACATCACCGGAACGGGCGAATTTTTTTAGCACAAGAAGGGAAATGTTAATAATATATCTGGTAACTCTTCCAACATCTAAAAAATTACTTTATTTATAGCAAAATTTCTCAACTTGCTTAAATCTTTCATGTTCATCTATATACATTTCCTTTCGTTCTTTTCTATCGCCATAACTTTGAATTCCTCAATTCACACCTCGCATACAATTTACTTATCAAACTATGTAATTCATCCTCATTCTCCGCTAACACTATTATGGTATCAGCATACAGCAACCTGCATAGATTCCCTTTCGACATTTGTATTCCACCCATTGACTTTTGTAGTTCCTTCACATATGAATATACATAAATATAAAATAACCCGGATGACATAACTATTCGTTGCTTTGCCCCTTTTGAAATATTAAACCCTTACGTCAAGGCACTGTTAACTCTTATACATGCTCTACGATATATCATGACACAATAGCACGTATTAATTTACGTTCAACGCCATATTCAATAAACTCTTATCATAACTTGATTCTCATCACGCGGTCATTTGCTATTTCCAAGTTCACAAATGCGTAATGCACGTTTTTATCCCTTTAGCATACATTTTTCGGCATACAAAGAGTAAATCGGATCCACTCATCCTCTTCCTCTCAAGAAGGTTACCTTAACACTTTATTTTCAGTCTTTCTTCTAACTCTTTCTATCAGATTTCTTCATACAGTTTACTTACTATATTCAGCAAACTAATAACTATTTTTTTACAGATGACAAGATATATACATAATTTTTGAAAAAAACAACTGGTAATTTAATTTGAACAATTTTAATGATCTGGGTTTGTTGCCTTTCATTTGTCGTGTCCTCAGTAAATTAGGCTTTTGCATGTATCTCACTGAGGAGTACCTTTCATGCTTCATTCTTGGCCACTTATCTTTATAGTCGACTTACTCGTATCTTCTATATAGATTTCTTCCGCCCTTATTATGTTTTTTAACAAGACGATGGTAATAATATAGTACAATCATTTCATGTCATTTTTACTTGTTCTTGAAGTAGGAGCATTATATCATATTTTATCCAAATTTGGGTTTTCCATAAACATTATACTCGTACATACAGGCAATGTTTAACAGTCTTTGATTTGATACATTTAACAATGTGATTCGATGAAGGATTAACTTGTCGAATTAACTTGTAGAATCTCATCCGATTGTTGAAAAATAATTCCGTTTTGAATATGTAAATTTTGTTGTTGATTTTATTTTCAGTCATACATGTTGTAAAATGTATTTGAATGCTATTTTCATTAGTTTTTTTTTGTTGTTTTGTATGTGTAAGGTGTATTGAATTTAGGTTTTTCGTAAAGGTCACTGCCGTTAAAAGCTAATAAATAAATTATTATACGCTTTAACAATACGGATATGTTATCATCCGCATTAAGGAATGAATATACTAATGAATGTACTCGTAATTAATGGACGCCAACTGCAAACATGGAAAAATGTTTTCTATTGTTTTTTCTAAATATGATTCTCCTTCTTTCTCTTAAGTTAAACCTGTGGCCTGTTATCATCAGAATTGCCTTCCTTGATATGTTGACTCCCAGCACTCATTTCATCTTTTTGGAAGTCTTCCTGAGAGACAACAGCCAGCGGGTACTCCGTGCGTCACCATCTAGAAAACTCTTCTTTGATTCATCCTTTCCACATGGCCTCGCCAGTATCTTCTATGGTTTCTACCTCATCTCTCATTAACCTCTACTTCGCATATTTCTCGGATACGGTAGTTTCTTAATTTTACTGCCTAAAGTGTTTTGCCTGCAATGACTCTTACAATTTCAAGATATTTATATTAATAAGGAATATATTGTAACGGTTTGTTACTTTCCAATTCGGTCCGACTACAGAGCAGTACGCGCCTGCGTAAAGCTGCACTTCTCGGCCAATGACGTTTCGCTCCTTTTAGGGAGGGCCTATCACACGCCTGGCCCTGATGTGACGTCATTCTTCATGCAGGATCAGACTTAGAGATGTAGTGCCCTGTATTCAATATTTATTTATTTTTGTATTCGAAAACTGTCTTAGGTTTGGTTAACGAGGACAAAAAAAAACAAAAATGTGTATTTTCTGGTATTATAAGCAAAAAAAAGCATTAAGTGTCAAAATATTTTTTTTATCGACTATTTGAATACTAAAATTAAATGTATTCTATATATGGTATACTACCTTCAACAAACAGTTTTAGGACTTTTTTCATAAAATCGAAAACACAAGTTTATTCATCAAAATCGATATGGTTCCCTTCAAAGTACTCTCCATCGACTGCAACGCACTTACGCCAGCGCTTGATCCAATCCTCGAAACACCGCTGGTACTCAATTTTCGGTATGTCCATCAGAGCCGTCTTCGATTTTTTCATAACATTCTCTCGGGTGTTGTAACGCGTTCCGCGAAGCGGTTTTTTTAGTCGGTTGAACAGGAAAATTTTGCAGTTTTGCAGCGACACGTCTGAGACCCAAATCACTAACCAAAATATCTTGAGCGGATCCATAAGCGATGTTCAAGTCCTCTGCCAGCTCTCTGATGGTCAATTTGCGGTTTTCGGGCAACATTTCTTTGATTTTATCGATGTTTTCATCGGTTTTCGACTGCCACTGCCTTCGTCATCCTCGATCGACTCACGACCACTTCTGAAGCGTTCGTGCCACCAAAAAACACTTCTCCAACATTTCCAAGGTCTGCGGACCGTTAAATCCGTTTTTCACACAAAATTTTATCCAAACTCGTTGATGCCATTTTCAAACTTGTAAAAAATCGAAAACACGCACAAAGGTAGATGTGCTCAGTACAGCGTAACTTTTACAAATGCCAAGCTATGACGCTGAAATTTAGAGGGAAGTGTCAATGATAGATGTGGTAACCAAACAAAGAATTCCAATCCGGTGACTGACAGCGCCACACGGTGGCCGGTCCTAAAACTTTTGGATCAAGGTAGTAATTAGTAGACATTTATCGAATTAAATTTATTCAAACTTGAATTTGCATTTTGTTAGTTAAAATATTGATTGATTCTCGAAGTATCAATCTACAACCCGCTGTTATGGGGGATAAAATAAATCCCAACCCAGTCTGATTTATACCTACTTGAATATTAAAACATATTTTCCCTTATGAGTGCGATGTCACGTAGTGACGAAAATGGGAATGCGCCGCTCACGTAGTGACGAAAATGGGAATGCTCCGCTCACGTAGTGACGAAAATGGGAATGAATCGCTCCTCCTATAGCGATACACCTGAGTGTGAAAATAATGTAGCGATCTTTTTGAGATATGTGTCCAACGTCCAGGTGTTAATTATTGACTTTTTGCGTAATTACTATTTTTATACTTCCATGGGCAATAACTGTTATCATGAGCTTTGGATGCGTTGAAATGCAATGACTGCTGAAGCAAAAGCTTAACCGCTGAAAGCTTACCCCGAAATGGTCTCTCAGCTATAACAAAGTATAAAAAATTAAATTATCGTATTATCTTTTGAAATATTGAAATGATATGAAAAACAAAACAAGTGTTAATTTAACATTAATAAAATTTCAACTTTTTTCTTTAAAAAAAGCGAAAAATTGGAGATGATAGTATTTTTCTCATTTTTTTATGTTAGTTTAAACTTTGGTAAAGTAACGTGAACAATAAAATTTCAAATATCTATGAAACAATCATTTATGCCCGCTTTAGCTTGTGACGTAACAATTCCCGATACATTTTGACAGTTGTATTTGTTGTACAACCACATACGATTTTCTACATATTCATGTAAGCTCGCCTTGTCAGCTGTGAATATTACGTTATTCATCCCTTTTAATTTTTTTTAACTGGATGACGTGCATTACAAATACTGTCAGGGGCATTAATACAGCCTTTAATATAGTATACCAAACAAGATACTTATTTGTGTATGAAATGATATTGTGTAGGAAGTTGAGTAAGATGAAGAAGAGCATTCTGAAATGGTTTGGACATGTAGAACAAACGAATGAAGAAAGATTAACAAAACAAATGTATACAGCGTAAATGTGTGGTAGCGGAAAGCCAAGAAAAGTAAATTAAAAATATATAGTTTTATTGATAGCAACATAGCATGTACATATAGGTACCGATGTATCCTGAAATTACGTATAGGTACTCGTATATCACAGGACAATGTCGAAGGAAATACATTTAAGAGAGAAGCTATCAAAAGGTCTGGACTCATCTCATAACATCCTTCTAGTCAAGATACACTCACACCAATAGAGGGTGAACCCGTCCGAGGATTTCAGTTGTTTTTCAGTCTGCACCCATGAAATCATTCACTTGAATTAAGTATGGTTGTATCAAGTGAATAATATTTTGAAAGAAGGAAATGAAGAAAGACAGAGAAATTGTATGAGAAGATGTATTGATGTGGAAGAAGCGTAAAATGTATGTTGAGATAAGAAAATCTGGTGATATGTTCCTCTGCCTACCTCGACAGGCCAATAGTGTGATGGTATATATATGTGTAATATTGGCAACTAAATCTTTTTCAATTTTATTTAATTTTAATAATTAAAATCTTTATCTAGTATGTCCCACATCTTCACAAAACATCCAGCGTTCATACAAACCAAGACCAAATGCTCCAACAAAAATACCATCAAGTGTCTTATCAACCCTCCCATCATTCAGTCTTCGGCCTGGTCTCCTTCAACATATAAATATCGGGAGATTATTTCATCTCTGAAAAACCCGCGCCGTTCAGCGCATTCATATAAGGAGACGGCCGGTGTTTATACTCTGGTCCAGACGTCGGATGCTGCGGCCTGAACGTCTCTCCATATACCGTCTCAGAAGAGTGAACTGTCGAGATGTATTTCCGGAGGTCGCCTTCATTTCTGATCCGACTTTCTGACCGTTATGACGACGGAGATCTCTCTCTCTCGTTTGGCAGACATTTATTTTTATTTGCTACAGAGTTGTTCGATTCTCATGTTGTTTAGTATTATCGATTTATAAAAAAAGGAATCCATGAAAAAATATGTTTAACCGATTTCACATTTAATTCATCGATTTTTCATTCGATTGATCTCAAACATAATTACTCCTTTCCTTAAAAATATTTCAATTAATAACAAATGTATATTTTCTTTGTTATTTAGACGTATGTTTCTAAACCTACCAATTCACTTTCTTTTCTTTTCAATTTGTAATTATGTAGTGTTTTTAATTGTTACTTATTAAATTTCAATAAATTATAACGTATAAATTAAATCTATCGTACTATTCCATATACAATTGAGGTGTTTTGTATTTTGAGTTTATCATATCTAATCGTTTAGCGATAGCAGTAAAAAATAACAGTATCAATCGATTTTTTTTAAATCCTTGAACCTACCAATTTAATTATTTTTTCTTGTCGATTAATAATTATAAAGTGTTTGCAATTATTACTTATTAAATTTCAATAAGCTGTAACGTTGTATAAATTAAATTTATCGTATCATTTCATATAACATTAAGGTGTTTAGTATTTTGGGTTTATCATATATAATCATTTAGTGATAGCAGTGAAAAAATAACAGTTTCGATAGCTTTTTTTTTACTCAATATTTATTATTAGATCAATCAAAAATTATTTATTTCTTAATGTAGTTTTCTTCGTGCGTTAATAAAGTGATATCTAACTATCTATCTCAGTTAAACTCTAAATTATAACCAATTAAAATTTAATACTGTCGATCAGTGCTAAAAAGTCAATTCAGTTCGTTTTTTACTTAATGATTTTCAATCAAATTGTGGCTACTCCAGTTGTGTTAAATACAATAGCTCGATTACTAGAGCTGAAGATAATATTGTCTCCCAGCCACGCTATTCAATATATCCAAATCATCAAATCAAATATGTTGAAAAGTAGCATATGAAAGAATTAATCATGTTGTGAGATATTCTTCATGATAAACAAAGAATACTAGTAGGTGACAGGCCTGTTTGAAATTAATAAGTGAAAAAAGAATTCAATTTATTTCATAATTTCTGTTACAGTTTATTTCAATTTTTTACTAAAAATATGACGTTAATGATCGTGTAAACGTTTAGTTATTAGTAAGTCTCTATAGAGAGTTTTAAGCGAGAAGTGTAAGAAAAAGTGTTCAATTGTGTGTTATTTTGTAATTAGGGATTTAGATTTGAAAATTTTGGACGAATTGAGTCATTAAATTGTGTATTTTTGTAATCAAGAAGTATTTTACAATAATTTATAGTTAAGGCATTAACGTTGTGGAGATTTAAAGACATTGTAATTTGTTTCATCAAACACTTTTTATTCCACTTTTTGTAACGGTATAACCCTACCGGTTTCAAGGTTTTCATCTCATCATCAGGGGAGCATAAACAAGACTGAATTATGTTTGAACTGGTACCGAGATACACGATTCTAACGGTAAATATTCGGGTTGGGGACTGGGGGTTGGGGGAGGCATGGGAGACAACCTCGGCGAGCAGTGGAGAGATTCTCGGGATATATGTGTTGGCCAAATTTTCACCTCGATGCACTGACTTAGAAATTTCTAGGGCATCTATCTGTCCAATTTATTTCCGTTACTACTACGTAATTCTTACATATCAATAGTAACGGAAATAAATTGGACAGATTAGGTGAACATCTGACAAACACATATGTGTCAAGAATCTCTCCGCTGCTCGCCGAGGTTGTCCCATGCCTCCTCCAGCACCCAGTCCCCAACCCGAATGTTTACCGTTAGAAGCGTGTATCTCGGTACCAGTTCAAACAAAATTCAGTCTTGTTTGTGCTCTACTGATGATGAGGTGAAAGCCTTGAAACCGGTAGGGTTACACCGTTACAAAAAGTGGAATAAACAGTGTTTGATAAAACAAATTACAATATTTTACAATTACTTCTATTGACAAATTTTCGAAAATATTCACAAATACAATGATTGTTTTTTTTTATTTTAACATACGTGTATACATGACAACTTAGCGGCATTTTTGCCATGCGAAAATTTATTCCAACCACCTGTTGTGAAAAATAGTCGGGTTCATTTTTTTTTTTCGATTTCCAACAGGAATTGAGTATCGTCTTCTAATTTAGTTCAAAATTTGGACTCATTGTATTTTCTCCTTTTGTTTCGGCATTGACATCTAACATCGAGTCGTGTGTGTATGCGTTTATATTTCTTACATATTTGTGTATATAGTTTTTTAGTTCCTAATTTCTTACATAGTTTATGATCTACTTCTTTTTTACTATATTTTTGGTAAATAACCGTTTGGCGTCCTCGCGGTCTGGCTCGCCCTCCTATGGATGGTGGGTTGAATCTCGATTGGGACGATGTTATGATCTTTTGGTAGCGTATATCTCAAATTTATTATCTTTTCCATTGCCTTAACATACTTGTACATGTGTAATTTCAGTAGATATATTTACATACAATTCTTCTGTCAATAAATGTATTACTTATTTATTAAAACCATCTTGTTGGACAACAAACGTTCTACCAACTAGTCCACGATGGTTGATTTTCAATTTTATACTAAATTCAATAAATTGACTGCAATATGTAACATATTAATCTTTACCTACCGTTAATTTATTTCAGAAAACACGTGTTTATGTTAGAAGTTGTTCAATTGAGTCTAACAGATGTTTTGGTTCAATTTACTCGGTGTATAATTAATTCAACAGATTTAACAAGATTAATTCAAAGAATTATGCAATTATGTTTTTATACATTCCGTCACACCATTTCCCTGTTGGAGTAGGCCAAAATGACAGAGCGCTAAACTTTCCTACCTCGATAAACATATTTTACCTCATCTAACATATATCCATATACCTTCTCATATAACTTCTACGATTTCATGACATATACGTTTCCTTCTTTCAAAATATCATTAACTTGATCCAACTGAACTTTCCTTGGTCTTTCTCTACTACGGTTTTCACTCACATTTGCCTTTTACATATTTTTTTAGTCTTTCTGCAGTCATTTTTTGACGTACCCAGACCATTACTTACGTCATTAATGACGGGTTATTGCTATTCCATCATAAAGTGACAGACTTCTGTGTGGAGGAAATACAATGCCTTGATACAAAAATAAAAATAAGATACATATGGGGCACTTAAGTATGCCTGCACTTCAGATGCAGATCTATCGAAGACGATGGCCGGAAGACAATATTTGAAAATAAAGAACCACTGGGTTGCGCATTTTACTCATGGTTCGTCATCGTACGTGTTAAAAATACTACGACACATAGATAAGTCGTCCGTCCGTGGTTGCAGTCCTAAGACTGGTTTGCAGCAATTTGAACTCTTCTCCTCCATTCCCCCCTGTCCTGTGCGGCTCTTTTTAAGTCTGTGTATGTTGAGCAGCGCACGTCCACCAACAGGTCCTCCAGGTACTCTCGGCGTGGGCGTCCCCTAGAGTTTGTCCCCTCGGTCATGCCCTCCATTATGGCATGCAAGAGGCCCTCTTGTCGTATTATATGACCGATCCATCTTGCACGCCTTTCGGACAGGATCCTGAGCAGGTGCCTTCCTCCTTCGATTCGTTGGAGAACCTCTTCATTTGTGATGCGGTCTCTCCAGGAAATTTCTAATAGTCTTCTATAGGACCACATCTCAAAAGCCTCTAGTCTTCGTCTATCTCTTTCGGATAGGCACCATGTCTCGCAGCCGTACATCAAGATACTCCATACATAGGTCTTGATGAGGAGTATTCTCAGATAAGTAAACTCGTATAAATCTACATTGTGCGAATATTATCGTGAAAAGAGCTCTTAAACCAGACTGGGTGACAGTATTATATTATTTTAAAAAATTATTAATAAAAAAGGACTAACAAAATATACAGAAAGTGCAACTGTAATGGAAGGCGTGATAGAGGAAGACCACAAATAGTTTGATTGGATCAAGTGAATGATATTTTGAAATAAGGAAGTTGTATAAGAAGTTGTATGAATACAGAAGCGAAGAATGTGTGTCAGATAGGAAATTCAGGTGCACAGTCCTCTCTGCCTACCCATAAAGGGTAATGGTTTGATAATATGTATGTATATATGTTTTAGAAATTAAAGTAAAACTTTTAGAACAGAGTTATGACGACCATCTTGGCCTAGATGGGAAGATGTATGGCTTGCAATGCGGAGGCTGCGAATTGTATTCCTATTGGTACCAATTTATTTAAATTACGATTCTAGTCTAATTTTCACTTTAGGACTCTTAAAAATATTTCTGGTTGTCTCGAAGAAATTGCCACATGGCAATAAACCCATCGTTTTTTTTTCAAACGCAAACGTTCCTCAAGGCGCTCCAACTTGAGGCTCGAACCCATATTTCTAAAAAAATTAGATCTGGCAGCTTTAACAGCGCCCGAATGAATCATGTATAACGCTCTCTTTGTATACAGTACAATGCAACGCTGTGGAGTTCTTGTCGTGTGACAATATCTTGCAACCAATCATAAATATGTTTTTGAGACCTTAAGTGAGAACCAAACTGTAAACATTTTTTTTAATCTTTGTTCTAACGGAAATCGAATCCACAACCTCGAAATCAACTTTTTTTTTCAGTTGATTTTTAAAACATGCCAATGACTAAGCGAGTAGATAGATGTTGATGATGAACAATGAAAACATTTTTCAGGAATATTCAGTCTACTTATAACGATGGATTATAAGTTTATAATTTACAAAATAAGATTACCTCATTCCTCCCTTATCCAAATGTTTTTTTTTTTCAGGAATTTTAGCTTTATTGGACCTTAGTAAACTCATTTATGACAAGTTAATGTATTCGTATCTTTCAATAAAGAATATAGGAGTATAAATTATACTTTATATGGCTAGGTAACATTTTTTTTAGTTATTAAATCTTCATACTCGAACCTGACAATATCGAAATCTGCTAAGCGGATAGACACAACAGTATTTTAGTGTCAACTTTGACATATGGGTGGTAGAAAAAGACTTAAAGTAACCTAATAAATTATGTATAAATACATGCAATGAGAAGTGTACGGGGTGGCAATGTATAGCAGACTACGGAATCGAGTAATTAGAGATTAATGTGAACTTTCAAAGCTGGTGTGGTGAGTAAAATAAAAAAGAGCACTCTGCGATTGTTAAAGCACCTGTTTTCATACATTACGGTATGAACTTAAAGCTAGTGTATTGAGGAATATCAAAAAGGGCACTCTGAGATGGTTTGGACATGTAGAACAAATTAATGAAGAAAGACTAATAAAACATGTAGAACAAATTAATGAAGAAAGGCTAATAAAACAATACAGTGCGAATATGAGTGAAAACCGTGGTTGAGGAAAATCAATGATTTATGGTTGGATCAAGTGAATTATATTATTAAAGAAGGGGTTTTAAGTTAGAGAAATAATTGGAGCTGTATGAGACGAAGGTGTTGCGGTGCATGACCTCGCGGTAACGCACTGGACTTTCGTACGGAAGGTCGTCGGTTCGAACCCCGAGCTGTTCTCTCCCCTCAAATAACGCAGGCATTTTTTCCGCCTAGTATTCAGAGGTGTAAGGATACCTATGACTTCGGTCATATATATTCTTTCAAAAAAAAAAAAAAAGGGAGATAAAAAAATATGCCGATGTGCTCCGATCGTCTCTCTTCAGCTGTGCTATCGGATCCAGTACACCGATGGAGAGGGAGAGTTTGCTGATATGCAACAGATTACTCACTTAAAGAGGAGAAAAAGAAGAAGAAATTAACTAAATCTCCACGGCACAGCTTCGTTTTCCAGCTGTATTGACGTTGGAATGGCGAGGGGATCCTCGACTACGAGGCCCAGTAACGAGGACGACGATGAGACGAAGAATGTTTATTTAAAAAGTTTGGCGAACTGTGTTCTCTGCTCACCGTTATCTGGAAACAGTGTGTATGGTATGTTATATATGTGAAAGTTTAAATCGACATTTTAACGCTACACTTATCTCGTAGGATCTATTCTCATTTCTCTATGGTATTTCTAAAAAAAAACAATAAATATATTTATGAAATAAATAATTTAAATACGTTGTATTTCTTAACTTTTTAGGTATATTAATATATGTTATTTATAGTTAAGGCATTAACATTGTGGAGGTTTAAAGACATTGTAATTTGTTTATCAAACACTGTTTATTCCACTTTTTGTAACGGTTCAACCCTACCGGTTTCAAGGCTTTCACCTCATCATCAGGGGAGCACAAGTCTCGGTAGCAGATGACCGAAAAAACATGGTTAGACCGAGTGAGTGAAATTTTGAAAGAAAGAAAAGCTAGTAGTAAAAGAAACAAAAGAGGCTGTACGAGAAGATATATGAATGTGGAGGAGGGGAAGGGAGTACGTAGTGATAGGAAAGCTTGGCGTTATGTCTTCTCTGTCTACCCCAACATGGAAATGTCGTGATAGTATGTAAGGTATGTTTACTCGTACATGTATGTTCAACAATACTTGTTTGTGCTCCCCTGATGATGACAGATAGACGCCCTAGAAATTTCTAAGTCAGTGCATCGAGGTGAACATTTGGCAAACACATACGAGTATATCCCGAGAATCTCTACACTGCACCCGAGGTTGTCCCATGCCTCCCCCAACCCCCAGTCCCCAACCCGAATGTTTACCGTTAGAAGCGTGTATCTCGGTACCAGTTCAAACAGAATTCAGTCTTGTTTGTGCTCCTCTGATGATGAGATGAAAACTTTTTGTAAGGGTTATACCGTTACAAAAAGTGGAATAAACAGTGTTTGATTAAACAAATTACAAAATGTATTAGTTTACTTTATCAAAGGTTTCGGCTAAACGAGTATGGCCGTACGGCGTACGGCGAGCGAATTTTTACCTCAAAAGAGTATGGACGTACACGGTACGTCCGTTGGTTGGGTTGCATATGGCGGCCGCAAATACGTTTTTTTATATGTGAAAAATATTTGTTAGTAGAAAACTAACAATTTGGTAAAAAAAAACAAATTTCAGGTAATTTTAAAATGTAAAAAAAAACCACTCTCCTCCATACATATTCTATTTACAAAATCTCACTCGTTTAGAGGTTAAATTTTTCGAACTCCATATTAGAATATTTACCAATAAATTACTTTTTTACACTAATTACATGAATCCCCACTTCACGTTTTTCTACCTCCTACTCAGAGGCTATTTTCAGTCATGGAATTGGAGATAAAAAAGAAATGTAGCGTTGATTAATGTTATTTGAATAACTAAATAATTTATTGTTATTTGGTTTAAATATTCAGAAATATTGAAATCAAACAATATCAACATCAGCTAAAATAATGCTTCAAAACAGCAAATTATTACGCCAACGTGTAAAATGAATCAAAGAAGCTGAATAAATTAATTGGAAATGCATAAAATGAAAATAGTCGATGTGTGAAAAAATAAGAAATGTAATTCTGAAGGGTTGATGTATGTTAAAAATTGCTCTATGAAAAAGAGCGCATTAATGCGGTTTTGACTTGTTGAATGAATAGGTGACGAAAGACTGGGTAAACAAGTTGACGAAAGACCGGCTAAACACAATGCAAGCATAAAACATTTCGTTTAATTTTATTTTCATTATTTTCTGCGCAAAGTTAAGCATGGACCATCTGGTTGGTAGGTTCCAACCAACGTATCTTGGATACATTAAACTGTTTTAATCCATGATAGGTTTTACAAAAAAACATATACCTACGAGTACCTACATTAGTTAAAATTTAAGTAAAAAAATAAATGATTGTTAATTTCTACCAATAATGATAGAATTTAATGAAAGGAATTCTTTCAAGGGTAAGGAAGGGAAACATCAAGGTTTTTCCCACAATTAGATAACATTTTGAAAATTTATATTTTTTTGTAATTCATGTTTTGTGTTTGTTTTCCTATTGTCTCTCAGTCTTCAGTTGCTAAGTACGATCCTCTGGCTGATTTGAAACTAATCAGAAAAAATATCTATTACGAGTATCTTTCTTTTTTCATCTCTCTTCTCATCAACTTCCTCGCCTAATACTCACATATGTCATATGCTGTGCATTACGATTTAATTTCATTTTGATGGTTTTGTTTATGCCGATTGTTTATGTTTATGCCGATTATTTATGTTAATGCCGATTTTCTATGTTTTTGCCGATTGTTTATGTTTCTATATATTTATAATTAACAAGTTTACTATTTGTCTGTTAAATATTATACTTTGCTTATATATTGTAAAATCCTAAATAAAGATTAGAAAAACATAGAAGTCTCGGTAGCAGATGACGGAAAAAACATGGTTAGACCGAGTGAGTGAAATTTTGAAAGAAAGAAAGGCTAGTAGTATAAGAAACAGAAGGGGCTGTACGAGAAGATATATGAATGTGGAGGAGGGGAAGGGAGTATGTAGTGATAGGAAAGCTTGGCATTATGTCTTCTCTGTCTACCCCAACATGGAAATGTCGTGATAGTATGTAAGGTATGTTTACATGTATGTTCGTTTATAAATTGACATATGTTAATTTATTTTTTTAAATAATACATTATAAGTCAATATTATAAAACCAATTTTAAAAATGTTAAATTCTAGATAATTCAAAGTTTCAACTGGTCAAGCCTTAAAAATTCAACAATTTATCTGTAAAAGGAAAAGTTCCTCGAAGAAAGAAGAAACGCAACATTCATTGGACGCGGCAAAGATGTGGATTTTAGTCAATCAAATATATCTCGCAAAGGTCAACCAAAAAATTCATAGTCTATAGTTTCATCATCCAGACCACACTCGCAGCTGAAATTCTCCACAATGATATAATTTTATTACAGATTCAAATAACATGGGTAATTTTCGAGTACATTCGTCCATTATATAGTAATTTTAACAAATTTAAGTGCAAAATTCATTTATAATCGTAGTACCGTCCTCCGTTGGCGGTAGTCTTCAATATTTTTAGTATCTCAGTAATCTATCGTGCTGTTGAAGGCTCATTATTCTTAAGCAAAATCTTGATTTGGTCGTCATCAGTGACAATCGCTCTTCAGTGAACACAATATTCGAATGTCGTATTACTGTTATACATTTTTTTAAATCATATTTTAAAATTTTAAATACACGATCGCTTACTACTTCGTCACCATAAACTGTATATATTTTTTTAGGGGTAGTAAAAAGCATAACGCATCGAAGAACAATTAATTTTGTTCCATCTTCAAATAACGTGGCTCAAGCGATTTCGGTAAACAATAACTTATTTTTAATAATAATATACATTCAGCACGTTTGAAATTATATTGGCGACGACTTTTACCCCTCCTAACGACATCTAACTTTGAAAAACAAAATTACTTTCAGGATAACACATGTTGTATTGTTTAAAGACAACAATGAGTGTTGTCACCCAATTGAACAGGTCATATATGGACGCCTCGGTTCATGTTATTGTATTTTCAGTGCTTTGCGTCCGTGGTAACAAACAACGTATCTGACCTGCCTCAACAGGCGACATCTGCCAAAAAGAAACCGAAGCATTTCTTCTTCTTTACCAAACACATGTGTGCGTGTCCCTCGGATGTAGGTTATTTCTGGACCAGTATCAAGTGTTTTCAAACAGTATAAACATTAATACAGGAAACTTTAAAGTCACAAACACTTGATTTTTTTTTAACTTACTAATTCTGTCGAATTTTTTAATGAGAGCGTTGCTTAGAAAACATGAAAAAACTATGTATAACAGAATAAAGTATGAGGACATTAAAAAATTATTCGCATTGAATCTAATGGCCACAGCCACCATCTTCCTAGTCTTTCACTCAACTCATATATTTTTATTTTGTTATATTTTTAATCTCTTGAAGAATGTCTGCTCTCTAAATTACGCTACATTGATGTCCTTTCATTATAACTATTCATCATCATCCTGTCATGTAGCTCATTACTGAACATCGTGACAAGCTCGGCCGCGAGGTCTTGTAGCTCATGACAGATATAGGGCGAGCCCAGCCGCAAGGACATCAAATGTTTGTTTCAGCCCACCCCCTTTTATTTTATGCTGATGATATGAAAGAAAAATACTGTAAATATTTGTAGCGACTATACGTGCGGTCACTGAACCCACGAGACGACTTTTGCCCACCTTAACAATGCGAGACAAACAATGGACAAAGTCCACGCGGTCGGTCATTCAACTCACTACTAGCGGAGACCGCATTCCATGAGGAAAGGAGAGAGCAACACATCTTCCGCGCTGTCTCTTAAAACAAAAGATTACCTACGCATCGACAATAAACATATTGTAAGCGCAAAGACGAGACAGCGATATATCTCGTGCGCATTCCCGCACACGTCCAAAACATTATAAATACCGACGTTTGTCTAAAATTCCTCTTTGCATATTCCGATTTCGACAAGTTTTTATTTATCAACAATCATCCTCATTATCTCTTCTTTAAGGAACAACCGTTCCTAAATATTCAACGTTTTATAAGTTATGCAACCTGCCTTCTTTTACAACTGAACATACTGTGTTCAAAATATCGGCGTCATCACCCTATCGTGTAGCTCATAACTCCCATGATAGTCTATGACGACTCCTCTCCATCCATCCCTGCACTCCGCGGCTCGAAGAGCAGTTGTTAAGGGTAGTCCAGCGGCGTATCTCACTTGGTCAGTCCAACGCGTTGGAATTGTTCCTCTTGTGCGTCGTCCTTCCACGCCTCCAGTAGCCACAATCTTCTGCAAACTGTCTTCTTGGCCACAAACAATGTACACAAAGAATCGGAGGACTAGTCAAAATTCGAAGAAGTACTATTACTTAAAGTAAATAGTAAATATTTCTTAACCCCTCCCATCAATATGACCAAACAACCTCAACGCGCTGTTTTTCAAATATTTAATACGTCAGTTTTTCGCTCATATTCATCCCTATAGTTCGGAAATTCTAGGATGAGTCCTGTGACAGCTCACAAATTTGCCCCAATACAACCTTGTAACGATGTTCAGTAACTTTAATTATTTTATAAACTTTAATATAAGCCTCAATTCTAATAAATAGCAAGTTTTTTAAGTAAATACATTACATAAGGTTGTATTGGAGCAAATTTGTAAGCTTTCACAGGACTCATGCTAGAATTTCCAAACTATAATAATAATTCGTGTACACTTATCCACCGCTTTTACTCGGCACCTTTCATTACTTTTTCACTTCCACGTTTCAATCCTATATATCAATTTTGAGACTAATATGATGTAATGGATCATTGTTTTAGTACATCTTGATATTTGTTTAAGACAACTCTTTAAGATTAGAGTTCTTCAAAACTCACCTGATGATGACACAGCAAGTGTTGAAACGCATTGTGATTTGCAGTAAATAAAGTGGAATAAAATAAAGTAACTGAGTTTATCATTTTATATTAATTTTAATTAATATTGATTGATTTAAGTATGTGCCTATGCCCTATTGACTTTGTGTACTATTGCAACTTAGTGCTTAATGTTTGTTATATTATGTACACAGAATATGTTGAAAAATATTGTATGAATGAATAATAACGAATGACGTTGATAAAACAGAATGTACATTGCAAAAGATGCGGTCTTATGATTAAGTAAAGAGCATTGATATGAATGACCACGTAAAAGATGCGATCTTATGATTAAGTAAAGAGCATTGATATGAATGACCACGTAAAAGATGCGGTCTTATGATTAAGTAAAGAGCATTGATATGAATGACCACGTAAAAGATGCGGTCTTTTGATTAAGTAAAGAGCATTGATATGAATGACCACGTAAAAGATGCGGTCTTATGATTAAGTAAAGAGCATTGATATGAATGACCACGTAAAAGATGCGGTCTTTTGATTAAGTAAAGAGCATTGATATGAATGACCACGTAAAAGATGCGGTCTTATGATTAAGTAAAGAGCATTGATATGAATGACCACGTAAAAGATGCGGTCTTATGATTAAGTAAAGAGCATTGATATGAATGACCACGTAAAAGATGCGGTCTTATGATTATGTAAAGAGCTTAATATGAATGACCACGTTAAAGATGCGGTCTTATGATTAAGTAAAGAGCATTGATATGAATGACCACGTAAAAGATGCGGTCTTATGATTAAGTAAAGAGCATTGATATGAATGACCACGTAAAAATAATTCATAATGAAAAATTAACAAAAAAATACAATATATCGGAGTACTATAGACCTCAATTACCTAAATGGTAAGATACCTGGCTACCAATCCGGGGGCTGCAGGTTCAATTCTCGTTGAAACTCAGATTTTTCCCTAACCGAATTCTTTAAACCTGTTCATCTTATAATAATAAACGGACAATTTATATAGCACCGTTTAGAGAGTAGTTTTTCCTCAAGGACGCTCTAACTTGTGATTTGAGTCCACTATAAGTGCGAGGTTAAATATACTGCAAAAATATGTATTTCAAAACCGCAGAAAACTTATTGAGGGAAGACGAACCACAGAGAAACCGTTGTATGATAGATATTTTGATAGGTGATTGTAACACATTTAAGCAACTTTTTTTTATCCACTTTGCACGGATTTCTCCTGTTACACAAAGAGGGTCTGCTTCTAGCGTTAGATTATTCGTTAGGAATAATATCAGCCAGGATTCTTCTCATACTGCTAGGCGGTACCGAGAATATATCAACCGTGTCATTCAGTTGGTTCAATATCTCTATACCACGCGTGACTGAGTGTTTAGCGATGATATTCGTCCTGTAAGTTGGTATGTAGAACAGAGGGTGATTCCTTGCATGGCTATATATTTATTAGGTTCATATAAACTTAGTGCTTCTAGAATCGCGGCACAGTTAAAGCAACCTTGGAAAACCTTAAGTAGGAATATCGCAATGGATTCTTGCCTTCTTGTTTCGAGGCTTCTATAGTTACACACCGTGAGAAGTTCGACATGGTGATTTGTTCTGTTTTAGATGTATATTCTAATTCAAACTGTAGATGCATATTCTAATTTAGTTCTAATTAGATAATTATATAAGTTTCGAAGCATATCGGTGCTGTTAAATTCTCTTGACATTCTCACTATAATACCGAGAAGTTTGTAATAGTCCGATATCAAACGCGAGACATGGTTAACGAACGTGAGTCCGACATCAAAGGTTACGCCCAAATATTTGAATTCAGAAACTCTGTTTAATGCCACTCCCTGTGTAGTAACTTAAGGTAGAGTGTAGTATAAAGGAAAAACGAACTACTAATAAATATTTATAGATCTTACCATATGTGGTAGTAATACATTCGGCTTTAGGTGGACGGTAAAGCATGTGTGATGTGTTTATGTATAGCCTAAATTTTGATAAGACATCCCAAAACTACTTGTCTTCAAGTATTTCCAAAAGCTTGTCCTTCTACCCATATCTCTCACACTTAAAGAAAGAACATTCCACGCCAAAGGACCAACAACATAAAATCTTATAAAAAACGGAAGACAGATTACACCTGTCTATTCCTACCATTTTGCCTCTCTTTGCCGCCAGGGGGATTTCGCCGCACATTTTCATAGTCAAGTTAATAAGTTTCCTTTATTAATATACTATAGTATGTTTTAACGGGGCCGTTAACGAGGACTTAGGCGGCCCACAATAAAAAAATGTCTTTTTGATTTTTTTAACAAGTACATACGGCGACTTCTTAGTAACCCAGTTGGAAGAATGATTGTTTTTGACTTACGATTTTAGTTCGATTCCCAATGATACTCAAAAAATTAATTTAAGTATTGTTTTAACCTTAAAGACTTTTAAAAGATTTCTAGTAGATTGAAGTATACGAGGGAAATGTTACATATTAATATAACCAAATAAGTATATATGTCTCACAACTTTGAATTTCTTTCCTCGTTTCCAATAGGTATAGAGGGCAGAGTAATAAAAAAATTGATTGCGAGATAGTCTATTTAGTAACAATAACTTTTACGTGTGGTGTAAACAAAAACGCAAAATTCATCATTGAAGAGTTAAACAATGCACATATATTTTGCATGATCATAACATAAGAGCATACATAAGATTTATTGACGATAATTGCTCTATGAACAAGGGCTAGGTGAAGAGTGGGGTGTATATCCAAAAAAAGAACTTATTTAGTCGAGTATAAAAATGAACTAAACTGTATTTAGAGCTTCTAATTGGGCATGTATATACAAAAGGCTCTATCATCTACCAAAGCACACTAAAGTCCCTATCATCCAAGATTGCAGAAAGACTCTCAACAGCATCAGGAAAAAGATTCTAAAATAATATAGATATGTTGTCAGAAATAACAATGAAATTCTTGAGAAGCTAATAATCTTTGATCGAGTTGAGGATAACGAGCCAAAGGAAGGTCTCTTACTAAAAGGATGCACCAAATATAAGAGTCGATAGGATTTTCTTTGAACCCAGCATTCAACATGATCTAGGACCGAAAAGAATACAGACAAATGGTAAACCAAATTTCAGATTAACAAAGAACTTCAACATTCAAAATTAAGTACACTTTGAAGAAAAATATGCACACGAATCGACTCTCATTTCACTCGTTTTGAGAAATTAATGGTAACAACATCACTTTGTTAAAGCTTATCTCATACAAAGAAAAATATATCCAACCATAAAATAATTATTTTTCTGATTTTATATGTTTGCAGTTCAGTTCGACTCCACCACCCAAGCCGTTACGAGGGAGAAAATAAGCATCCATCCATCGCAATCAACAATAAAAGGTCCAAATCTTCTTTATTCACTATGCGCGACGTCACTTACGTTAATAACGAAGAAGGAACCACCCAAAAGAACTCCTCCACCGGTGGTAACACATCGGAGTATGAAAGTAATAATAGTAACGAAGAATCTAAAATCTGACTTTACAGTAGAAAAACAATGGCTTACAGCACTGTAAATACAAGTATACTTAGAAAGCAATTCTGGGGATGGAATTAAAACAGCATAGAAATTGAACAGTACTTTCGCTGAAAACTTACAGCAAAACTATCCTTCGATTTTATTTGCATTGATACATTTAGTGGCTTGCATTCTTAGTCCAATTATTAGGACACTTGAAGGCAGAACATTTCTCAATCGCATCCTGAAGTCGGGACTGATAATTGAATGAGATCATTTTTCAGAAGAGTAAATTCAAATTTTGTTTGAAACAATTAATATAAGTAATAGGATATTGCGTAACTCTTCTGTTTTATAGAAAATGCATATCATTGTCTCGCCTTACCTATGAAATATTTTTGACACTTGTCCAAATTTGTTTACTATAAGAATTAACAGTGCTAGTGCGCTAGTTTATAAACGACCCCCACCCGTAAACATTAGTGCACTCAGTATTTATCTTTCTCTCTTAAAAATGTGAGTCAGAAAGAGAAAGAATTTCGTGAGTGTACTTGCTAAGACCTAACCTCAACCTCACTGTGAGGTTAGGTACAAGTATATACTTGTCCACGAAATCTAGGGATGTCCGTCTGGAGCGCACTCTGAGCATTAACAACAAAATCTAAATTTATTATTGTTCCTTAGCAATTAACTCTTTATAGGGCAAGCTATTATTGTTCCTTAGCATTTAATTCTTTATAGGGCAAGTTATTATTGTTCCTTAGCATTCAACTCTTTATAGGGCAAGTTTTTATTTTTGAGATATTGAGTTTTTTGTGGAATAAATCATTATTATGTGTATCAAATTAACTTTATTTCTTCGAAAATGTGTTTTAAATTTATTTTTTTTAAATGAGGTGGTCGCATATGACACCTGTACCCATTTCAGGGGTCATGTCAGTGGCCGCAAAGTGACCAATGAATGTTTAGGTAATAATATCTACGTTTAGATTGTATTAGGAAATAAAAAAATTATATGAGATATAATGAATGGTGATTTACTTATAATACCTATTTACATATTTGACAATAAATTGACCGGATGTTTAGATCGTTGCTACTGAACATGCAGCTAACTTCACGACGATCCGTCTTAAATAAGACCTCTGCCCGTCCATTACATTTGCCAATTTGACATTTGTGTTACTTAAAAACGTTTCATTAAGCAAATGAATCCTTATAAGTATAACCATAAGGGTGGTCGCATATGCGACCCATTTCTGCTTATGCCCGTTAAAGGGTTAAATAAAAAATACAGTATGTGAAATGCATTAACCTTCAGCACTCCGTTGTCAGCGCACAGGCGACATATTTATATCATACAAATACTTTAGTTCAATTGTCGACTGGTCGACGACGTGTTTACTCTTGCCTTATATGTCAAAATGTATTAAATATTTTACATTAAATAGTGAAATAGTTCCTACTGCAAACACAAATAAGTATAAAATTATTATAGAATGGAAGGGTGAAAATTTTCATTCAAACTATTGTACTGTACTGTCAAATTTGACGGGAACTTACGTGAATGCTTATCCATGTTTAATAAATTTATGAAGACTAGTAAACTATATATTTAAGTTTTGCGCGTTTGACGCTTTCTACCATATATCTTCAGTGTAATGTATCCCTACCAATGTTAACCGTATCATATACTCTGTTATCCACATCCAATAAATATTATAAGTAATCATGTAACGTATTCAAACCAATGTTAAGCTTATCAATGTTAACCATATCATGCACTATGTTATCTACATCCAATAAATATTATAACTTATCAATGTTAACCATATCATGTACTATGTTATCTACATCCAATAAATATTAGTGTTATCACGTGTTTGTCAAACTTAACTCAATGTATTATGTTTAAATTTATTATCTTGTCGGAATTATCAGGAACCGTTACTATCCAAATTCAATAAAGATTTGATATCACTAAAGGGAAGTAAACGGCAAACGAGACATTCCAAATAATTCGCCTGATATCGATTTGATCTTACAAAGGGCACCGATAACATACCCAACCAAAATTCCTTGTTAATTATCTAAGGGTACGTTATCGGAAGACGCTTCGCTTTAAATAGGACGTCATATCAGAGGCAGAATCGTTATTCTTAAAGCCACTACGATGTTAACATCATCGTTATTATTACTTCCACAATACTGTTAATATTATACTTCAATGTAATTCAACTATTATACAAATAAAATTACACAGTTGAAATTCTAAAAGTGTTTCCGTTGCAAAAGGCCATAACATCAGTAACAGAGAAATTGTTGCCAAATTATAAATATTTATCTAAAATCGTCATTTTTGTACAAGTAATTTTGTACAACTAATTCAAGTTTAAGTTAATATTTAACAATTATGAAATGTCACAACTAGCCAATAAATTTCATTTTGAAACGTAAGTATAGTACATATTTAAATAAATAAATTAACGATTCACAGTTTACATTTTTTAATTTATAGCTAGAAGAAGAATATATATAACGTTCATACATACGTACCATCACGCTGTCTCCCTATCGGGGTGGGCAGAGAGAAGAGAACTCCAGACTTTCTTATCACGACATACAGCTTTCGTCTTTTATACATTCATGCACCTTCTCATACAGATCCTACGATTTATCTGACAGTATAAATTTCGATGTTTAATCATTTACAAAATTTATTTGAGTATGTATTGAATTCAAAAAAGTTTTTATTTGAAAATATGTAAAAAAAATATACAATAAAACAAAATTATATAATACATTTTACTTAGTTTTCTAGTTTGCTACATACTGGCCCTTTTTTCTTTGTTTGACAGCGAAAGGAGCTTGTTTCTAAATTCGATTAATTTAGTGAAAGTTTCAGATTATAATTAAAATGTATTTGGCGCTTAAAAATGGAAGAGCGACAAATCAAATTACTTTCCAAAAGTGGATTAAAATACGTTTGTCGCGTAGTAAACGAACAGTTGACATTTTTTAAAGGTAAATGAAATTTTAAAGCAACAAATTATTTATGGTGCGGTTGAATTATTAGATCCTATTAAATTGTAATTCATATACCAATAACTAATCAATAGTCGAAATAGGTTGTGCAATATATTTCATGAATAAGTAAATTTTCTTTTCTTAAATTTAATATTTTCCTTAGCTCTTTAGTTCTTGTACAATAGAATTTGTTGAAAATAAATTGTAGCTTCTGTTATCTTGCCTGCGCACGCTCACAAATGGTGCGTTATATTTCTAAGTAAATAAATAACATTTTTTTAAAGCAGAAAAACCAAGTAATTTCCTTTATTTGCTTTGCCTTGCCTTGCCTTGTTGGTTGGAAATATCACCACCTGGCAATAAGCCAACCAGATTATTTTTACAATGAAATGTTAAATAAAATAAAAAAAGAAGTGTTCTATAGTAGGAATTTTGACAATTGCGTGACTAGATTACGTTAATGTATTATATATATTTTTTCTCGTTCTTGCTGACGGTTAACCTGAGGTGGTATATGTGGGTTTACTTTCTATTTTGTTTTCTGCCATACGTTTTTGTTTTTTTTTCTTTTCTATTTATTATTTAATCTAGATATGCGGGAGTGTGGGATGGAAGCCCCCTGATGCCCTTGCGGTAGGTCTCGCCCTACATTGGTGGGGTGTATCTCGGCCGGGGGAATGTTTGTGGGATGAGCCCGAACCTTTTAGTGTCTTGTCTCTTGAATGTATTTTTTTTGTCATCTATTTAATATCTGTGTTTTTTTTTTATATTCTTGTTCCACGTGTTCAAGGGGTGGGCTGAAAAACAACTGGTGTCCCCGTGGCTGGGTAAATCGCCCTATATTGGTGGGGTGTATCTTGGTCGAGGGGATGTTATTAGATGAGCTCAGACCTTTTGATAGCTTCTGTATTTAATGTATTATCTGCAATTTATGTGTTTTAGAAGTGTTATTTAAATATATTTTGTACATACTATGTTGCTATCAATAAACCTATATTTATTTATTTATTTATAGTTTTTTGTCGTGTGACATACTAGTAACACGGGCCACAAAACTAGATTTCATGGGCTCAATCTGGTCTTCGAGCTTTAGTTTGACAACGCCTGATCTAGAAGAAGATTTATATTGAAATTTTGAATCAAGGAAATTCTTGGACCCCTGACATACTTACCAACTTATACTAAATCTCATGGCATTTAGATATGGTCGGTCCACATTGAAATTAACAAATGATGTATGAATTTCCAGTCGATCAAACCAAAAGAATTAAATATATTCATTGTTGGAACTGTGAACCCTTCGAGCGTAAACGAAAAGTGGGAATACGTCAAATTTTCAATAGACGATTTTGAACAAAATTATTAAACGAACTATATGATAAACAAATGTAAATATATTTTAAAACATTATTTAGTCATTAGATTTATATTAAATTATTTTAATAAAATAATTGTACTTGAGAAAATGTAGGATGGTTCCTGTGATATTTGAAATGTCATGTATCAAAGGGATGGGGTAAAATCGTTTTTTTTTTTACAAATCGAATCGTTTTTTTATAAATCGAAAAATTGTTTTTCTCTAAACTGACGTTTTAATTCCTAATTATCATTATACTGACTTTCTAATGTATTGTATGATTTGTATATATCTTTAAATATGCCAAGATCCACTATGAATTAATACTAATTACAAACATTTAATTTTAGGTATAAAAAATCTAAAATCAAATTATCGTATACCCCATCCCTAGCCAATGCAGACAAACGTAGTGACTTTTGACAAACGTCACCAAATATTATTTGATTTTAACAAACTGCCACATTTTTGCTAATTTGTAACAAGATGTAGGTATTAATTTGTCTTTATTGTTAGTTTTATATAATGTATTTACCTAAATAACTTGCTATTTATTAGAATCGAGGATTATATTAAAGTTGATAAAATAATTAAAATTACTGAACGTTGTTACAAGGTTGTATTGGGGTAAATTTGTGAACTGTTACAGGAACCATGCTACATTTTCTCAAGTATACAATGGAGTTTTTTTTAAATAAATTCATTTTCACTTATGGAAGCAATTGAAGACATTCCTTTTGGTAGGTCTTATCAATCAAAATTTATGATTATATATTTACAATGCACACATACACTACACTTCACCTAAAGCCGAATGTGTTCCTATCACATATCAAAAGTTATTTGTAGTTCGTCGTCCCCTGTGACTTTCTTGCTAAATATGTTTTTCACACACAGATGCAGAGAAAAGCCTATATAATGACCGCAGCCACCACCTTCCTATTGTGACACTCAACTCATTTTTTATTTGTAATACTTTTAATCTGTCAATAATAATGGATTAGAAACCCGAGTTACATCGCCCTTGAAGATAACCTACTCTTAACGGCGCTATATAAATTGTCATTTTATTATTATAATGATTTAAAATCAATTTTAATCAATGAAGACTTGTGTTACCAAATATTATGGCCGCATCCACTACCTTCCTATCCTCTTAACTTGTATTTATTTATTTTGTAATATTTATAATGCGTCAATGAGAATGGGTTTGAATGCCGAGTTACGGCACCATTGAAGAGAACTCTTGACGGCGCTAAATAAATTGTCCTTTATTATTATTTTTTGTTACCTTATCTAATGGATCACTACCTTCTTACCCTTATACTTAACATGTATAATTATTTTTTAATATTTCTAATCTTTTTATAATAGTAAGTTCGAGTTCCGAGTTGGAACGCCTTTGAAGAAAGTCTACTCTCTAAACGGCGCTGTATAAATTGTCATTTTACTATTAATATTAAAACCTGAGGTGAGACAATCTAGTTTGTTATTTAAAAGCTGAGATGTTAAGAACTTTTTCAAGATTATTACTTCATATTTTAGGCAAAGAAAAACAAGTGACATAAACGATTTCTACTGTACCATATAAGATTTACAAGAAAGATAAACTCGATCTGCGTTGGCTGCCTGCGCCATATTATAAATGTTATATTTATCCGTGAAATTGGATGACACCTGGACTATGTCATTTATTATTTGTAAAGAAACACAAAGTACAAAAACTAGTTCACCTTTTTCTCTCTATCGCATCTAGTTTCATCTCGAAAAGAGGGACAAATAAAGCTTTTTGAACAAATTTAATAGACCATATTAATGATCCTTAGAAAATGTGTTTATACATAGATTTATTGAGTGGCGTGTCCTTTGTAAACACGTTTAATGCTGTATGGAGTAAGTAGGTTGTCAATGCACATGCCATACTAATACATATTTTTAAGTGTAAAAAAGAAGTTGAATACGATATCAATTATAGCGCAGTTTTTTTTTATAATAATTGTTTATATATTTACTATAAGTGATACAATTATTTATGTATGATGCAAGCGTAAGAAGAAGTTGGGATAGAGGACGAGTAAATTTTGAAAGAAAGAAAGGTAAAGAGTAAAAGACACAGAAGTACTTTTTTTTAAAAAGATGTGTGTATTTGAAGAGGTTGAATGAAACATTTCGTGTGAAGAAAATATAACACTCTTGCCTGTCTGCCTATCCCAAGAGGGAAATAACATGGTGGGAATATGTATGTACGATACATTCCAATTTAAATCGTTTTAACGTAAAGTGAACTGAAGAGTTCAAGTACATGACAATGTATGAACCAACTATAATGTGAATATGGAGAATCACTTAGACAAGACCTGTGGATATGGAGAATCACTTAGACAAGACCTGTGGATATGGAGAATCACTTAGACAAGACCTGTGGATATGGAGAATCACTTAGACAAGACCTGTGGATATGGAGAATCACTTAGACAAGACCTGTGGATATGGAGATTCACTTAGACAGGCCTGTGACAAATTGGTCGCATTGCTTTATAACAAATTTCATTTATTTTTCCTAAATACTAAATACATCAACCATATGGATGAAAAACGCATGTGCGTGTATTGTATTCAAGCTGTTTCACTTCAGCAAGCCCAAAATCTTGATACAAAGATCAAATCCAAAGTTCCTATGGCTGGAAAATTATATTTCCATGACGGTCGGCTACAATCGGGTTAAATCTGCTGCAATCTTTCATTAGGCAGAGTTTTATACAGCGCCATTTTTGTGACGTTTGAAGGCGTTGTAGAGGAGGAAAAAAGGAAAGTATGGTTGGATCAAGTGTGATATATTGAAAGAAGGAAATGCAAAAAGTCAGAGAAATCATAGAAACTGTATGAGAAGGTGTATAGATGTTGAAGAGGCGAAATGTGTGTGTCGCGATAGGAAAGTCCGGCGCTCTATCTTCTCTGCCTACTCCGACAGGACAGTTGGCAATTATTAAGAGTGCCTGATTTTTCAAACATTCGTATTATTTTTATTTAATTTAATAAACATTTTTTTTTATTTTAATTTCAAGTCCATTTAAATGCGTTATTACTGACAGGTTATTACTGGTTATATATTATTATTGATTTAAAATATATCTTATGTATCTCCAACTTTTGAAAAGTTAGATAACGAATCAATTTTTTTAGTTTTAATCAAATCTCGTTGACCCCTGCATTAAGGGGTTTTAGTAGGTTGGCACCACCCCAGCTTAAACTCTATAACACAAAACACACTAAACCAAAGAGTAATGCATATATTATACACCACGTTTCTTTGCTAGATAGTCAGAGATGACAGAATGCCAAACTTTCTCAACACATATATTTCATCTTTTCTACGTCCATTAAATTTCTCATACATCTCGTACAATTTCTCTCCCTTATTCCAGTTCTTTCTATCAAAATATAATTTACTTCAGTTTGACTTTCCATAGTATTCATGCACCACGTCTTCAACTCACATTAGCACTACATATTTGTTAGTTTTTCTTCATTCATTCGATCCGTGTGCCAAAACCAAAGAGAAATTGATATTTTTATATTCTTATATATATTTAATTCATTTGTAACCCATCAAAATATATATACTCGTACATACATTAAATTTTTTTTGTTGACTTTTCAATGTGAGGTTTTCAATTAAGTTTGTCGTCAATATTTTTTATGCCTTCGCTATGATTCGCCAACATTTTTTATGCCTACTCTCACAAGCGTGAGCAATAATTGAAATAGATATTTCATTTCATTTTAACCTTTGGTGGTTTTTTTTATTATAAATTAATATTTTCATTAAAAAGAGTAAACAGCCAATTACTGAGTTTTGTTATATGAGCATGTACATATAAGAGTAAACAACCAATTACTGAGTTTTATTATATGAGCATGTACATATAAGAGTAAACCACCAATTACTGAGTTTTATTATATGACCATGTACATATGAGAGTAAACAACCAATTACTGAGTTTTATTATATGAGCTTGTACATATAAGAGTAAACAACCAATTACTGAGTTTTATTATATGAGCATGTACATATAAGAGTAAACCACCAATTACTGAGTTTTATTATATGACCATGTACATATAAGAGTAAACAACCAATTACTGAGTTTTATTATATGAGCATGTACATATAAGAGTAAACAGCCAATTACTGAGTTTTATTATATGAGCATGTACATACTCGTATAAGAATATATGCATAAAATAATCAGCCCACAAATATTTTTGTATATACAGTTGTCACTCTGTATTGTTAGGCAGTCCTAAGATGGTTGCGCCTGTTCTGAACATGTACTAATTTTTTTTTACTTTAGACTAGACCAGGGGTCGGCAGACTTTCTAGTGATAAGAGCCAAATATCAAGTAAACAGAATTTCAAAATTTTCATGGAGCCGCAATATAAATGTTTACTGTAGCTATATTTTAATGACGAAAAAAAAACGAGGTACAATCAAGATTTTTATTTAAAACTCAAATTCACAATACACTCGTTGGCTACTTAGAATTATATGTTATTATATATGGGAGCTATAAGCTTCAGTAGCTCAGTGCACTACTTATTAACCCTTGCCTTACTGTGCTAAAAAATTCCGCCAGCCACGGTGCTGGACGCTAAGCGTCCAGTGAAAAATGTATATTTTAAATTAAAATTATGCAAAATCTGCTAGATTATTTTTTGTAATTAGCTATAAAAATAATTTTATTATGTATTAAAACGTCGAATAATCAAATCAAATATAAGTCCTGGTCACTCACTATCCATCACAGGGTGACAAGTGTTAAACAAGAAAACCTAAATAATTAAACACTAATAAAACACTTTTTGAGCTTTGTAAAACTTACTAGTTAGAACGGTGACCTCACATCGCTTTCGAAAGCTTTGCTATGTCTAGCAAGTGACTACTTGTTTTAAATTTTAGGCATGGTTATACATTATCGTCGGTTAATTTGTTTCTTAGCTTATTTTTTATTTGATTCGTGGAAGAGAATGTTTTTTCGCACAAATAGGTAGAGCCAAATATTGTAAGAATGGCAAATGCTTGTTCTTTTATTGGAAGCTGGAGTTGAAGAGCCACAAACGTCTAAGAAAAGAGCCGCATGCTGCTCGCGAGCCTCGGTTTGCCGACCCCTGGACTAGACCATAAATTTGTTCGACACATGTTCAAGTTTTATATCCCTCGTAACTCTTCTATCAGATGATTGAAGAGTTACGAGGGGCGTTGTATTGTATCACACTTTAGTTCTATTCAGTTCGACCTGACGGGTTTATTGCGATGTGGTTATAATCCAGAAAGATATTAAAGAGGACTTTAGAGAAAACCAGAATGAAATCATTTAAAAAAAATCTGGATTCCAATGGGAATCGATCCCGCAACCTCTGGACTGAGAGACAAGCGTTTTACCAACTAGAGTATCGAGGTAAAGGGATATAGAGTAACACTCTTATGCATTGACAATATTTTTTTTTATATTCTGTTTTATTTTTATTTTTTATTTTTTTATTTATTATTACACATGACAAGAAATATACACAATTTGCGAAAAAAAACAACAGGTAATTTGATTTGGACATACAATTTTAATGAATTTGGGTTTATTGCCTTTCATTTGTAGTATCCCCAGTAAACTAGGCTTTTGCCTGTATCTCACTGAGGATATTTAGCATGAAAAAATAAATCGATACTTCTTTCCGATTTTTGATTACACAAAAACAAAACCCCGTTGCACGCTCTCATCAACCTGACAGTGACACTCAACTACAACAGGAAACATCTTGCGAAATTCAACTCCTCACACATCATCACTCCAGAAAGACCAAAAATATTCATCCCACAATATACCGCACACAATCATAAGAATAAAAATAAAAATCAAAACCAAAACAAAAAAAAAATACAGAAACACAAATACAAAAACAACCAAAATTAAAATAACAAGAAGAAACCCACACTCACGAACTCACAAATCCTCACACAAATTATTAATCCATATATTTTCTTATTCAGCTAACCATAACATATAAGACTATACGTAACTTCCTCTGAAACTTGTAGAACATTCAATAAGACGAAAAAGATCACTCTGAGATGGTTTGGGCATTTAGATCAAATGAATAAAGGAAATTAACAAAACAAATATACAATACGAACGTGAGCGAAAGCTGTGGTAAGGAAAGATAAAAAAAAATGTGTTGGAATAAAGTTTATTTTAAGAAAATCAAATGTTTCAAGTCAGGGAGATAGTATCGGTTGTATGAGAAGGTGTATGGATAAAGAATAGACGGAAGATGTGTGTTTTGATAGGAAAGTCTGACGCTCTTTCCTCTTTTCCTAGCCTGACAGGGAAATAGCACTATGGTATGTATACATGATATATGTTATTAAAAGTTAATATACGTATCAATACTCAAATATTTTTAATTTATTTGGTATCTGATATAGGTATAACCCGATTTGACCAAACCAAATAAAATAAAAAAATGGATCAAGTTTAATAAAAAAAACAATATCAGCACTGATTACTCAAGTTTTCCTATGAAGTGGCTATGTTATGCCTATAAAGTTTATTTAGAAACTCAATCCTGAATTTATTCACCAATATATCAATGTAGGATTGATAATTCACTCAACAAGATCATCCCGTGTGCGAATGATGACACTCAATTCTTGAGTACGAGACTGAAAACAAATTTTTATTCGCGATGTCGTAAATAATTGACAGTGACATTAAATTAAAAAAATTTAATCAACAAGGGGTTTGAATTGGAGTATTAAGAAAATAAATAATTATATTTAATCAAATTTATAACTAACTTCAACGGTCGCTAGGTTTCATCATGGCAAATGTATGACCACATAGATATAAAGAATGGCGAAGTAAGAATTTCTTCATCTTTATCCCTGCATCTTCTTTCAATCTATATTATGTACTAATGTCTTCATTCCTTATTCGAGCATACGTTGTTCTTACACACATTCTACACAACACTCTAATTTATATCGCACTTATCTTACTTACATCACAATTTTTGCCACGTTCAGGATTCACTTGGATATCCTAATGTTGACGCCAAGATTTTATAATGAACAGCCATTTTTTCTTGTCTCGAAATTCTCCGATAGTTAATTAACTCATTGTATAAATAACACAAATAATTAAACACTTGATGACCTACTTCGACTAGTTGGTAAGATGCCTGTCTTTCGGCCCGGAGGTCGTGGCTTCGATTCCCGCTAGAACCCAGTTTGTGTAACAAAAAAGGGTTTGTAGTTTGGTTTTAACTTAAGGTCTCATAAACAACTTTCTACTCGTATAGCATACTGTTTACAAAAAAAAGTTATACATGTTTCACTCGGGCGCTTTTATATCTTCAAGACGTGATTTGTTTAGTAATAGTGGGTTCGGGTCCCGAGTTAGAGCACCCTTGAGGAGAGTTTCCTCTCCAAACGGCGGTATATAAAATTATCATTTAAATGAATGCGTATAACCTACCATTTACTCTATTGCCTGCAGCTCTTTTTTCCATATGATACTAAGTGCGTCACACAATGAACAGTAAACAATCATTAGAGCTCATCATAGCTAAATTATAAATAAAAATATTTTAATTTATAAATAAGATTTTCAATTTCACTAGTCATTGTAATGTCCCCGTTTGTTAAACAGTTGTCAATACGTACAAATGTTCAGGCCCAAAACACATTTTTCAATATAAAACGTCTAAATTAGCTATTCGAGGGCGGCCATACGACATCCATTGTGGTGAGAATGAATGAGTGAGTAGTATTGTAGCGCGCCGCCCATCACGATAATGCAATTGTTACACTTCCATACACGAACGGAAGTGACAAATTCAAAATAATTACGCTTATTTTTTTCTACTATTAAATTTCAATACGTCCAAGGAGCAAACAGACCACATGCTGAGTTAATTGTTGGTGTAAACAAGATTTGCCGTCTCTTTTCACCGTGTCTTTTTATTATAAAAGCGTGCGAGAGAGAAAGCTTTTTTTGTATTGAAAGGTGCTATACATGAAATTTCTCAATGAATGCAGTTTTCAAGTGCTGTGAACATTTTAAAAATTGCAGTGGTCGGAAATGTAGGTAAATAAAATTATTTCGATTTGTTTATTTTTTGTATTGAAGTGTTGCTGCTGATATAGAAAAAACAAAACTAGTCCAAGATCCAAGACACCCCTTGTATGGTTACCAGAGAAAAACAAAGCTAGTCGGAGATCCAAGACACCCCTTATATGGTTACCAGAGAAGAACAAAACTAGTCCAAGATCCAAGACACCCCTTATATGGTTGCCCCTTATAGCCAGCAATATCGAGATTGAAGTACAGGATTAGATCCATGAAGAAAGCGGAAGAACATGATTCCTCCTTTTTATATACGAGTAATAAATAAAGGCTAAATTTCATTCTAGATTATCTAAAATAGACCTTGATTCTTTTATAGAAATTTGAGAACTATCTATTTGATTCCACAAAATTACAGCCAGTACATTTCAATATGAAACTCTAGGATTTGTAATGAGAATCTCTAAGTCGTTTGAAAACCAAATGGTGCTCAAAACGTTGTTTAATTCATTGATCAGTAGCAAACTAGAAAGCAATGCTTGCATTTGAAGCCCGGTGGGGGCGCAAAACTCACTCATGGGGGAGAAGGTACAAAAAAATATCTACAATATCTCTATATGAGTGAGTTTGGTGTCTATCCATGACTTTGTCCTACTCAGTTTCTGCTGGGCATGCTCGGGTATATCTCCTTGAGCATAAGAAGAGATCTGCGTCTCCTGGTATACGTTGTCAGACTCGTTCGAGGAGTTGTGAGCTGTCCAGCATTACTACAAAGATTAGCATTAAAAATGTTTTTTCAACGGGTCTTCCAGCCGCTATGCCTGTTGGAAGGGCCTTAACTCTTTTGAACGGGACTGCTTCGGTTATTAACATATTTCATATCACAATTTTTTTTAATGTTAACATTTTTTGTATTTTTCAATCTAATTGGGCTAAGCGTGTATTGAGAAAATAAATAAATAACCTATAAATTTCCTATCTCGACACCATATTTCACCTGTTCTATATCCGTACACCGTCTCATACAGACTTATTACAGTTCCTTTTAAAATATTATTCACTTGATCCAGATACAATATAATTGACAGAGGGCCAATAGGATTAGGAGCCCAACGCAAGGATATTTGATTTTTTTCAGCTCACACCCTTTTACATACAAATTATAATACTAAAAAGGATAATTAATCAAACTATTAACTCATTAAATATGTTCAAAAACTGTTCAAAATATAAATGCACACACTCACACATAAAAATTAATAACTCATTATATATGTTCGAAAACTATTCAAAATATAAATGCACACACTCACACATACAAATTAATAACTCATTATAAATGTTCGAAAACTATTCAAAATATAAATGCACACACTCACACATAAAAATGAATAACTCATTATATATGTTCGAAAACTATTCAAAATATAAATGCACACACTCACACATACAAATTAATAACTCATTATAAATGTTCGAAAACTATTCAAAATATAAATGCACACACTCACACATACAAATTAATAACTCATTATAAATGTTCGAAAACTATTCAAAATATAAATGCACACACTCACACATACAAATTAATAACTCATTATAAATGTTCGAAAACTATTCAAAATATAAATGCACACACTCACACATACAAATTAATAACTCATTATATATGTTCGAAAACTATTCAAAATATAAATGCACACACTCACACATACAAATTAATAACTCATTATATATGTTCGAAAACTATTCAAAATTTAAATGCACACACTCACACATACACATTAATAACTCATTATATATGTTCGAAAACTATTCAAAATTTAAATGCACACACTCACACATACACATTAATAACTCATTAAATATGTTCGAAAACTATTCAAAATACAAATGCACACATACAAATTAATAACTCATTAAATATGTTCGAAAACTGTTCAAAATGTAAATGCACACACTCACACATACAAATTAATAACTCATTAAATATGTTCGAAAACTGTTCAAAATGTAAATGCACACACTCACACATACAAATTAATAACTCATGAAATATGTTCGAAAACTGTTCAAAATATAAATGCACACACTCACACACACACACACACACATCTACAGATTTATTGACAGTGGCAAGAAAGAAAATAAAAATTTATTAGAGACCAAATTTTGACAAAACAGTGAAATAAACTAGAGAATATTTTTTTATTCACAGTTGTCAAATCAAGCAAGAGGCTGCAGCTTAGATCTGTTGAATAATTTATGTTGTTTTATATTTGAAATTCATTAGTACATATAACAATGTTTCTTTACTTTTTTTTCTTAAATATCAATAAGGATAAAGCATATATGATTGAGCCGCGAAGGTCGTTACTAAGTTTAGCCGAGTGAAAAGATGAGTTAAGATAATATTATCGTCGACGTTGCTGAACCTCGTAGTCGAGGATCCTCTCGCCATTCTAATTTCAATTTTGTTGGAAGCGAAGCTGTGTCGTGGAGTTTGCTGTTTTTTAAGTGAAAAAGCCGTTGCACACCAGCAAACTCACCGATCACACCGTTGTACTGGATCCGATGACGCACCTAAAGTGAGACGATCGGAGGACATGGGCTTGTTTTTTTTTTTTCTTATTCGAGGGGAATAGCACAGCGCGGGAATCGAACTGACGACCTTCCGCACGGAAGTCCAGTGCTTTATCGCGTGGCCATGCACATATAATATTATACACCAAGGTACATATAATAAAGTATATTTACTTCCAAAATGGTTTAACACCCCTTGTCAGATTTATTCAGCCAATAATATGAAAGCGGTTGAAGATGCAGACCGCAAAGCGAACCGAAACGTTATTGTTCGCACGTCATCAATGGACTGAGAGGTAATGCGATACGAAAATATTGCTATTAACGTATTGTTGTTACAATATATCACTGGGACAAATATTATAACAATTAATATTAATAACAAAAGTATCAACTTTCTTCACACATGACATTTTGTGTGTTGGATCGTATTGCTGGGACGAACCTTTTTTTGTGTGTTAAGTCGTATTGGTGGGACAAACTTTTTTGAAAACATTTTCTTAAAATTATTTTTAAGACCAGACTAACTGAAATTAACATCTTGTCTAGAAGGCGTGATTCGATAAAGGAACTAAAGTTACTAAAGACTTTAAGAAACTACAATATTTCACATCATATTCATCCTAATAACAAATCTAAGTACTTTTCTGTGTACTTGTTATTCATAAGCTTGTTTTGCTTCCAAACAATATTTAAATTAATATTTTTTTTATTTAATAAAGCAATCAACTCGAATAATTTGTAATTTGTTTAGACAAACACCGTTTATTCCCCTTTATATAACGGTATAACTCTACCGGTTTCAAGGTTTTCACCTCACCATCAGAAACGACGGGTGTCTTACCAACGGGTCCATATAGGTTATCAAATGTAATCAGATGTTAAACTATAATAACTAAGAATAAATCTAATAAGGAAGCGAGCCAAGATTCGAACTCGGGGCGCCCGCTTGCTTGCAATGAAAGTGTAATACAACCACATCAAAGAACAGAATATAATTTAACCACATCAAAGAACAGAATATAATTTTAAAAAGTCACCCTGCAATGTTACCTGATTATAGGAAACATGTCATTCATAATTCTGTCATCTAGCTCAGGGGTCTCCAAACTACGGCTCGCAGGCCAACACCGGCCCGCGAGCATCACCAATCCGGTCCGCGATAGCGGGCCTGATATGCCCGGTATCCGGCCCGTCATAGTTTATTTTGATTACATTGTAAAATTTAGGCTAGGTCTTGGCCCTTGGAACTTAGTTTAGGTGTCAGTGTGGCCCTTAGACTAAAAGTTTGGAGACCCCTGATCTAGCTCATAATTCCCATGATACATATCCCTTGACGACTCCTTTCCATCCATCCCTGCACTCCGTATTTCGAAGATCAGCGGTTAATCGGTTGCGTCTCACTTAGTCAGTCCAACGCATTAGGACTCTTCATCTAGCGAGCCGTCCTTCAACGCTTCCAATGACCACATACCTCTCCAAACCAACTCCTTGGTCACGGGAAATGCGTCCAAAGAATGGAAGTACCGTCGTTGTCATATTATCTAAAATCAGTAGATGACTCTCAGTTATTCAAGAATAAAGGCATTATGGTAGTTCGCCATGCCATCCATGGAATAAGCATATCGTTACGTTAGCAATAATTTTAATGTCATCGCTGCTGAAATGAAAAAAGTGACAAGCCGCCATGGAATAACAAGGAAGGAGAACATAAAATATTTATTTTGATTGACTCGTGTAAGACGTCACCTTTGCCTTTGTATTGTATTGCCATAATATTTGCCACAAATAAATAATATCACTTCTATAATATCACTTGTCACAATTGCCTTAAATTCTACACGTGGATAAAGTCAGGGACTGCCCTAACAGATTGCGCGCAATAAAATTCAAAGGGAGAGATATCAAACGGCAAGTAGTGACATTAAAACATACCTTACGTGGTTTGATCAAAGAATAACGATATTTTTTTTAATTTAGCGGGTTGTTGGTTTTTGATTGAGCCCATCTTTTTTCTTCACATTGACGGCACTGTCTGTGATGTTAATTTCAATTTTCAGCCATATTGGATTGACAAGCAAGTATTTACAACGCATTTTGGAACGTTTGAGTTTAACTGGACAAAGAATTTGCTTAAATTTTGCTTTAAAAATGGAACAAAGTGATTCAAATATTGACGAAGGCTTTTGGCGAGGATATACTGCCGAAACCAAGGGTTAATGAATTGCACAAATGTTTTTAAGACGGTCATGAAGACATTGAAAGAACAAAGTTTTGCGGTACTCATAGAACCAGGCAGTATCAAAATCTGCTAATACGATCATTATAGTTCATAACAGTGTTTTAGTAATAACTTCGATGAATGGGAGAGAAACGTGGACGTGAAAAAATACTGAAAGTACGGGTTGACAATGTACAACAGAATATGGAATGAAGTGTAAGGGATGAATATGGATTTAAGGATGATTATTTGTTGAGTAAGATGAAGAAGAGCACTTTGAAATGGTTTGGGAACGCAAAACGAATAAAAGAAAAAAGACTCTCCTTGTTCTCACTCTATCTCGTCTTTGACTCATTGCAAATGTGAGTGGAAGACGTGATAGAGGGAGAACAGGGAAAGTATGGTTGGATCAAGTGAATGATATTTTGCATGAAGGAGGCGTAGAAAGTCAGAGAAATCATAAGAGTTGTATGAGAAGATGTATGGATTCAGAAGAGGCGAAGGATGTGTTTTGAGATAGGAAAATCTGGCGCTCTGTCCTCTCAGCCAATCCCGACAAGAGAATGAAGTGATTGTATGTATGTACATATATATTTAATATTTAGTTGTATACGCATACTATGCATTTCATTTTATGTAATTGGGTCAAAACATTACTAAATATATAAACTAAATAAGTTTAAAAGACGGAACAATAATGATTTAAAAATACATGTAGGTACATCGGTTGAAATATTTGGTTCAGGGCGCAACAAAGCCTTAAACGCTACTGAAAAGAGTCGATAATTTATTATATTTCCTTCGTAATAGCCTTTGAAGGCTTCTCCATAAGGTTCGACGCGATAAAGCGTTGACAGCATTACGGTGGGAATACTCGAGAAGTCATTAAAAATAACGACTGAAAATCCTGGATACATACATACACGTGACACGCGCCACCAAAATCATATTATCTGCCTCTTCGATTCAGAGAAAGAGAACAAAATAAAATTACGTTTTGAGTTCTCAATTTTTTATTGGAATCAATATTCAGTTTATTGTATTGTATTACACTTTTATTCTATACAGATCAAATTGTGAATTTATTGCCAAATGCAATCTCTTACAACAAACCAATCGTGAGTGAAAATCATCGTTGCTTTATCCATTCGTGTATTTTTTGTTCCCTCAATGTTGGATCGAGAATTATTCTTAGCATAATACTCGATGTCAACATAAGCTTTTATATAATGCGATTCGTGATTTTTTTAGTTTCAAGTGTATTATATTGCAATCTCTTCCAACCAGAAATATTTTATAGAAACCTTAAGTGAAAATCAAACAATAGCTCAATTAAAAAAGAGGTATCGACAGAAATTAAAAGCTTTGTATAACAAAGTGTGGTATAAAATGTACAAAAAGTTTGGGTAAAATTTAGGAAAACGTGGCAAACCAATAATGCAATCCTTAAATAAGCAACGTGTGAAAACGTTTTAGAATAGGGCATTATGCATAACGAGGTGTATTGAAGTAACAGAAGCTAAAGAGGTGTGTCTGGTTGGGATGAAGTGGGATCTATGTTATCTGCCTACCCCAATAGCTACATGGTGTGATGATGATGATGATGTTTGACATGAACAAAAAAGTCATTAAAAAAATAATATTTCTTATTCAAGGTTTTAATCAGTTCTCAAATTGATTATTCAAAAAATTAAAAAACAACAATACGAGTTCAATTCAAACACATAATAAAGAACACGGCGGCTTCTTTGTAATATTGAGAAAGCATATTTTTTTCTTTCAATTACTTCTCTAATATTAAATTGATTTAATATAAAATCGACATTCTCAAAAAAAAATCGCTAGCTCTCCCATAAAAATTGACCATCGATACGGATAAATAAAATTATTTTATTTTCTCTCCATCACAATCCTAACAATGCTTACAAACTCGAGCGTAATAATGGCTGCGGCGCGGAAAGAGGACAGTACTATACGCAGAACCATACGAGTGACAAAGGCAGGCCTACACGGGGAAGCATATCACACTCTCACGCCGTTTAATGAAACAGATAAACATCAACAATGGATGCGAAATATTGAAAAGGTATAAATAAAATTTTAATTGAGAGGTTGGAAGGATTACGATGCATTTCGCTATTTAATTGTTGGCGAATTTATTTGCGTTTTTGCAATATTAAATCTACAATTCAGGGGATGGATTTAAAATGCATACACATTATTAATTATTGAATTGGCCGTTATTGGTTTAATAATATTTGCATATAAGAGTTTAATTAACAGTTTTAATTTTATATTTAAAGTGATATTATTGACAAATTAATTTAATTTGTTTTATAACCACTTAATGGAAAAATGACATATCGTGTTGTAAATATTGAAGCGCTTGTGCGTATGAATAAAGACTGAAAGCTGCTTAAAACTGTGAAGGTTTGCTATTTGAAGGTTTATTGTCACATGACAATCTTTTCCGACCATTCAGAAGTATTAAACAGCCCTTGAGTGAATATCAGACTGAAACCCCTTTTTAAAAATCTCGGTACAACGGAAATCAAACCCATACCCCCGAGCAGGAAAACACATGTCTTAACAATTAGGCCACGAAGGTCGTTCATTATGAGACAAATAATCATTCAGGAAAAATATGGCAGACAAGGCTGAGGAAGACGCCGTATATCTTGGCTCAAGAACTTGCCGAAATGGTTTGGGTGTAGTCAATAAAGAAGACAGCAAAAATCCATGTTTATCTTGATAGTTAAATACCCTTTGCCCGTGACGAGTGTTATAAAAGGCATAATGCGAAGTGAGGAATTAGGACACTTGATGTTAGTGCCACTGGAGATGACTATACAAGCCAATTTGTGATAGCATATCCTGTTGCATATAGGGCAAGGCACATCAATACTTGCAGCTTGCCTGCGTCTTTTTTCTCCATTGAGTCGTTGATAACCAACAACAGTTTGACGTCATTTGGCTCCATTGATGCTGTTTGCTCCCAGTTGTGCTAAGCTTTAATGTTTTTAAACATCTCATGCAGCTCGTCTATATCTCTTGTGCTGCCCACCGCATTTTCTTCCATCTTCCGTCAACACACCGAAGGTGAGCCTGTATTCAAGCATGCGAGTGACTCGTCAGTAAACTGTTCTTCGTAAGAAAAATAAGTTACACAGTTTCTTAAATCTTTTATAATCTTGGACAGTTAAATATGTACGGCAATATCTTCCCAGAAAATATATGTATAAAATATCTTATGTATTTGTCGCGTACGCAGAGATGACATGAGAGTGTATATGAGTACAGGGGGTCCTCGACTTTCGCACGTAATTGGTTTCTGAAAATGTGTGCGAATGTTGAATGTTCGAAAGTAAAGGGATGTAAAAAAACATAAAAAATTGTATTTTAAAATATTTATTTATCAATAATAATATTTATTTATCGATAATAATATTTATTTATCAATAATAATATTTATTTATCAATAATAAATTTAAAATATTTATTTATCAAAATACATAATTAAGTTAACGAGGCGTGTTTAAGTGCTTCAGGTGTTTTCTTTATAAACTTCAAGAGTTAGTTAAATACCACCTTTTTTTTTCTTTTCTTGATAAAGAGTTCTATAACATGCTGTGTCTTTCTCAATCGCCCTACGTACTTGAGATATACGTTCTCCATTGGGATCACATTCTTTCATGATAGTCACGCTTCCATGATAGTCAAAGCTTCATTCATATTTTTGATTGTCAAAGTCTTGACGATTTTATCAGCTTCTTCTTCCTCACTTTCATTGTGTATTTCATTTAACTTTCTTGTTGCTCAATTAAGTATTCATTTGACAGAGGTACTGAGTGAGATTCAATCAACTCATTAACATCTTCGTTGTTGACGTCCAAGTTTAGTTAGTTCATTAGGCTGATTATTTCGTCTGTGATAGCTTCCGGAGTTTCTTCAGAATTTATAAAATAACTCATCATTTGTGGGTATAATTGTTTCCAGGAACCTTTCATTGTTGACTCTTATATTTTAGCTCACGAGTCTCCAATATTGTATATTGCGTTCCATATATTACAGTTCTTCCAAAAAAGTGGGAGCGACTGCGTGGAAGCGAACAATTTTTGCATTATCGACAAAATCTTTATAAAAATGATGTTTTTTAAATGTGCGAAAGTAGAATGTGCGTAAGTCGAAAGCCACCTATATTTATTCAAGCCTGCTTGATTCGTAATTTGCTAGACTCATACTATATATATTTTGATTGCAGATGCTAGACTGATATCTATTTTCATTGCAGATGCTAGACTGATATCTATTTTCATTGCAGATGCTAGACTGATATCTATTTTCATTGCAGATGCTAGACTGATATCTATTTTCATTGCAGATGCTAGACTGATATATATTTTCATTGCAGATGCTAGACTGATATCTATTTTCATTGCAGATGCTAGACTGATATCTATTTTCATTGCAGATGCTAGACTGATATCTATTTTCATTGCAGACTGATATAAGGTAGCTATAAATATTATCATATTAATCCGCTTCTAAAAAGTCAACATTGACTCAAGACTCACGAATGGAATGATTTCAAACTTTGTCTCTTTGTATTCAAGTCCCTACGTGGTATGTCACTATTGACTTTTTAAATCTGTATCTTATAGATATTATTTCGAAGAAGAGTAAAACTTTGAGGTCGATTTTGCATTCATCGAATAAATTGCTTATTTTGTAAAGATTCAATAGGGCGAGGTATTATGATAGGGTTTTAATCGTTTGCTAGTCCTGTGACGTAGAATAATCTACCTCAAAGTGTTCGAGATATTGGTGGCGTATCTAGCTTTCGGAAGCACTTGAAGACAATGCTTTTGTGTGAGGTTTTATCACAATGTATAATAATATATAAACACTCCACACATATACTCGTATTTCACGCCACCTTAACTTGAATGTGTTACTATCACATATTGGAAGATTTACGAAGGTTTATCTATAATTCGTCTTCCCTAGGTAAGTATTCTGATGTTTTCTGTTTTTTTTTAAGAATAAATATGATTGAACTTGTAAGTATCTTTACACTCTGGAATACTTGCCGGATTTTTAAAAATTTTTTTTTCAAAATAGGCTTAGTCCAATTGAATTGAAAAATACAAGAAATGTTAACATTAAAAAATTTTCAAAAATTATATAAAATTTAAAATAATGTATATGCATACATACTCGTATATACACACAAATATACACATATATTCAAAATCACTTAAATACGTTGATGAGTGTTTTCTAACGCGCTCAATCTTAAAAGAAAATTTACTTTTGCTTTTGATAATGTGATATGAAATATATCAATATCCGAAGCAGTCCTGTTCAAAAGAGTTAAGGCCCTTCCAACAGGTATAGCTGCTGGAAGACCCGTTCTTGCGTATGTTATTGAGAACAGTTCTTGCCGGCGCAGTCTAATGTAATTGCTAGGAACATTTAACGCTAATCTTTGTAGTAATGCTGGACAGCTCACAACTCCTCGAACGAGTTGGACAACGTATACCAGGAGAAAATCCCTTTATCATTTGAAAAGAGTCGCAGAGCGTGAGGGAAGTCCAATGCGTTACTGTGTAATGAATGACACACAAACTCCTTATATTTTTTTTATCTATTATTGTAAAGTGTATTATACCGTTGAGGAATAAATAAATAGGTCTTCTTTTCTTTTCCCTGGCTCCATCCCAACTCACTGTCTGCGAAGACTGTTGGGGTCAGCTCTCCTCGTCCTCAGGTTGTATGCTCTTCTGTCCCGGACTACGTCCCCCAGGCCGTGCCTCTGCATCAGGTTATCTTTTTGCACCACCCATGAATTGTTTGGTCTTCCTCTGGTTGTTATTCGAGGAAGATCCATGGAGATTGCCTGGTTCACAATGTGATCAGGTGCTCTGTGTCCAACGTGACCATACCATCTCAATCGCCTCTCCTCCATCTTGGAATAAATAAATTATTGTAAATAAAATTATATTTGTACGAAAAAAATCACAACATTACGTCATCATCGATTATCATCATAACTAGCAAATAATTGTTTGAAATAGAATGAATATTATTATGTTTCTAGTTATTGGACAGCTTAATCCTGTTATGACGATAAATTTGAACAAAACTAATCAAGCGATTAATTCACAGATTATTAAAGTCCCTCGTCATACATCCTTTTAAATCGTTGTGGGATACGATAAAAATATCAATCCCATATTGATATCTGCATATAAAACTATGTATCCCATATTGATAATTACATATAAAAAAACTGAATATAACACTATGTATCCCATATTGATAATTACATATAAAAATATCAATCCCATATTGATATCTGCATATAAAATTATGTATCCCATATTGATAATTACATATAAAAATATCAATCCTATATTGATAACTGCATATAAAACTATGTATCCCATATTAATAATTACATATAAAAATATCAATCCCATATTTATAACTGCATATAAAACTATGTATCCCATTGTAATTTATTTTTAACAAACACTGTTTATTCCACTAGTTGTTTATTCCACTAGTTTGTTAAAAATAAATTACAATGTCTTTAAACCTCCACAACGTTAATGCCTTAACTATAAACAACATATGTATCCCATATTGATAATTACATATAAAAATATCAATCCCATATTGATAACTGCATATAAAACTATGTATCCCATATTGATAATTACATATAAAAATATCAATCCCATATTGATATCTGCATATAAAACTATGTATCCCATATTGATAATTACATATAAAAATATCAATCCCATATTGATATCTGCATATAAAACTGTGTATCCCATATTGATAATTACATATAAAAATATCAATCCCATATTGATATCTGCATATAAAACTATGTATCCCATATTGATAATTACATATAAAAATATCAATCCCATATTGATAACTGCATATAAAACTATGTATCCCATATTGATAATTACATATAAAAATATCAATCCCATATTGATAACTGCATATAAAACTATGTATCCCATATTGATAATTACATATAAAAATATCAATCCCATATTGATAACTAAATATAAAACTATGTATCCCATATTGATAATTTTATATAAAAATATCAATCCCATATTGATATCTGCATATAAAACTATGTATCCCATATTGATAATTACATATAAAAATATCAATCCCATATTGATTATTACGTGTAATTATAAAATTTTGGAATTTTACCATTCTTATTCCTCATTCTCTTTTTTATTTTGTATTAGCATTCCGTTTTATATATTTGAATTAGTTATTTGGACATATTGAAGAGCATGACTGGGAGGCTAAATAGCGCTTTAGATATTATTATTATTAACTAAATGTATACATACATACCATAACGCCATTTCTATGTTGGAGTAGGCAGAGAGAACGGAGCGCCAAACTTTCCTATCTCGAAACACACTCCTCGCCTCTTCCACATCCATACACCTTCTCATGCAAGTTTCTCTTACTTTTTCTGACTTTCTAAGTTTTTTCTTTCAAACTATCATTCGCCTGATTCAACCATAATTTCCTTGGTCTTCCTCTCACACGCCTTCCACTCACATTGGCACAGTATATTTGTTTTGTTAGTATTTCTTCTTTCATTCGTTCCACATGCCCAAACCATATCAGCGTGATCTCGTCATCTTACTCAACACATCAACTTTAAGTTCACATTCATCACTTCATTATTTAATCTATTATACAATGTCCTATGTTCCCCCAACCCCCATTTATTATTCTCAATGCACGCATTTCTAAAGTGTTTATTCGGCTCTTATCAATCATTTTCCACGTCAACGTTTCACTCCCATACATCAAAGTTATCACTTAAATACTAATATGGACTGTTATCAATAACTAAATTACTTTATATAAGTCATTATATAACTTATTTAATGATGAATAATAATTTTCTCATATAAACTTGAAACCCTAATAACATTTACCCGCGCCGTTAAGAGAGAATGGATTTAAAAAATCCAGTCGTTAAACAATTAAATCCCCAATTTGACTGAAGTGAATCTCTTCAATTGATTCCATAAAGTCTTCAACAAACTAATAGACTTCTGATATAACTGGCAGTACAGTTCTTCGGCCACAGCACGTGGCCAAGTGGTAGTCGAGGAGTAGTGTCGGCAAATTGAGCAATTAATCTGGCGCTGGACTGATATAGAAGAAAGGTGGGGTATACAATACACACTTCAACAGGAGGACCGGGGATTGAAAAATAGGGAACAGGGGAACAAACCGTCCATACAATGGAGATTAAAAAGGGAGTGTGACACTTTGGAAACGGAAAGTTAATTTATGGAAAAAAATATATGTATATGGAAGTAAATAAGATACTCATATATGGACGAATTATAAAATATAGAAGCAAACTGAAGAATTATACTTTATTCTTCTTCCCAGTGTCATGTTAGGTCCCCTCAACGTTGAATATCACTTGAGAGTAGATATATTTATCCCCGTCAGTCCGAAAAAGATCTCCAATGCCCCTTATGGCAGTCCAATCACGTATATTGCGGAGCCAGGAGACTTGCCTCTTGCCAACACCTCTTCGGCCTTCTATTTTGCCTTGGATGATCAGGTACAGTAATTTATACTTTGCTCCTCTAAGTACATGCCCCAAGTAGGACACCTTTCGGATTTTAATATAAGTCAGCAACTCTCTATCATTGTTGGCTCTTTGAAGAACACTTGTGTTGCTGACCATATCCGTCCAGGGTATCCGTAGCATTCTCCGGTGCATCCACATTTCGAATGCTTCCAGTCGGTTCATACACCTTACTATGAGGGTCCATGATTCTACTCCATGCAATAACACTGACCAAACGTAGCATTTGACTAACCGTTGTCGAAGTTTCATGTTTAGATTATCATCGCAGAATACGCTTCTCATTTTATTAAAAGTCGCACGAGATGATTTAATTCTGCACTTGACTTCGGTTTCTGGGTCGAATTCTACTTTAAGGTTTGCATTTCTTAGATAACGGAAGAATTAAGAGGGATATCGAATGGCATGTATCTATATAAAACAAAGTTAATGGTGCACTAAAACAAAACATATATAATCGAACTGTACAGTGTAAAAATATGCTAATATGACTGTCCACAATAGTATTTTTTTAACTAGGCAATCCACCCATACTAGGATGATTTGTGCCACCAAATTAAAGGCATTATGAAATTATGTAAGTCAACATAATAAATCAAATTATAAAAATTAAAAGTCTAGATAATTCAAGGTTTCAACAGCTTAAAAAAATTTGCAATTGATCTGGGTGGAAAAGTTCCACAAAGAAAGAAGAAACGCAACATTCATTGGACGCGGTAAAGATATAGTTTTAAGTAAATTAAATCTATCTCAATTAACAACTAAAATTGAGGTTCGATTGTTCTGAAAACCAATCGGTTTCTTCCATTTAGATATTCCTGAAATTGGGCACACAATTCCATAATATTTAAAGTCAATTTCTTGGTTCATTCAATTGACAAAAGTGTATTTTTCGTAATTTTAACGTGTTTATTTTGCTATTGCAACAACAGTTATAAGTATAGCGGTGTGGTCGGTGAGTTTACTGGTTAACTGGTTGGTTAGTAGAGATTACCACATTACAATAAACCCGACCGATTGTACTGTATACAACGAAAGAGTAATATAAAAAAATAGTATGAGGTCAGACTGGAACATTGTTAACACCAGACTGGAACATTGTTAACAAAAATCGGGACAACCCTCATGTTGAAAAAAAGTTATCTCTTTAAATAATTCTTGCCAACCCCAAAAGAGACATGGCGAGATGGTATATATGAATAAAATTAAAAAAAATATCCTTTAGATACCGGGCAGTAATGAGTTTAAGGAAATTGAATCCCCTCAATAAAATGGCTATCGACTTTGTTCAAGGAGTCGACACTCACATGTAGATATGACGGAATTCTTTGTCTCGTCCTCAAAAGTCTATCAAGAAATATCCTCAAAAGGATGTCTTCAAAAGTCTATCAAGAAACATCTTCAAAAGTCGATTTCAGAGGATGTCTTCAAAACTCCATCTACATAATTATTATGTCAATTGTATGTCATTTTCCCCACATTCATACCATAACACCATATCCGTTCTGGGTAGTCAGAGAGAGAAGATCGCCAAGCCCTTCCATCCAATCACTGGTGAGATTGCCACCTGGCAACAAGCCCGAAAAATTGTTATTTTATTTTACTTATTTTTCACATGACAAGAAATATACACAATTGGCGAAAAAACAACAGGTAATTTAATTTGGACACAATCTTAATCGATCTGAGTTTTTCGCCTTTCATTTGTCGTGCCCCCAGTAAACTAGGCTTTTGCCTGTATCTCACTGAGGACTAATACAATGAAATGTTAAATAAATAAGTATCAGCCATCGTCTTGTCCGCATTAAGCAGTAAGTAATATTAATAATAATGAACATGTGCACAGCTTCATTTATAAGATAGACTCTCCTTAACCTTTCCCTTCCTATGCTAAAAAAATCCGCCCGGCCCGGTGATGTGTATTCACTACACATGTAAAAATGAGCGATTTAAAATCGGAAAAATTATAATATTCATAGCAAATCGCTTAAATTCATTAAATTTGAAGTCGAAAGTTATAATAATTGAAATTTAATTGCTGCAAACATAAAAAAAATATCGGCCGACGTTCACAAAACGGGCGAAGCGACCACCTCAAATGAAAGCTCGTGAGCTACTGAAGCGAGAGAAGCGATCGAACTGAGATTCTATTTCTTGCGTACTCATATACCGAAGTAGTGTGAGTGAGACGTGAATAGCATCGCTTCCTCACCCATAGCGGTTTTTTTAGAATTGATATACCTACGTCACACACTGGCACACGTTTGATTGTATTGGTGAATTTATTCCCGATTTTGACAAAATATCTCTGATGTGGCCGATAAGTGCTAATTATTATGAATATTATTTTTCCATTCAATGCTTAAATGTATTACGGAGGAATACCTAAAATTTGAACCCAGTATTTATTATATTTATAGAGATATTAACGTTTTTAGAAGCAATGTGTACTAGTTACACCACAGGGAAGGAAGGGTTAAGGGCGCTCTAACTCGAGATTCGAGCCTACTATTTTTTGCCTAATAAGTTGAATGTAATTTTACTAAGGTGATGGTTGTAATCATTAGATAAGGAGGGAATTTTCTGCATCTACATATGTTCAAACAAAACATGTCTGGTAAGAAAACTGCAAACCAGTTTCCGAGGGACTGATCGATTCGGAATATTCCATATATACTATGTAGACCACTGATCGACTGCCTACATAACATATATGCACTGAAGTTCCGTTTTTTAATTTTTGGTCAAATATTGGACACACCATGTACTACTGACGGGTACAGGATTTTTTTACGTAGTGGGGGGGAGGTTAACCCTTACAGGCACAGATAAACTTCACTTATTTTTACTCAGGCTGCACAAAAAATAAAAAGTCAAGTTTCTCATTATTTTTTTTAATGTGTTTGAAAAATGATACATACAAATGCTAAATTAACATATTTCCACTTCCTCGGTAGGTCAAGGAACTCCCGGTGAGGTGGTACAGCTTATGTACCACTAGTCCATATTTCCACTGGTACTTCTAATATACCACCAAATAATGCCGAAATACATCCAAGTAAAATTAATTTTTAACCTAAATATAAATTTACCAGAATTACTGAAGTCGATTTTATCACAACTATTTTTTATTAAAATTTAATACAAATATATAACGTTTTCTTTTATGCGCACAAGTCGGCACACCAAGAACAACTAACTGTCAATAATATTATAAGCTAAATGACCTGCAGCTGTGCGTATATGTGTCATAAGTATTATATTATACGAAGTGGTACATAATCTGAGCGTTCGTGCAGCAATAGAGAGAGGTTTAATAAGTGGTACATTGCGTGTACCATTGTGCAGTACTGCGTCAAAAAAAAGGTGGTACATAACGTGGACCACTTAAGAGTTAAAGAAAAATATATATTTTTAAGAATTTGAATATTTATATATTGTAATTACTGTTATATTACTACATTATAATTCAAATTACTTACATGGCCCCATGCGCAATATAAATTAGAGGCCCGGTTCAAATTTAAAGCGAGATTACATACAATTTTTTTTTTATTTGAACTGTTGAAAATATTAAGATTTTTTTATGTTCCCTAAAAACAAATAATTTCGTGTAAGAAAACGAGGCCGTATTCATTAGAATATTTTAAAACAATCTACTGACAAATTTCCCTATTTATTATTCTTTATGCCGTGCCACCTAGTGGTACACGTGCCATAGGTTGCCAACAGCTGATGTAGACGATATCAACCTCCAAGTTCTACCCCACTCCAAAGAAACAAATATCAGACACATATTCGAAAGACACAATGGAAGACAACCCATTAACTACGCGAAATCGGATCCTCAGTACCTTGGCAGCACTGCAGCCCCGAGCCTGACTAATAAGGGGTAGAGAAAATGGAGAAGATTACCATGCCCCTTCCTTCCTTCTAATTGTGATTAAAACTTTCACTTAGATTTGCAAATAAGTAAAGAAGTTAATAACTAAGGAGCTTTATTTTTTACAAAAGGGAATAAAGCAGACCTTCCACGGGAACCGGATACCAGATGGGGATGATCCTTGCAATTAGGACCTTTTCAGAGCCTAACTATGTTTGGTGTTTGGACTCCTGACCACAGGCTAATATGTTAAGCAAAGATCCGAATTAACCCATAACTGTCCTGATTTTTTTCCTGAGAAAAAAACTAATGAATGTAGAAAATATAAGGAAAACATGTACGAGTATAACATTGCTTTGCAAGCAAACAATTGAGACGGAATCTAACAATAAAAAAAAACACATTTTATAATAATAAAAGAACAATTTATACAGTGCTGTTTAGCTGATTCTCTTCAAGAGCGTTCTTACTCAGGAATCGAACTCACGTTTATTGAGAAATTAAAAATATTACATTCGTGCATAACACAAATCACGCCTATTCTCTGACGGAGTGGGTAGAGGACAGAGCGTCAGACTTTCCTATTACGATACACATTCTTAATTTCTTCTTAATCCATATACCTTCTCATACAACTCCTACAAAATTCTTAATTTCTAGTCAGCAAAATAAAGTGTTTCATTCCTGATTTTTCTTTTCCTTTCCTCTCCACCATCCCTTATTTTCCTTTTGATTGATGATATCTCACTTTATATGAAAAATAATGTTCGGATGATTGTCCGTTTTGTGGGGTTCGTGGATACATGTTATACTCACGTATGTGTTTATGGATTCCGTGGGGATGGATAGTCATTTGAATGATTTATGTGAGCGCGTAACTTACTTCTTTTACTTTTGTCTGGTTGGTTGGAATAGATGGCCTCTTGACAATAAGCCCGCCAGATTGTATTTGCAATTAAAGTGTTAAATAAATAAAAATACAAATTCACTGACTAAATGTTTCATTCTTTCAAAAAATCAGTCACTTGTTCCAAACATGCTTTCCTTGGTCTTCGTCTACCACTTCTTCTAATTACATTACCACTAGCTAACAACTTATTTTTCTGAAAAATAATCAGGTAATCTAATCGGACGGCAATGGGTTAAGCAAGGATCTGCTTTAAGGCTCGGACCATTGTTCTCCCAGTGTGTGGTCAAGTGATTACTGGTTACCCACTCGGAAGGAGGGGAAGAAAGGATCTGATGAAAGTTAAAGTAAGTACCTGTCTCAATTAACAACTACAATTGGGGTTCGATTGTTCTGAAAACCAATCGATTTTCAGCTATTTAGATATTCCTGAAATTGGGCACAGTATTCCATAATATTTATAGTATATTTCTTGATTTATTTAATTGACAAACGTGTTTATTTTGCTGTTGCAATAACAGTTATAAGTACAGCGGTGTGGTCGGACTTACTAAATAAAACACTCAACGGCAATACTTAGGTTTTTCTTCCGTAGGGATGGTTGCTGCAATTCTACTCTCCTCGAATAACACAGCATCTTATCAGTCTTGTATTCGGGGGTACAAGGATACAAACGACAAAGAAACAAGACACGTACGTGCCTGCAGCGATAACAGACTCCTTTTTGTTGTTGTTGTGTAGACCGACGGTTCTCAACCAATGGTACTGGAGGGATGATTGGTGGTAAGTGGTTAGTTTATGGAATTAATAAATATTCAATATATATGTTAATTAAAATATTTAAAATCCTTACAAGATAGGCTACGTACATACATACATACCACCGCGCCATTTCTCTGCCGGGGTAGGCAGATAGAACAGAGTGCCAGAATTTCCTATCTCGACACACAACGTTCGCCTCTTCCACATCCATACACTTACGATCTCTACCATACATTATTTGATCTTTTTTTATCACGCCTAGCCCTCACATTTGTACTGTGTGTTTGTTCTGTTAATCTTTCTCCAATCATTCGTTCTACATGCCCAAACTATCTCAGCGTGCTCTTCTTCATCTTACTCAACACATCAACTTTAAGTTCGCATTCATCCGTAATCACTTTATTTCGTATTCTGTCATAAATTATCACTCCTTGTACTCCACGTTGACGTATATCTGCTACATTAATTTGGCTTCTTTAATTTTCTTTCCACATTTAACTTCCATACATTATATTTGGTATTAAAATATTGTTGTGGACTATCATCTTAGCTGATTTTGATATTATCAGGTTCGATTTTATATGTTTACTCGCCCCATTGACTTTGTTTCCTGTTGCTATACGCCATTCGATATCCATCTTAACTCTTCTATCATCTGAAAAAATACTTCCCAAATAGCAGTATTCCTTAAAATAGGCTACGGAGGTTTTAAAATATCTCAAAATAGGTAAAAATATGGGTTAGACCCATCATTAATTTCTACCTACAAATAATGGAGTAAAAGTACAATGCTCTTCAGGATTTGTTAAATGGCTATAGCTTAGACAAAGAAGACAATTCTGATACAGCCTACTTATTGTCGACAAAAAAATGAGTACATCCCTTGCAAAAAAATCCTCCCGATTTGGTTAAGTGTGTCCCTTGTCTCTTAAAGAAAAGTATTTTTGTTAATAATTACGAAACAATGGGGATTTTACCAAAAGGTGCATCCAGGATTCTCACTTCATCTGCATAAAACAATTGCAGATACAAACGACAAATAAAGGAGCCACGTGCCTGCAGCGATAACAGACTCCTTTTTTGTTGTGAAGACCGATGCTTCTCAACCAATGGTTTGCGAGAGATGATTGGTGGTAAATGAATAATTTATGCAATATACTGCATAAAAATTTCACTATTTAAAAGATGTGCTTATTTATAGAACGAGTATTTATATTTTTAGTGCCATTTTGTTCGAAGTACTTGCCTATATATGAAACTGGGATTTCTTCAATGCTGTACTTTTTTTTATATGAGGGACATGGCCGCACGGCAACGCTATGAACTTTCGTGCAGAAGGCCCTCGGTTCGAACCTTACTTTGTGCTACTCTCCTCAAATAATAGTATTTTTTTCCGTCTAGTATTCGAGTGTATAAGGATACCTATGACTTCAGTCATATCTCCGTCCAGTGTGATCCGATCGTCTCATTTCGGCATGTCATTAGATCCAGTACAGCGGTGTGGTTGATGAGTTTGCTGGTGTGAAACGGCTCACCAGCAAACCGCTTTCCAGGTGAATGGACGATGTAACAACGAGGGGATCCTCGACCATGATGCCCAACAAGATAATTTTTGCCACCACATCAAAGTCATTAATTACGCAATCAAATGACTCAATATAATAATATGAATTTCAAAAATTTTAGGTTCTACTGATTTAAGTAACCAAACAAAATATTTAACAATCAATCTATTAGTGAAAAAACTCTTCGAGGAAATGCAATATTGATTGGACGCGGCAAAGATATGGCGTTTAGTCATGATGAAGTCTTTTTTTGCGTGATAAAGTCTGTCACGCAAAGGACAACCGAAAAATACATGATCCATAGTTTCATCACTCAAACCACACTCGCAGCCGAGATCTTCCACAATACCCATTCTGTGCAGGCGAATGATATACGAGTACTCAAATAATGAAACTAATTTATGTCAAACAAGAAAAATCGTCACATTAAATCAATTTTTTACTCAATAATATTTTGTTTATTTATTATATTATAAATCATATTTTTAAATTTTTAATATATTCGTTAATTTTTTTTACAAGAAAAGAAATAAAAATATGTTGCAATATCTTAATTAAATGCATTGTCTTGACTTCTTATTTGTATACAAGACATATTTTTGTTGATATTGCTGAATTAAAAAAAAATTGTTCCGTTGTTACGCATTTATGGAAAGGTTGACAACCGCAGGTATAGACAATTGGCGTAATTATGCAAAAAGAACTCAACCCATAAAAAATATTTATTTATTCATTTGAAATATTGAAATGTATAGTCATATTGTCCTTAAGTCAAATTGAGGGATTATACACAGTGGCTTGAGTGAATGTTGATGTATGAAATCGATGCTTTGGCATTGAAAATAAGTTATTAACCCTTCCTTCCCTGTGATGTGTAACTAGTACACATTGCTTCTAAAAACTTTAATATCTCTATAAATATAATAAATACTGGGTTCAGATTCTAGTTATTCCTCCGTAATACATTTACGCGTTGAATGAATAAAATAATATTAAAAATAATTAGCACTTATCGGCCACATCAGAGATATTTTGTGAAAATCTGGAATAAATTCACTAATACAATCAAACGTGTGCCAGTGTGTGACGTAGATATATTCATTCAAAAAACCTTTATGGGGGAGGAAGCGACGCTGTTCACGTCTCACTCACACTCTACTTCGGTATATGGGAACGCAAAAAATAGAATTTCAGTTCGATCGCTTCAGTAGCTCTCGGGCATCCATTTAAGGTGGTCTCTTTGGCCGTTTTGTGAACGTCGGCTGATGTTTTTTTCATGTTTTCAGCAAGTAAATTTGAATTATTATCACTTTTGACTTCAAATTTAATTAATTTAAGCGATTGGCTATGAATATTCTTATTTTTCCGATTTTAAATCGCTCATTTTAACATGTGTATTGGATTTTTTTTAGCACAGGAAGGGAAAGGTTAAAGAAAAATACTCGTGGAAGAATCTGGTATTTATAATGTATGATATAAATCAGTTCAATACCATCACCAGGCGCCATCAACGTATGGATAAAGGATAACTGTTTGTTAGAAACGGGTGTCATGAGTAGAATTTAAAAAGAAATCTAGAGATTATTTGGCTACATTAAGGACTGTGAAAGATTTGCGATACAAATAAAAAAGTTAACTTAAAATTAATGGAAAATATGGACTGAGAAAATAGTCACGGATAGTTGGAGAAATTTCAACATAGGGAATTGTAAAACGTATGAAAAATATAAAAGCATGTTTAATGAGATGTATAAATGTAGACAAAATGAGAGTCGTGTGCACGGATAGAAAGACGTTGAACATTATATACTTAAACTACACTCCACCAAAAGCCGAATGTTACTATCACAAGATCTACAAAACTTTATTTGTAGTTCGTCTTCCCTTGGTAATTTATTTGCGGTTTTCTTACCAAATGTGTTTTTCTTAATATATGCAAATACGGGGAAGTTCATAATCTAATGGCCACAGTCACAACCTTCCCATTTTAAAAATAAACTTTTTTTGTCATATTTTGAATCTGTCAATAAAAGTAGGTTCGACTTCCAAGATATATACGAGTATAACGCCTTTGAGGAGACCAAATATGTTTTACTAAATTTACATTCAGAATATTAACGAAGTTTCAAATAAATAATTGAATATAGTTTTATTGATACTAACATAGTATGTACATATCCTGAAATTTCATGTATACGAGTATATGTATCTCAAGATAGTGAAGAAGAAATACATTTATGAGAAAAGCTATCAAAAGGTCTGGGCACGTCTCAAATCATCCCCCCAGTCATGATACACCCCCACCAATGGACGGTGAGCCCAGCCGCGAGGACATCAGATATTTATCAGCCCACAACCTATGTATCGGATAACCTAATAATTTTACACAGGAATAATAATAATAAAGGACGAATTCCGTAACCTAGTTGGTAAGACGTCTATCTCCCTACCTAGAAGGTGCGGGTTCAAATCCCGCTGCAAACCAAGATTGTTTTAGATTATTCTTTTTCATCTAAGACCTCTTAAACAGCTTTATGGTTGGTTGGAAGAGATTTCCAAGTGACAATAAGCCCGCCAGGTTATACTGTACACAACAAAAGTATGATAAAATACAATACAATCACTTAAAATTTCAATGAAAGAAAGGCTGTCGAAAAAGGTTTCATATTGTATCACCCCTACCTATTGTTACGAGGAGATTGTATATTTTTTTCAATAAAATACCAAAATGAATAAATCAAGGCTGGTACTAGCAGTCCACTTGAGTAAAATGTATTATTCAGTATCGACGATATTAAATATCGGACTCAGAAATTTTCCAGCCCCGCAATCAAAGAAACAAGAACCCGCTATGGCATATACGAGTTAAAAATTCATATTTTTTTTAATATCAGGAAATGAGGCCAATTTCCTCTTCCATTATACCACCCTCTTTCGTGCCTTGCTCCCACTCCACGCTGCGCCGCCCACCCGATCTCGGATTGGCGAGATGAGATCTTTCACTCTGCATTGTTCCTCCATTGTTTCATTGTGTGTGAAAAGGATTTTCAATACTTTTAGTGATTGCCATATTAGGGTGGCGCCTATTTCCTGAAAAATTTATTGGAAAAGAGATCCTAGTCAGAAATCAAAAATATTAATAAAAAAAAAATATTTTATCTTCAATTAAAGATTGGAAATGATTGAGGGGTTGTTTAATTTGGGTAGTATTTTATTTGATGAAGAAAGAGGTAAGAAGGATATCGAACGATGTGTATCTATAGTATTGTAGAGTGTATCGAAATCTGCTGAAATTCATAAGAGTATTTTAATGCCATATTGAATTTATGTGTATAAGAGTGAAACATGGATGAAGGGAAAGACAGAAAGGAGCCGAATAAATTATGTAGAAATCTTAGCACAGAATAAGGAATAAAGTGATTATGGATGAATGTGAAGTTAAGACTGGTGTGTTGAGTAAGATGAAGATGAGCATTCTAAGATGGTTTGAGCATGTAGAAACATTGAATCAAAAAGACTCGTAAAACCAAATATACAATGCAAATGTGAGGGGAAGGTATGATAGAAGAAAACTGAGGAAAGTATGGTTGGATTAGGTGAATGATATTTTGGAAGAAAGAAATGGAAAAGTTAGAGAAATTGTAAGAGTTGTATGAGAAGGTGTGTGGATGTAAAGAGGTGAAGGGTGTATGTTAAGTTAAAAAGTCGGACGCTCTGTTTTCTGCGCTGCCTGCCTGACCGGGAAACAGAGTCTTCTCTTCTCCCTGGCTCCATCCCAACTCACTGTCTGCGAAGACTGTTGGACCGGGAAACAAAGTGATGGTATGGATATATGTATGTTATTTTAGACTTACAAAACATTTATATAGTGCATATGTGAGTAGAAGGCGTGAAAAGGATGACTTTAGAAAGTATGGTTGGATGCTATGATATTCTGAAGAAGGAAACGTAGAAAGTTCTAGAAATCGTATAAGTTTTAGGGGTGTAGAAAAGAATAAGGATATGAGTCGAGTTAAAAAAAGTGTGGCGCTCTGTCCTCTCTGCCTACCCCGGCCGGGAAATGGAGGGATGGTATGAATATATGCATGTTATTTTCAAGCCACAAATTGAATAAAACATGAAAATTTAAATTATTATTTCATATAATGCAATGGCATTTAGACTACAGAAATCCATTATTATTCCATTATAAATGACGACCTCCGTGATCTAATATGTGAGACTCTTGTCTTCCGGGGGTTGCAATTGGAAGGTTCCTTAATTGAGTTTGATTGCTTAGTTAGTTTAATAGTTTCTTTAGTAAGACGCTTATATTTCAACCCTAGTTTATGTTCGCATACTGATTTTATTTAAAAGGTTTTTTAGTCTATTTCGCAATACGGACCTCTTTAATAGATAACAGTTTGGTTGGAGACGTTTATTACTCGGTGGATGACGTTATACTATAAACAACTATATAGTATTGTGTTGGGCCGCGATAGCTGAGATGTTGAACTAATTAAGAAGGCACATTACTCGCTGTTCGTTATTGTAGACCACTCTTAACCAAAGTACTTGATATAGTTTTTGAGAAACATCGAAAATCGAAACCGAAGCTCTCAGCTCGATGAAAATAGTCCTAACAATCAAATCACCGAGGACACAGAATGTGATCACATTCATAATTATAAAAGTATTGTGATATACAATACAATATTTATTTAACACTTTCATGCAGTAACAGTATTGTAGAAATGCGCAAACTTAGAAGAATACACGGGGTAACACTGTATACGAGAATATGGAATGCTGTGATTGGAGATGAATGTGAACTAAGAGTTATTGTGGTGAATAAGGTGAAGAGAACGCTCTGAGACGGTTAGGGCACGTGAAACGAATGAATAAAAAAAAAGAAAAGAAATATACAGTGAAAGTGTGAGAGAATGACATGATGGAAGAAGAACAAGGAATGTAGGGTTGGATCAAGTGAATGGTATTTTTAAAGAAGGATTAGTGAGAAACAAGAGAACCTGTAAGCGATTTGAGAAAGTGTATGAATGTAGAAGAGGCGAAATAAGAAAGTCTAGCGCTCTGCACTCTTTACTTATACCAGCAAAGAGGCGACTGATGGGTTGGTATGTATGTAACACTTTTGTAAAAATACATGTAACAGATTTATTGGTTTAAAGTGATTTCTTCCAATCAATCAACTGTCGTCGTCTTAAAATAAATGTAAATAAAAATAAAATTGAGAAAAAACTAATAGAAATCAAATATAAATCTTAATGAAAATAAGGATTAGAATGGGAAATTCATGGGAGTTATAAACGAGGAATATTCTAAGATAAAAAATGCAGAGCTGAATGAACCGTAAAAGATTTCATTCTACCCCACGATTTCCTCCATTCTATCCAACAACTACTTATTAGCATCGAGATGATACTAAAGATGCCGTTATAGTCTTAAAAGTAAGAATCACAGTTAAAATAACAGTTTTAACTTAACAGTTACCCCACAATAAGAGCATTTAATGCGTCGTATATTAATCGCTCCGATATTATTTGAATTTAAACTTTGGGCCCTAATGGATGAGGGTCGGGCTCCAATTTAGTGACCCCTCAGCAACCCTGTGCCACCCCCGGGGGATGCAAATATAGGTATAATACTTGGCAAGATCGCGCAAATTAAATTTCGAGTGTTTGACATTAAATAAAATGAGTATTATATAGAAACCGTGTTTCATTTTTTCTCTAAAATTCTTATTTTTCGTGTAGCCATAAATTCCACTTTATCTACTGTTTTATTAAATAATAGCTGCTAGACACGATCAAAAATCGCGTACAATTTTCCATGTAATATATCCATATTTGTAGTAAAACATGCTTACAATCACGCCATTTCCCCATCGGGATAGACAGGAATGACAGAGCACCTTACTTTCCTATCTCGAACACACATCCTTCGCCTCATATATACGTTCTCACACAAATCATACGATTTCTCTGACTTTCTATGTTTCATTCATTCAAAATATAATTTACTATCACTAACTTATTATTATTTCATGACTACATATATATAAAAACGCCATCTGACTATCGGAATAGGTAGAGAGAACAGATCACTAGATATTTTATATCATTCCATATCCATATACCTACTTCACCCATTGGTAATTAGGGTTTTTGAATGATTAATTTATTTTTGAATGATTTTTTAATATTAAACAATTCAAAAATTTTTAGATTCCAGTTTATTTTCAATGCATCTGATAGGCTGATTGATATACGATCAAAAATATTACTATATTGGTCCGCTTCTAAAAAAGTCTACACTGGCTTAAGTGTCGCGAACAGGTTGATTTCAAACTTTGCGTCTTTGTATTCAAGTCCCTTAATGGGATGTCTTCAATGTACGAGTATAATATCTTTCAAATTTGTGTCTGAGGGATGTTCCTTCGGGAAAAATATAACTTTAAGGTTGATTTCTACTTAATCTAATAAATTGGATGTTCCAAAACAAACCAATATATGGGGTAATGTGATAGAGCTTTTGCTGTTGCTGGTCCTGTGGTGTGAAATTGTCTACCTCCTAGTGTCAGAGATATGGGTGACGTATGCAGCTTTAAGAAGCACTTAAATACATTCATTTTTGGGAAGTCTTATCAATATTTATAAATGGGTTCGAATCTGAATCAGAGCGCCCTAGAAAAGAGTTTGCTCTCGTTTTATTATCTCACATGTGGCTGTATTACCAAAAATGTGTGATGACGAATCATAGATTTACGCTACGCTTAATCAAAATTGTTTATCGGCTTTCCTAATTCACCCTTATTCTTTTTTTAGTTATCTTTAACTGTCCCATGCAATAAGACCCTGGAAACAGTTATTAACTTTTATTTGACTCAATCCGTTATAAGCATGTATCAAAAAGCGATTAAAAAAGTTCTTAATTTCAAATCCACCTCCTAGTTTCAGATATATGAATGCAGTGTACAGATTTAGGAATTAAACACAATATTTTTTGAGAGGTCTTATCAATATTTATGAGTGTATTCGAATCCTGAGTCAGAACGCCATTGAGGAGAGTTTTTATCATCATTATTAATACTTTTATTATTATTATTATGAAGGCCTTTTTATTATTATTAGTAATACTAATACTTTTATTACTATAAAATTATTGCTATTACTATCCCCACCATCATTATTATTATAAGTAGTTGTATTATTATATTTCTTATTATTAATATTGTTATTATTATTATTATTTATTACAATTATTACTATTAGGTGTTAACATAAGTTGTGTCCGTTTTTTTTTTCAAATTTAAAAATGAGCACCAAAAGTAAAACAAAATGGTAAAGGTTACACGTCATTCGAAAGAAAATTTGCTGTTCTACAAGATATTGTGTACGCTACATACTCGTATATTATTTTATTTGATTACAAGCCTTCAAAATGGAATGTCAAGTAGACGAAAGTGAGCATTTTCGACACCTCCTTCTGTTCGCGTTCAATCAAACGCTGTCAAAGCTGCTCGCGATATTTGCGAAGTGTAAGGTGAAGATGCTATGAATGAAAGGACAGCTTGTCGATAGTTTTTACGTTTCAACGACGGTAATTTCGACCTAAAAGACATGGAGTGTTCCGGACGACCAGTAGACTTCGATGAGGACCGCTTTAATCATATTATTCATGAAGATCCCCTTTAAACCACCGTAGAATTGGCTGAGCATATTAATTGTAGTCACACGACTGTATACCGCTACCTTTAATCAATAGGAAAAGTCCAGAAGTTCAGCGCTTGGGTTCCACATGTTTTGAGTGAAAACAACAAAAATCAACGTTCGACAATTTCTGCTAGTTTACTCGCGCATCATCGAGCTACGCATGGCCACAAGCAAAGGTTCCTTTACCGCATCATTACTTAATTAAGATAGCGGTATACAGTCATGTGACTATAATTCATCTGCTCAGCCAATTCTACGGTGGTTTGAAGGGGATCTTCATGAATAATATGGTTTAAGCGGTCCTCATCGAAGTCCACTGGTCGTCCGGAACGCTCCATGCCTTTCAGGTCGAAATTACCGTCTTTGAAACGCAAAAACCACCGGCGAGCTGTCCTTTTATTCAGGGCATCTTCACCGTACTCTTCGCAAATATCGCGAGCAGCTTTGACAGTTTTATTCCCTCGATTGAATGCGAATAGGAGGAGGTGTCGAAAATGCTCACTTTCGTCTACTCGATATTTCATTTTGAACGCTTGTAATAAAATAAAATAATATGTGTAACGTAAAAACAAATACAATATCTTGTAGAGCAGAAAATTTTCTTTTGAATGACGTATAACCTATAGGTACCATTTTGTTTTACTTTTGATGCTCATTTTTAAATTTGAAAAAAAACGGACACAACTTATGTTAAAACCCAATACATTTTTTATTATTATTTTTAAAATTATTATTATTACTCGTATTATTATTTTTCTCATTATTTTCATTATTATCATCGTAATTAGTATTTTTATTATTATTGCTATTATTATTAGTATTATTATTACTATCACCACTATTTGTATTATTGTATGTAATGAGGGTTTTTAATTATTATTGGTTGATAGCGCTGCAACAAATAAATAATCACAATGGTATATTTGATTCGACCCCACTTTTGCAGCGTATTTGTAGGAATTATCTCGATTCCAGGTATAATTAACTTTATTATTCAATTTTATATGACGCGCTAATCTCTCCGACTTTATTGGGGCAAACTCAATACTGCAATACACTTTATATAAAGGTATTTCTGATAATCCAGTCAAGTGTTATGTACTATATAAAATATGCTCTATTTCTGTTTGTCTGTATGTTTATACTTTTCGTCGACCTCCGTTGCCTAATGGTAACATTTTTGACTTGCACCCGGGGGTTTCGGGTTCAATTCCTGATGGTACTCAAACAAAGGGTGACAGTCTTGTAAAAGAGTCCGTCTGGTAACAATACTCGCACTCGCCAAGTGGTAGTATAAATAGTATTACCAACTCGTTTAGTGAAGAAACACGAGTTCCGTACCTACTCCAGAAGTTCTTAACCCGAAACCTTAATTACTGGGGCCAAAGACAATAGTGTCTACCGGTCAAGTTATTCTATATGTACGAAAAACTAATTCAAATGTATTGAAAGGTACCATACGGAAAAAATCGAATGGATTCAGGTTTTAAACCACTGGAACAGGCAAGGAACTCGCGATTCATATTCTTATATTATATCGTTTTCTGGGATTCAAAAGGTGTGATCTACATCGACTTCCTGGAGAAGGGCAAAACGGTCACAGGGCTCTACTATGCCGAATTATTGGGCCGATTCGACGCCGAATTGCAGAAAAAACGGCCCCATTTGGCGAAGAAAAAAGTGCTCTTCCATCATGACAACGCACCGGCTCACACCTCCGCCGTCGCCACGGCCAAATTGGTAGAATTAGGCTACGAACTGCTGCCCCATCCACCGTATTCTCCGGATTTGGCCCCGTGCGACTTCTTTTTGTTTCCAAATTTGAAAAAGTCACTCGCCGGGCAGAAATTTGAGTCGAATGAGGAAGTTATCACCGCCACGGAGGCCTACTTTACAGACCTCCAGAAAACGTATTTTTCAGACGGGTTAAAGAAGTTGGAGCATCACTGGGTCAATTGTATCGAACTCAAAGGAGATTATGTTGAGAAATAAATCACCACTTTTCCAAAAATTTTGTTATTCTTTTGTAGGCTAAGTACTTATCGGACCACCCTCGTATATTGGCTATACTGCCAAACAAAATATATTTTTTTTCTAAGACAATTTGGTATAACGCTATTTCCTGAATAATATGATCGATCACCTCTAGGGTTCTAACTAGCTCAACATTTTAAAGAAGTAAGGGAGAATGAAAGACTCCAATATCACTAACAAGAGCGCCATCTGTAAGTATCTCCAGGCAATCGAAGTTAGTCCTCCAGAATTATTCAACTTGCTCCAATATTTCATAGTTTACCCATATATCTTTTAACTCTTTTCTACCACCATGACTTTAGGTTTCGCAACATTTATTCCCAGATCTTTCCCTTCGCAGAAAAAATAGACAATTTAATCGTAATCAAAGTCACCTTGAGAGCGTTGACATGAAAAAAATCATAAGAAATGGAAAAATGTCTTCTAAAAGACACTCAAAATCTAAACACCCAGAGTTAAGGTGAAAGTATGTTTCTCGTGATAATGATAATAAAGGACAATTTATATAGTGCAGTTTAGAAAGAAAACTCTCCTCAAAGGTGCTCTAACTCAGAATTCAAACCCAATCAATTGACAAGATCTCCCAAAAAAGATTGTCTTTAAGGGTTTCCTTAAGTTGTACATACCACCCATATCTCTGACATAGGACCAACAACGGCAAAAGCTATCCTTAAACCCTACCCTATTTGATTGATTGCTTTGGAATTACCAAATATCATCGTAGTAGATGTTGATACTATCCGGATCTAGCATATACACATATGTTTTTGTGACCCATTGACTGTTTTCTATCGCTACACGCCGTTCGATATCCCTTGTAACTCTTCCATCCTCTAATATTATACCCTGCCCTACTGAATTTATTTGGAACAACTAATTTATTAGATGATATCGATCTTTAAGTTTTACTTCTCTCCGATGTAACATCTCTCAGACACAGATTTTAAAAATACAATAGAGATATCCCATCCCTAGAGATAATTGAGATTTAAAACTGGGTAAATTTTTCCTGGCCTACTCTGTATACTCATAATATATTCTACATGTTATTGCAGAAAACTTATGAAGTTTTACTTCTCTCTTACAACTTTAAATTAAGGCGAGCAATGCCGTAAGCCTGCTTAATAAACAGCTATAATAATTTACAAATATATGTGTCATGTAAATGAATGCGAAAACAATATTATAATGTGTATAATAAAACGATGGTGTTATTAAACCATCAAGTGTAGTGGTTGTGTGAGTGAGTGTGTGTGTGTACATGTATGTGTGTGGGAGGGACCAGGTGCAGGTTACACGTCCAATCTACACATTGATAGATGCCTCATTACTGTAGAGGTACTCCCCCACAGAGCTTCTCCAAAGTAAATACTCAACCTCAAGACAAATATGTTACTCTCACATATCGAAAATTGAGTGGTTTAATATTTCACATGATGTAAAACAAGGATATATCATATCACCATGTTTATTTAATATTTATATGGATTTATATATGGTATTTACATATTTGAATGTATTTATTGTAAATAAATTAAGATTTATTAGTAGAAATATGGTATGTACGTATTAATAGAAATATAGTAAACTCCCATAGATTTTTCTATCAACCTATAAGTCGAACCAACCTGCCTTTAAAGACGCCGGTAGGTAGAGCAATCACACTGTTAAACCGTGTGTGTCCTCGTATAGACGTATTTCATGTCACTCAGCTCCTTCAGGAAAAATCTAGTTTAGTACTTGAAATAATTTAGTTTTTTTATATTATCTTCCAAGCTACATTTTGTCATAGTGTTTTAGTGTAGCATATACATTTTTACAATAGTTTTTATAAGTCTTAAAATGTTGAACTGTTTTACACATTTTTTTTGTACTTGTTTATTAATTTATTTAACACTTTTATTGCTTATCCAATCTGGCGGGCGTATTGCCAGGCGGCAATCTCTTCCAACCAACCAGACAAAAGTAAATGAGGCAAGTTACGTGGTCGCATAAATCATTCAAATGAATATCCATCCCCACGAAATCCATAAACATATACGTGAGCACTTGCCCACGAACCCCACAAAGACGGGCAATCACCCGAACATTATTTTTCATATAAAGTGAGATATCATCAATCAAAAGGAAAGGAAGGGATGGTGGGAGGGAAAGATAAATCAGGAATGAAACACGTTATTTTACTGACTAGAAATTAAGAGGTTTTTCAGTCGCTTCGTAAAGCATGCCAAGGACGGAGCGAGTCTTATATTGGTCTGTAACTAATTACAGAGTCTCACTGCATGAACAGTAAAGGACGACGTAAAGAGGAGCGGTGAACTGGAAAGGCCAATAAACAATCACTGTTTGAGCGTAGCGCTAATCCATGATTGAAAAGACGCTGAAAATCTCGGCGAGATACGAGGGGGCGGCGGGACAGTTAAGGATATTATACAATAGAGACAGTATATGAATTTGGCGTCTATTAATAACATTCAACCAATTCGATGCCTTCTGGTATGAAGTTACATGATCGTACTTACGTAGGTTGAAAATGAATCTTAGATACACATTTGAAGACGCTGTAATTTGTCCAGCTGTTCCTCTGTAACATCCAAGTAACATACGCCCGCATAGTCCAGAATCGGAAAGAGCAGAGATTGTACGAGTAAAATTTTGGTTTTGGTTGCAAGGAATTGTTATGTTTGTTCCTTGTACGAATTAGGGAAACCAATAATGTAGGTATAAAGGACCTGAAAAAATAAATCAATAAATGGAGATTAAAATAAAAAATACAAAATTAATAAATATATAAATACATTCCAAAATCGCACATGTATCTCAAAATAAATACCAGAAAATACATCTAAAAGATAGTCTAACAAAAGATATGTATGTGCTCATCTTATAACATCCTCCTGACTGAGATACACCCCACCAATATAGGGCAAACCCAACCGCGAGGACATCGGATGTTTTTTTCAGCCCACACCCTTTTATTTTTTGCTGATGACATGAAAGAAAAATACTGTAAATATTCAACATTTAATAAGTTCTGCAACCAGTCTTATTTTATAACTGAACATACTGTGTTAAAAATATCGGCATCATCATCCTATCGTATAGCTTATGACTCTCATGATAGTCTCCGACGATGCCCCTCCATCCATTCCTGCACTCCGCGACTCGAAGAGTAAGTAGTTGTTGAGGATAGTTCAATTGCTTCTCTCACTTGGTCAATTTAACGCATTGAGATTATTCCTCTTGAACATCGTCCTTCGATGCTTCCATTAACTACAAACCTCTCCAAACTGTACCTTTGGTCACGAGCAATGTGCCGAAAAAATTGGAGGACCTGTCGAAGACATATTGTCAACAATCTATCGTTGATTCTCAGTTTTTTTAGAATGGAGACGTCAGTTCGCCTTGCTTTTCATGGAATTTGTAAAATCCTTCTTCAGCAGCTCAAAAATAAAGGCAATATGTATATATTATATATATATATATATATATATATATATATATATATATATATATATATATATATATATATATATATATATATTATATATATATATATATATATATATATATATATATATATATATATATATATATATATATATAATATATATATATATATATATATATATATATATATATAATATATATATATATATATATATATATATATATATATATATATATATATATATATATATATATATATATATATATATATATATATATATATATATATATATATATATAAATATATATATATATATATATATATATATATATATATATATATATATATATATATATATATATATATATATAATA
>OX463856.1:31463303-31643303 GCA_949825065.1 Odontocerum albicorne
TTCACCATGGCGAAGTTCACTATGCACAAGCCCTGTGTATATGTTTAAGTGCCCCATTAACTTTGTTTCCTATTGCAACTCACCATTTAATATCTCTTTCCACTTTTCCATCGTACGAGAACATGCTTTTTTTTCACCTGGCGAGCTTATTGCCATGTGGAAATCTCTTCCAACCAACCAGAAAGATGTTTAAATGGGCCCTAAGTGAAAACCAGACTGAAATTCCATGTTAAAAAAATCTGGATTCCGGCAGGGATCGAACCCGCAACCTCCGGATTGGCAGACAAGCATCATGCTTTCCAAATAGCAGAATTCTTCGAAATGTTCGTGTTTTTCATTGTTCACAATTCAAATATCCTGTAACCCTTTTCAATTATCATGATTTTGCTACATTTATCCTCAGGTCTAACTTATAATATTAGGTCCTTACATATGAAATTGGCGTTTTGCCGTACTGGCAACTTTGATCTCAAATATCTTCTCTTTGGTTAGGAATTCCAAATTCAAATTTATACAGCTATTTACTCAAGTATTTGTGTTTCGAAAATTATAATTAATTTGTTTTTTCCTCAATTGTTTTTTTTTCTTTGCGTCACTCAGTTTACAAAATGGAAAACTTGAAATATCGCGTTATTTACGAGTACGAGTTCCACCGTGGCACCAGTGCTGCAGAAACGGCTCGAAGGATTAATGATGTGTATGGCGACGGTGCCGCAAAAGAAAACACAGTGCGTTTTTGGTTCCAACGTTTTCGTTCTGGAAATTTCGACCTGCAGAACAAGCCCGGTGGACGGCCGGAGACCAAAGTTGATAATGAAGAATTGAAGGCTATTGTGGAAGCGGATCCATCGCAAACCACGTCCGAGTTAGCTGCAGGCTGCGGTGTTAGTGATAAAACTGTTTTAATCCACTTGAAGCAAATTGGGAAGGTGAAAAAGCTTGAAAGGTGGGTACCTCACGAATTGAGTGAAGCAAATCAACAAACGCGCGTTGACTGCTGCGTTGCATTACTCAACCGGCACAATAATGAAGGGATTTTGAATCGAATCATTACCTGTGATGAAAAGTGGATCCTGTATGATAATCGGAAGCGCTCATCGCAATGGCTGAACCCTGCCGAACCAGCCAAACCATACCCCAAGCGAAAATTGACTCCGAAAAAGTTACTTGTGAGCGTTTGGTGGACTAGTGCTGGTGTCGTTCACTACAGCTTTCTTAAATCTGGCCAGACGATTACGGCAGATGTCTATTGTCAGCAACTGCAAACCATGATGGAAAAGCTAGCTGCTAAACAACCGAGGCTGGTTAATCGCTCTAGGCCACTGCTGCTTCATGATAACGCTAGACCACACACTGCACAACAGACGGCTACCAAATTAGAAGAGCTTCAATTGGAATGTCTAAGACATCCACCGTACTCTCCGGACCTTGCCCCGACAGATTACTATTTTTTTCGAAATTTGGATAACTTCTTGCAAGGGAAAAAATTCAACTCCGATGGGGCAGTCCAAACCGACTTCAAAGATTTTATTGATTCCCGTCCGAATGGTTTTTTTAGTAAAGGGATCGATGAACTACCTATGAGATGGCAAAAGTGCATAGATAGCAATGGTACATACTTTGATTAAATAAATATATTATATTAAAAAAAAATCAACTTTATGTTCCTCCCAAACAAAACGCCAATTTCATATGTAAGGACCTAATAGTAATAAAAACAATTTATATAGCGCCTTTTAGAGAGTAGACTCCCCTTATTGCTGCTCTTACCAGGTCTGTAAATATGAAACCGGAATTTCCTCATAGATGACTCTAGTTGTTAATGTAGTGACTTTTAAACCGCGTCATTGGCGCCTTTTTCTTATGTTTACATTTGTCAAAGACTTTTAACTCACAACAATACAAGTTTAATACAACTACATATGTTTTCATAGCGTTGAACATGTCTGTTTTTGTGCCTGAAAACTATGATTAGCGTACAGCATTGATTTTCTGTTACCATTTGAAGAAAACTGCTGCAGAATCGCATCGAATGCTTGTCGAAGCTTAGGTGAACATGCTCTTGGTAAATCACAGTGCTTTGAGTGGTTTAAAAAATTCAAAAGTGACGATTTCGACATGAGAAACGAAGAACGTGGAATACCACCGAGAAAGACGCCGAATTGCAAGCTTTGTTGGAGGAGGATGACGCTCAAACGCAACAACAACTTGTGGATCAATTAAATGTGACACGAGAAGCCGTCTCCATACGTTTGAAAGCCATGGGAACGATTCAGAAGGGGGGAAAATGGGTTCCACATAAACTGAATGAAAGACAGCAGGAAAACCGAAAAACCACTTTCGAAATGCTGCTCGCCAGGTACAAAAAAAATCATTTCTCCATCGAATTGTGACTGGCGATAAAAAATGGATATATTTCGAGAATTCTAAGCGTAAAAGATCATGGATAACTTCAAGCAAACCAGCGACATCGACTGCAAGGCCAAATCGCTATTGACGGAAGACAATGCTCTGTGTTTGGTGGGATCAGAACGGTGTTATCTATTATGAGCTGCTAAAACCTAGCGAAACCGTTAATACTGAACGCTACCGACAACAAATGATGGGTTTGAACCAAGCATTGCGTGAAAAACGACCAGAATATCAAAAGAGGCAACACAAAGTGATTTTGCTTCATGATAATGCACCATCGCACACAGCAAAACTGGTCAAGGAAACGTTGAGGCGTTTAGTTGGTAAATACTTTCGCACGCGGCTTACTCACCAGACTTGGTTCCATCCGATTACTACTTATTTCCATCGATGGGACACGCTCTTGCTGAGCAGCGCTTCACTTCTTACGAAAATGGCTCGATGGTTGGTTTGCCTCAAAAGAGCAACAGTTTTTTTGGTGTGGCATCCACAAATTGCCAGATAGATGGGAAAAATGTGTATCTAGCGATGGGCAATACTTTGAATAAAATATTTTTTACCATTTTCATACAATAAATGTGTATTTTCTATAATAAAAATCCGGTTTCATATTTACAGACCTATGTATATAGCACTCTTTTAGAGAGTAGATTCTCCTTATTGCTGCTGTTACTTAAGACTCGGGCCCACTATTATTGATAAATTAAAAATATTACATAATAAATATATATATATAAATTGAATGTAAGAATAGGAAGGTAGTGGCTGCGGCCTTTATATTAGGCACTTTTCCACGTCTGCATATGTTTGTTTTATAATACGTAGAAACTAATAATTATTAATGTGACTTTTAATATCTGATATAAGCTAATTTCATAAAGAAAGGGAAAATAAAATTACTTACGCACATATAATTCTTTCAATTCCATCTTGGTGACTTTTCATTTTTAAAAATTGACGACATAACATGTTAGTTTATATACAATCTCATAATAAGTGGTGACTTTGGCCATTAGATTAGGTACTTCTCGGTATCTGCATATCATATGTTTAGAAAAATATATTTGGTAAGAAAACCGCAGAAAACTTTAACTTACTCTAATCTTTTATTGTTCACCCATTTATATTATTATTTTATATACAATATATGTACTTAACTCTTAATTGCTTATGCCAGAGGATTACCCACAGTCCATGTGGTGAAAATCAATGTCGCACCTGATGGCTTGTCCACTGTTCCCCATTAGCCGAAAGGAAACCCCCATACCATCATAGATCTGGTGTTGTCAATAGGATTGGAATAGAATTGCTTATGTATTTTTTATATACTTTGTGTGCATTGTACATATTTGCATACTTTTTGCAATAAAATATTTACCAAAGAGATGAATTTGATTTATTTCAGGAGTACTGGTATGTTTGGATGGATACATGAACATAGCCTTGGAACAGACGGAAGAATATATGAACGGGCAACTTAAAAATAAGTACGGGGATGCATTCATCAGGGGAAATAATGTTCTTTACATTAGCACACAGAAAAGAAGACTTTAGTAATATCTTATATAAGTTTTGTATTAAGTATTTAAGTAAATAAAAGTAATTCAGTACTCAGAAAATAATTATAATAAAGAGAATACCTAATTATCATTTGTGTTTTTTTTTCATTTTCCATATACCCTTTATATTGTACCGGGTGGTCAAAAAACTAACTTTACAACTTTTATCAGCCATTATTTTGGTTTGATTCAATTTTGACAGTTCATATTTGATGGTCGAGCTGTTTAGACATGATATCTTTGGAGCACTTTACGATTTAAAAATGGGATGTTATTATTAAAATGTACTACAAAAGTCAGTCTTCAATTTTTATGAGAAAATCATAACTAGCGATGAAGTCCATTTTGATATGAGTGATTATGTTAATCGGCCTTCGAGTCAACGCTGGTAAAACAGAATACATGTGCAACGATGCATGTCCGGATGGAGGCGTGCCGATGATGATTAACAGCAACCGGATCCCCCAGGTGAATAAATTCAGATACCTGGGTGTCACCGTCACCTCCAATGGTGATCTCCGGACGGAGCTGCCAGCGGGGCGTTCAATAATATGGAAGGCGACTGGATTCAGCGTCACAACAAAATGCCGCCTGTTTAAAGCATGTGTCATCCCGATCCTCCTGTACGGCTGTGAATCTTGGCATCTCACTAAGGCTCAGAAGCGCAAGATACTTAATTTTGAAAACAGGTGTCTCAGGAGGATATTGGGAATCAGGTGGTATGACCACATAACAAACGACGCTGTAGGCTGGCGCACCTGGCAGGGGTCTGTCGTCTGTAATTCGGGAGAGGCGATGGTCCTGGCTGGGACATTTTCTGAGAATGCCCGACGATAGTTGGGTGAGAAGAGCGCTGTTTTTCTGTCCATTGGGGTCCCGACGGCCTGGAAGACCCTCTCTCACGGTGTACCATTCCTATGACAAGGAAGTCAGAGCGTTAGGAATGTCGTGGAGGGAGATTACTAACACCGTCCAAAACCGCTCGGAATGTAGAAGACTGGTGGCCTCCCTATGCTCCCTTGTGGAGCTTTAAAAGAAGGGTGAATTGATGGTTATGTTAAACAGAATAGTCACTATTGGGGCACTGAAAATCCACTGTTGACGAAAGGGTTAGCAAATCGGCTATAAAAAACATGCTTATCGGCCAACATATACAAGGTAAACTTCAGCAGAACACAAAAGCAACATTCCGTGCAGTTTTCACATGATTCTAGCTCAGTTTCCTCACTATCGTAGCTTTTTGCAATGTTAGTGGGAATTTTATCATCGAGTGTAGAGCTAATTGTTCTCTTTTACCATCGAGTGTAGAGCTAATTGTTCATCGAGTGTAGAGCTAATTGTTCATCGAGTGTAGAGCTAATTGTTCTCTACAGAGAACTAAACTGTGTGCTGGGATTCAAAATTAGTTTTAATAAAATTTAAATATTTTTTCTCCATTCTTTCCTTTGAATATCTGATTTTTTTTAAATTGATATCTTTCACATCTCAGTGGATAAATTGAGAATTCAACTCCTTAATAAACTTTGTAGGTATAATTTATTTATTTAACACTTTTATTGCAAATACAATCTGACGGGCTTATTGCCAGGTGGCAACCTCTTCCAACCAACTGACAAAAGTAAATAAAGCAAGTTACATGGTCGCATAAATTATTCAAATGACTATCCCCACGAAATCCATAAACACATACGTGGGCATATATGCCCACGAACCCCACAAAGATGGACAATCACCCGAACATTCTTTTTCATATAAAGTGAGATATCATCAATCAAAAGAAAAGGAATGGATGGTGGAGAGGAAAGGAAAACAAAATCAGGAATGAAACACATTATTTTACTGATAAGAAATGAAGAGTTTTTTCAGTCGCTTATTAAATCGCTTTAATAAGCGACTGAGCGAGTCTTATATTGGTTTGTAACTGATTCCAGAGTCTCACTGCATGGACAGTAAAGGACGACGTAAAAAAAGAGGAGCGGTGAACTGGAAAGGCCAATAGACAATCTCTGTTTGAGCGTAGCGCTAATCCATGATTGGAAATACGCTGAAAATTTTCGGCGAGATAAGAGGGGGCGGCGGGACAGTTAACGATATTATACAATAGAGACAGTATGTCAATTTGACGTCTATTTCTAACATTCAACCAGTTCAATGCCTTCTGGTATGAAGTTATGTGATCGTACTTTCGTAGGTTGAAAATAAATCTTAGACTTAGTTTGAAAGTAATTCAGAGGTTCCCAAATTTATTTGCCCTATTGTACCCTTTTCAGAAAAAAATAGTCTGCGTCCAAAACGGCGCTGCTGAGTAATTTTATTTTTTAAGCGAACAAAGCGAAAGACGTAGTGACAAATTTGCTTATCCATATTTTTACCTAAGCCCTACAACATAGTAAATTAAGATGCTGGAAATAAGACACCTTGAAGCTTAAAATAATTTTTAAAATCAACCATAGTAATATTCACATCTTAAAAATTAAATTAATTCTAAAAAAATTAAGATAACAAAGGACAACACAAAACAATCTAAATTAGATTTCATACTTGTCGCCTTAGTATCATATTGTATTGTGATCAAGTCACATTACACCCGCATATTCCTGCTGATGCACGCTTGACTTTCCGATAATGCACGACATGCTTGTCTGTCAACACTTGCTTGTTATATTTTCTATATTGTTTATAGTTAAGGCATTAACATTGTGGAGGTTTAAAGACATTGTAATTTATTTTATCAAACACTGTTTATTCCACTTTTTTGTAACGGTATAACCCTACCGGTTTCAAGGCTTTCACCTCATCTTCAGGGGAGCACAAACAAGACTAAAGTCTGTTCGAACTGGTACCGATATACACGCTTCAACGGCTGGGGACTGAGGGCTGAGGGAGACATGGGACGATTTTGGTCAGCAGCGGAGAGATTTTTGGGATATATGTGTTTACTAGATGTTTGCCTCGGTGTATTGAATTAGACAGATGGGCCTAAATTAGACAGATTAGAGGCCTTAGAAATTTCTAAGTCAGTACACGGAGGCGAACATCTGGTAAACACATATATTCCAAAAATCTCTCCGCTGCTGGCCGAAATTGTCCCATACCTCCCTCAGCCCTCAGTCCCCAACCTGAATGTCCCCAATCGTTGAAGCGTGTATATCAGTACCAGTTCGAACAGAATTTAGTCTTATTTGTGCTCCTCTGAAGATGAGGTGAAAGCCTTGAAACCGGTAGGGTTATACCGTTACAAAAAAGTGGAATAAACAGTGTTTGATAAAATAAATTACAAACTTGCTTGTTAAGACATAACATATTGGCAGACCTGACCACTAGTAAGTTATAACTTGCATTTTATGTGTTTATTTTAAAAAAGAAGTAATCGCTACGACTTGAATTCTATGTTACACAACAGACGAAACATGTACGAACTGTTTTTCAAATTAAGTTACACCAGTGCTACACAAAGTGGGTATAAATACCTCCCCCTCCACGGGGAGGTATCACCCGCTTTGTGTAGCATTTTGTATAGCACTTTGCCCACTTTGTGTAGTACTGGTATAATGAATCACTGCAGGAAAGCATGAGTAACATTGTTCCTGTAATGCTATGTTATTCAAGGAAAAGATAGACTTTTAATAATTTGTTTAGTCCAACACTATTAGGTGAAAACCTTAAAACCGGTTGGGTTATACCGTTATATAGGGTCTTTCAAATTGAGCGGTTTTTTTAATTCTTGGATAAAACACAGATGGCGTCGCGAACTTGCCTGGGTCTTATGACATTTGAGAAGTGTAATGTATGGCATTTATAAAAATGGAGTCGTAGACAATATAACAACACGTTCAAATCGAGAATTATTGTATCTATTGTAATCTCCGGAAACGGTGATGTTAATTGACCACCAAGATCATGTGATCTTACACCGTTGGACTGTTTTCTCTGGGGTTATGTGAAAATCCAGGTCTATAAGAATGACCCCCGATCAATTCCTGAGCTGAAGGACGAAATTATTCGCGTTATTGGTGAGTTAGAACCGCAATTATGCCAAAATATCATCGAAAATTTTGACAAAAGAGTGGACATCTGTGGAGCTGCAAGAGGTGAACATTTGGCGGATATTGTTTTTTGTGTTTAAATGTCATACATTATACTTCAATGACCAATAAAAAGTTTTTTGAAATAAAAGCAAATTGTGTGTTTTATTCAAGAATTAAAAAAAATTTAATTAAAAAAACCGCTCAAGTTGAAAGAACCTGTATAAAGTGGAATAAACAATGTTGGACTAAACAAATTACAATGTCTTTAAACCTCCACAACGTTATTACCTTAACTATGAATATTAAAAAAAAATCTTATTTAATGTTATTGAGTTAAACTTGTGTCAAATGTAAAATAAATAAATAAACGATATGAAACAGGTCAAGCTCAAGGATAACGACAGTGGATGATTGGTCGTAAGCTATTGTTTATTTAAGCTAATAGATATTTAAGATGGCTGTATTCAATTATAATGTTGATTTTAGTCACAGACAAGGCTGTCGCTTCAAAATCTATTGATTTAAAATGAGGATAAGAATACTTTACATATGCGATGGAGAAATATTTCACATGTAGTTAGTTTCTTGATTTTTATGTATTTTATGAGTGCTTTTTTGTGTTGACAAATCCGTGAATGATCCTTTGTAAATTTAATGTTTCTGATTTAAATCCTCTTTCTTGGTGTAATGTGATTATGATGGGATTTAATTTGTCTTATATTTAAGTGGGATTTGTATTCTTATGATTGTTTTATACATGTTTCTTTAATTTTTGAGTTTTGTTTCAAAAAACATAACTCAAAAATTAAAGAAACACATACCCCTAGTTAGTAGGCAAGGGAGTGTTTTGTATATTTCATTGTAAAAATTAAACAATATAAATAAAAAAAATATCTTACATACATACCATGCTGCCATTCCCTGTTAGGTTAGGCAGCGTAGGCAGATCACTAAACTTTACTATTGTAAAATACTACCTTTGCCTCATTCACATACAGTTCCTTATGTTTCTCTTACTCCCCTTACTTATCTCTCTTACTTACCTTTCCATCTTTTTTCCAACTTTTCATTCACTTGGTCGAGCTATATTTTTTTCGGTCGCCCTCTACCACAACTCCCAAGTAGGTTTACATTATAAATTTGTCTTATAACGCATCTGTTCAACATGTCCAAAGTTCCTAAACATGTTCTTTTATAACGCATCTGTTAAATATGTCCAAAGTTCTTAAACATTTTATTTATAGTTAAGGCATTAACGTTGTGGAGGTTTAAAGACATTGTAATTTATTTTTATCAAACACTGTTTATTCCACTTTTTTGTGATGGTATAACCCTACCGGTTTCAAGGCTTTCACCTCATCTTCAGGGGAGCGCAAACAAGTCTTGTTTGTGCTCCCCTGAAGATGAGGTGAAAGCCTTGAAACCGGTAGGTTTATACCGTCACAAAAAAGTGGAATAAACAGTGTTTGATAAAAATATAATAAATTACAAAGTTCTTAAACATGTTCTTTTATAACGCATCTGTTCAACATGTCCAAAGTTCCTAAAGATGTTCTTTTATAACGCATCTGTTCAACATGTCCAAAGTTCCTAAAGATGTTCTTTTATAACGCATATGTTTAACATGTCCAAAGTTCCTAAACATATTATTTATCAGGTTTTATCTCATATTCATCATTAATTTTTTTGACTATTATTATTCTGTCTTCAAAACTGAGATTAAATAATTTTTATACATCTTATTCTATACACTAGAAAAAAATAAAGCATTCCTGAGGTGATATTTCATTAGGAAGTAGGGCTTTAAATGTCTTTTTTGATCGGCAGAGAGAATAGATTTCCACTTCATTCTATTTCTTTGTTTCTGCCACATCCATAGATCTATTCATGCATATTAACCTATAATAAAGGCCTTGCATCACTTGACACTGGCGTATACTCCTTCATATATAGGAGTTCACGGCCATTATTCAAAGAGAGAGAGAGAGAGAGAAAGGCCTTGAACTCTTCACTCTTTCAGAACATTCATTTGATTTTATTTGCAACATTTTTCTAGTTTGCCAAACTTCTTGCCCCTTGTCTTATATTTTTTATTATTATTATTCTTATCTGAACAACTAGACATCCAACTATTTTCAAGTCGGTTCAACTCTCAATCAAAGATCATACATTTTATAAAAATTCAAAATATAATTGTTTTTTTTTTTATAATTTATTATTTCAAATTTTGTTTTTACGGCTTTTTTAGTGCTTACGTTATTTATTTACATTTTTTAAATATTTTATTTATTAACATGCCATCCTTAAAGTATTGATGAAGGTCAATATTCTTCTTCTTGGTTGATTCCTCATGAGTGAGGGTTGTGATCTCTCCGGCCCATCTGCTCAACTCTGCCTACAACAATTCTCCACTTCTCCCTACTTTGGGCATCTTGGAATTTTGTCATCAAAGATAACCTTGTTGCATTCCTGACATGGTTAATCCGTTAGTTTGATGGCCAAGAACTGCTCCAAATGATTTTAGCAGGGCAATGAAGCTCTTCCAAACAAGTGGTAATCGAAGGGTGCTAGGTCTGGTGAATATGACAGGTGGGGTAGAACATCCCAGTTCAGCAATACAGTACAAATTTTTGCTGGATCTGCAAAGAGATGTTAGGTCTGGCGTTGTTCTGGTAAAACATCACTTCCTTCATATTGGTTGCTTATAGATACTTCCGGACAATTACTGCCATCAATTAGTCCGATTGTAAGAAATATTTTTTCAAATGGATTGTCTGGTTGTGTGGGAACAGCTCCTAGTAGATGATTCCCTTCCAATCCCACCAGATATGCAACTTGACCATTTTTTGGATAAAGATCATCCTTCAGGGTGATTAAAGGTGGTTCATCTTGTTAACTCCATGGTATTTTCCAACATTTCCATTCCAACCGTCATAATCTGTTTTTCATTTCCCATCACAATAAGTTTAAAAGTTAAAAAAATGGTTTGTTGCGTTTTTGCAGTGGGATACCTGATCCATTGAGTTTTTTTTGTGTGGTACACAAACATTTTAACGATTTATAAAACCAACTTCAAATACTCATGGACTGGGTTTTCGATATCTTCTGTGTATCAACTATATATTGTGTTGTGAAAGCTGGTTATTGTCGATCAAAGCCTTGATTTTATCCCCATCAGTGGTAATCGGTCGACAAAACTACTTTCCTGATAACCTATACTATATCAACAGAACCATCTATGAAGTGTTGATGGAATTAATATCATATATCAGTGCCATCTACGAGTGTAAAATGTTAACGAAAGTCATGCAATGTGCGAGTTAGAATATTCCTTGCAAGTTTTGTAACAAATCATTTATAAGTTTACTTTAAATGGAATATACCTTACTACAATAAAAAAGTGTACTATTTACAAGTAATGAAACAGAAATGTGTATATTTTGTAAATAATATAGATTATTTTTAGTGAATTCCCTCCAATGGGGAGTAGATTTTGTACTCGTACAGTTCTGGTCCACCGTATCCATAGAGAAGTTTGCCTCGCCCATTTTCATCATAGTATGGATATCGGTATTTTGGCCTGAAAAAAAAAACAATTAGAAATCAGCCATTAAACGTATAACGGGTGGAACATTTAAACTTTTCAGCTTTCTAGGAGAATTTTCATCATGATGGGTACTAATAAAAAGTCTATTTATATTCTCTCCAATAAGGAAAAAAACAATTTTTAAGATACATAACATCTGTGTCTGTTATATTTTGGAATTTTCCTCTTAAATATGTGTAAAAACCTTCGCTTATCTAATTCATTCATGTTTTTTAAAATCAAATATTTGTAAGTAAATTTAAATGCTTTTATTATTCATTTGCATTAAATTTAAGCGTACAAAATTCTACCACACACTCTTACTATAGTTCGGAAATTCTAGGATGAGTCCTGTGACAGCTCACAAATTGGCCCCAATACAACCTTATGTAATGTATTTACCTAAATAACTTGCTATTTATTAGAATTGAGGCTTATATTAAAGTTGATAAAATAATTAAAATTACTGAACATCGTTACAAGGTTGTATTGGGGCAAATTTGTGAGCTGTCACAGGACTCATCCTAGAATTTCCGAACTATAAATACAATTATTCTTTTCAATCTACCCACAAGTGCTGTAGTGTATTTCACTACCGTTTTACATAATATTCCTGTATGCTTCAGAAACTTGGACAGTAAACATCATAGAAAGATCGAGGATACACTTTTTAGAAATGTGGTATTGGAGATGTTTGCTTGATGTTTCATGGACGGAACGACAAACAAATGTCTCTATTTTAGAAGAAGTCAACATCTCAGAAAGGCTTTCAAGATTATGTATTCGTCACATTCTTTAGTATTTCAGTCACATTTTGCGCAAGGAGGGCAAGAGAGACTCATAGTCACTGACAATATGGAGGGCTGCCAAGCAGAGGTAGTTCATGTGCTGGAATAACTAGATGAATAATGCTATGGGTCTGCTTTTGCCATATGCTATTTGGACAGTGGGATGCAGAGAGGACTACAAGAGAATGTGCACAGTGGGATGCAGAGAGGACTACAGGAGAACAGCAAATTTAGTATCGGTTATGTTCCTCAGCATTTAGGTAACAATCAGAAAAAGTACAATTTAGCAGGTTTGTGTTGTATTGTATTACAGTTTCCTTATATATATATAGTATAACCTGGTGGACTTATTGCCATGTGGCGATCTCTTTGCGTTTATTGCCATATTAGAAATTTCTTTTGACCAACAAGAAAGATGTTGAAAGGTGATATGAGATATAATCAAACTGGGACTGAAATGTTTTCTTAGGTTCTATACTCAAGAAAATCTAGGATGGTCTTGTGACATTTGAAATGTCATGTCTCAAAGGGATGGGGTAAAATCGTTTTTTTTTACAAAACGAATCGTTTTTTTATAAATCGAAAAATTGTTTATCTCTAAACTGACGTTTTAATTCCTAATTTTAATTATTCTGAGTTTCTAATGTATTGTATGATTTGTATGTATCTTTAAATAGGCCAAGATCTACTATGAATTAATACTAATTACGAACATTTAATTTTAGGTATAAAAAAATCGAAAATTCAATTATCGTGTATCCCATCACTAACCAACGCAGACTAACGTAGTGACTTTTGACAAACGTTACCAAATATTATTTGATTTTAACAAACTGCCACATTTTTGGTAATTTGTAACAAGATGTATTAATTTGTCATTATTGTTAGTTTTATGTAATGTATTTACCTAAATAACTTGCTATTTATTAGAATTGAGGTTTATATTAAAGTTGATATAATAATTAAAATTACTGAACGTTGTTACAAGGTTGTATTAAGGAAAATTTGTGAACTGTCACAGGGAGCATGCTAAATTTTCTCTAGTATACCAACTAGATCTCGAAAATTGAAGAATGTGGCTATACTGACAATTGATTAAAATAAACGGTTTTTAACCATACAAGAGGTGTTGGCAGGAGGCAAATCTCCTGGCTTCGCAATATACGTGATTGGACTGGTATAAGGAGCGTTGGGTATCCTTTTCGGGCTGCCGGGGACAAAGATGCCTACTCTCAGTTGATAGTCAACGTTGAGGGGACCTGACATGACACTAGGAAGATGAAGATACCATACAAAGTAGTCAATTTTCATGTAATAATCAGCTTATGGAGTTCCTTTTAACTAACCTCATTCTTTCCCTCACATTCTTGTTCTCTTGTGAAATTGTATCCAATATTTAACATTTGGTATGCCTGATCATTTTTTTTATTGACGCTCTAACTTATTTAGGTTGAAAACTTTTTGATCTTAGTGATACAACGAAAGTAGAGTACAATACAAGGCACACTAACAATTTGATTTGAGGCACGGTAAAAAAAAAATATGCAGCCTTGTCGCACCGCGAACATGTTACGGTCAACTCACAGTTGACACAAAGGCATATTATGATTAGTTTGGTCTATGTCTGTAGTAAATTAGTAATTTAGCCTTATTTGGAAGCCTTCTTGTTCCGTGAACATGCTTTGTTCAGCTCTGCTATGCTATGGAAATAGTGCGAGTATATACAGGTTGCGTTTTATGTTCCAGGCCGATTTTATTTGGTCGCCATTTTGATTTGGCTGTTATTAGTCAGTTCATATGATATTTGACAGTCGTGGAGAGTGGTCAATAACAATTTATTATGGAGCATCTAACTTCGCAACAACGTATTGAAGTTATTAAAACATTTTATTTAAATAATTGTTCAATTGTGAATACGCGAGGAAAATTGCGTGTTTTTTTTGTATAAATCATGTGCCAAGCAAGTATACCATTCAGCGTGTAATGAATAATTTTGAAAATTTGCATACACTGAGAGATAAAGCAAAGTCTAAGCGACAACGTAGCCAACGTACGCCAGAAAAGATTGATGCAGTGTTGGTGAACGTCCATGCAGCTCTTATTGACGCCGTGCACAAGAATTGGGAATGTCTTCATCATGTTTGTTAAAAATTATCAAACAAGATTTTCATTTTTATCTTATCGTATCTTTTATCGTATAAAATGCAATTGACACAAGAGTTACAGGAAAATGACGATAAACGGCGACAAGATTGGAGTGCTCGGTTTTATAGGTCGGTATAGATGACCACCATTTTTGGCAAAAAATCATTATGAGGGACGAGGCACATTTCGACTTGGCTGGCTTTGTTAACAAACAAAATAGCCGCTATTGGGACACTGAAAATCCTCAATTGAAACACCAACGACCATTACACCCTCGAAGAGTGACTGCATGGTGCGCCATTTGGGCCAGTGGCATCATTGGACCATATTTCTTTGAGGATGCTAGAGGCAATGCTGTAACAGTTACTGGTGATGAAACGCATCCTGTATATCCAGTTATTTTTATTCACATGGTACCTTTCAATAAATTCGAGCTGGTGATTGTGACATTTTGAAGAGTGACATATATGTTAGTCTTCTGCTCCAATAATATAGTCTTAAGGTTTAGAAACACTGGAGTTAGCATAGAACTCGCTGTTTGTTTTGCATAATTATACAAGACAATTTGCTTTTTGGTTTTATTTATAACATTTCTTTATATTTTGGACTCTTCAATTATTTTTTAATTTTCAAACATTTGCTTTGTTTATTCTCCCTTAAAAATGTACAGTCAATTTCGGGTTAATTTTTCTGCAAGGGCATCATACAAATGGATACAATTACAGACAAATTAATATTTATTCTCATTCACAAAGTAACAACCATTGTATTGTGTCTATACTTGAGAAATTGTAGCACGGTTCCTGTGACAGTTCACAAATTTGCCCCAATACAACCTTGTAACGACGTTCAGTAATTTTAATTATTTTATCAACTTTAATATAAGCCTCGATTCTAATAAATATCAAGTTATATAGGTAAATATATTATTTGTAATTTATTTTTAACAAACACTGTTTATTCCACTTTTTTATGACGGTATAACCCTACCGGTTTCAAGGCTTTCACCTCATCTTCAGGGGAGTACAAACAAGACGAAGAGTCTTGTTTGTACTCCCCTGAAGATGAGGTGAAAGCCTTGAAACCGGTAGGGTTATACCGTCATAAAAAAGTGGAATAAACAGTGTTTGTTAAAAATAAATTAAAATGTCTTTAAACCTCCACAACGTTAATGCCTTAACTATAAACAACACGTAAATATATTACATAAAACTAACTTTAATGACAAATTAATACATCTTTTTACAAATTAGCAAAAATGTGGCAGTTTGTTAAAATCAAATAATATTTCGTGACATTTGTCAAAATTCACTACGTTAGTCTGCATTGGCTAGGGATAGGGTATACGATAATTGGATTTTCGATTTTTTTATACCTAAAATTAAATGTTCGTAATTAGTATTAATTCATAGTGGATCTTGGCCTATTTGAAGATATATACAAATCATACAATACAATAGAAAGGCAGTATAATGAATATTAGGAATTAAAACGTCAGTTTAGAGAAAAACAATTTTTCGATTTATAAAACACTATTCGATTTGTAAAAAATAACGATTTTACCCCATCCCTTTGAGACATGACATTTCAAATGTCACATGAACCATCCTACATTTTCTCAAGTATAGAAGATTTTATAGTGTCTAATTTAGATGCGTTCTGTTATCCCTGACCTGTTTGGCAGAACATTTGTGTACCTTTCCGAGGTTTTGTGTTGGATTTCTCATTATATAATTGGAAAATAATAACCCAATGTAATTGACTCTTGCAGAGATTTGTTGATGTTTGTCCAATAGTCAGTGTCCCCACTCACTTTTTCGGTGTGTTTGATCTAAAATCTAATCTTTCGATACATCACTAATTTTCAAACCTAATTCGTACTTCTCCGTTCACCATCTCAAGAAAGAAAAATGTATACCTCTCAAAATACTGGAAATTGGGCGCCCTCGGAGTGATTGTTGCTTCAATCTGGTGGATCATGACGCTGAACATGAAGAACATCTGAAAATAAAGAAATAACATTGAATGTTTGTTTCACCCCACCACAAATCACGAACCTCTTGGACTTTCTTAGGTTGATTTTCTTGCATTAGCATGTTTTATATGTTATATCATACTCGAACATATTTGGCAAGAAAATCACTAAACCTGTTATACTTGAGAAAATATAGGATGGCTCCCGTGACCTTTGAAATGTCATGTCTCAAAAGGATGGGGTAAAATCATTTTTTTATAAATCGAATCGTTTTTTTATAAATCGAAAAATTGTTTTTCTCTAAACTGAAGTTTTAATTCCTAATTTTCATTATACTGACTTTCTAATGTATTGTATGATTTGTATATATCTTTAAATATGCCAAGATCCACTATGAATTAATACTAATTACGAACATTTAATTTTAGGTATAAAAAAATCGAAAATCCAATTATCGAATACCCCATCCCTAGCCAATGCAGACTAACGTAGTGACTTTTGACGAACGTCGCCAAATATTATTTGATTTTAACAAACTGCCACATTTTTGCTAATTTGTAACAAGATGTATTAATTTGTCATTATTGTTAGTTTTATGTAATGTATTTACCTAAATGCTATTTATTAGAATCGAGGCTTATATTAAAGTTGATAAAATAATTTAAATTACTGAACATCGTTACAAGGTTGTATTGGGGCAAATTTGTGAACGGTCACAGGGACCATGCAACATTTTCTCAAGTATAGGAAGACTAATGACGACCTCCGTGGACTGGTGGTAAGACACTTGTCTGCCGATCCGGAGGTTGCGGGTTCGATCCCCGCTGGAACCCAGATTTTTTAAATAGGATTCCAGTCTGGTTAACACTTAGGGTATATAAAAACATCTTTCTGGTTGGTTGGAAGAGATTGCCACATGTCAATAAACTCGCCAGGTTAAAAAAAAAAAAATTAACTATAAAGAAGATCTTTCGAAGTCTTGAGATTACGATTTATTTACTTAACACTTCATTGTAAATACAATCTGGCGGGTTTATTGTCAGGCGGCAATCTCTTTCAACCAAACAGAAAAAGTAAATTAAAATGTTCATATTTATGAAATTTATGGACATAAACATTTAAGTAATTGTGAGATATCATCAATCAAAGGAAAAGTAAAGGATGGTGAGAGGAAAGAAAAAGCAGGAATGAAACACGTTATATTACTGAGTAGAAATTGACTTCTTAAAGCATACCAAGGACGGGGCGAGTCTAACATTGGTTTGTAACTGGTTCCAGAGTCTCACTGCATGGACAGTAATGGATCATGTAAAAAATAAGTGCGGTGAACTGGAAAGGCCAAGAAACCGTCTCTGTCAGAGCGCAGCGCAAGTCCATGATCGGAAAGACGCTGACAATTTTCGACGAGAAAATAAGGGACAGTTAAGGATATTATACAATAAATAAGGGATGTAAATTTGTCGTCTATTTCTCCTCTTATAACATATATTCGTCTATTTCCAAATAGACAAATATATGTTATAACCAAATAAAAACTATAAAATTTCAGTGTTAATTCTATTCTAAAAATGATAGTGCAATCAAAATTTACGCTACAGATAATGGGAGTAAAAGATATTTATGAAAATAAACACCCAGCAAGAGTTTCAGGATTCGCATCGATTTGAAATAATATACTTGAGAAAATGTAGGATGGTCCCTGTGACAGTTCACAAATTTGCCCCAATGTTGTATTGGGGCAAATTTGTGAATTGTCACAGGGACCATCTGAGTTGGTGATTACAATATAGTATATTAAAGAGCGACATATTGTCTTCGGTTCCAATAATCTTGACTTCCGGCTTAGAAACGTTGGCTTAAACACGGAACTTGCGGTTCGTCTTCGCACATATTGCCAATATTAACCTAGTACTTGTTAGTAATGTTACCTGACGAACTCTTTTATCAGTCTACGATCTTTTATTGCAAATACAATCTGGCGAGCTTATTGCCAGGCGTCAATCTCTTCTAACCAACCAGACAAAGTAAATGAAACAAGTTACGTGATCGCATAAGTCATTCAAATGACTATCCATCCCTACGAAATCCATAAACACATACGTGAGCAAATACCCAGCATAGAGCATAGCCCCACAAAGACGGACAATCACAGGAACATTATTTTTCATATAAAGTGAGATATCAACAATCAAAAGGAAAGGAAAGGAAATGATGGTGGAGAGGAAAGGAAAAGAAAAATCAGGAATGAAACACGTTATTTTACTGACTAGAAATTAAGAGTTTTTTCAGTCGCTTCTTAAAGCATGCCAAGGACGGAGCGACTCTTATATTGGTTTGTAACTGATTCCAGAGTCTCACTGCATGGACAGTAAAGGACGACGTAAAAAAAATATTTTCGGGTGCCGTCGGGAATCGAACCCGAAACTCCGGGTGAAAGTCAAGCGTCTTATCAACTAGACTACGGAGATCGCCAATACATTTTCATTAAAAATAATAAAATTAAATTAAATCAACTGACCATAAACAAGAGTACAATTTTCTTAGCAGCCATTTTGTTTTTGAAACTGCCTCTCCTTTTTGAAAACGAATTCTCCAAAATATCAAACTTTTATCACTCGACACACAAATATTTATTTTATTTTTTTACGATGTGGCGGACGTGCGCTCAACGTACCGAACTTCTACGATTACGAACTCGGCTCTGAGAAACAAGTGTGCTGTCTTGAGTTGTAACGATTATTACGAAAGTGGGTAAGTCATTAGGCTGGTGTTCCAATAAGCGATGCTACTTGAACTGTGTAGCTATATGTGTAGCTTATTTTTTTATTTTTATAACTGTGTAGCTTATTTTTTATTTTCTATTCTTTAATCTAGATATGCGGGGGTGTGGGATGGATGCCCCCCGATGCCCTTGCGGTCGGGCTCGCCCTACATTGGTGGGGTGTATCTCGGCCGGGGGAATGTTTGTGGGATGAGCCCGGACCTTTTAATGTCTTGTCTCTTGGATGTATTTTTTTTTGTCACCTATTTATATTCTGTGTTTTTTTATATTCTTGTTCTACGTGTTCAAGGGTGTGGGCTGAAAAACATCTGGTGTCTCCGTGGCTGGGTTCACCCTATATTGGTAGGGTGTATCTTGGCCGAGGAGATGTTATTAGATGAACCCAGACTTTTTGATAGCTTCTGTATTTAATGTACGAGTATTATCTGCAATTTATGTGTTTTAGAAGTGTTATTTAAATATATTTTGTACATACTATGTATGTTGCTGTCAATTAACCTATATTTATTTATTTATTATTTATATATGTAGCTATAGTAGGATCGGAAATGAGTTCGCTGCAGTCTCATATATTTTTGGAGTTAATTTGCTGATATATTATTAAGGAGGGCCTGAAAAGTCACGTCCGAATATCTGTGTCTTGAAATGGGATCTCGCTTGTCTTTTGAGGACTTATGAATAATTTTTTGAATTGCTTTTTAATTGTTTATTGTGTTTTTCTTTATCCATTTTTGTGATTTTTTTCTCCGTGCTGAAGATGATTTGTAAAGTTGCACCTGTCTGATTCCGCCTTTTATACTTTGTTTTTAATTTGTATATTGTTTTCCATTGTGTTTATATTTTTCCATTGTGTTATACTTTGGTTATATAGTACTGCTTGGTAGGTTTTTGACCATGAAACAAAATCTTCCAATATACAAGAACGATGTTAAAGCGCTGTTTATGAATACTGAGAAACTCGACGTACGTGTTAGCAACATTACATCACTTAGAAAGGTGACAAAACCTTTCCGACCAAGTCAATTAGATTGGTATCCATTTATTCGTTTTAATCACTATCAGGAATTGAAACAGATTTTCTCGGGCAGGAGACCAAGATCCTAGACCCGATGATTCTAACGTCAGTTGTATTTTTATAAGATTATATCTGGTAATTGTATAATTTTAATCGTTATTAATGAATTGTATTAAAATTCTTAAAATTTGGTTTAATTTAATTTGGATTACGTATAGTAAATATGAATCAAAGGAGGGAATGCTAGATATTAATAAATATATTTAAATAAATTCATACAAAATTACAATAATAAAAAGCATTATTTGTTAACCACGTACCGACAATACTCAAATCATTACTTATGTGCGATATAGCCGAAACAAAAGCCAAGCTTCGGCTATATCACACGATTAATTTTATTGGATTACCTTTCTTATTTTTCAATTCTTTAGTTAATTATTACTCATTTATAAAAAGGACTAGTGATATTTTTGGATTATAGACACATACATATACAAACAGTTGACATATTTTGTATACCCGTCGATTTTGCCTGCTACATTTTACTTAATTTGTTAAGCTATCATTCAGGTATAGTCAACATTTTTGGAACTCCAAAAGGTTTTGGGTTTGATTTAATATAATAATATTGAAAATTGAGAAATGTAGGTACAGTACCCGGCGGTAAATAATACACATCAGGCTTAAGAAAGAGACTGCCGGCATGATCGACTAACTTCGGCTTTGAAGAGCGTCGTCTCTGTCTCTGAAAAATCACGACGGAATACGTCTATGAATGACAAAGACGATGCTCTACAAAGCCGATTCTGTCCGACGTTCTCTTTCTTAAGCCCGATGTGCATTACTTACCGCCGGGTACTGTAATATATTTTGAACAAAAATAATTTGTTTTGCACCCTTCTTCTTCTTCTTCCCAGTGTCATGCCAGGTCCCGCATCGTTGAATATCACCTGAGAGTAGACATCTTTGTACCCGGCTGCCCGAAAAAGATCCCCAACGCCCCTGTCAGTCCAATCACGTATAGTATATTGCGGAGCCAGGAGATTTGCCTCTATATTGTTTTGCATCAGTACGTCATAATTGACATACTCGTATATGTACACATGTATATAAACACACCATTTCCCCGGCGGGGTAGGCAGAGAGGACAGAGCGGCATATTTTCCTAACTGGACACATATCCTTAGCCTCTTCTACATCCATACGCCGTCTCTTACAACTTCTACGATCTCTCTGACTTTCTTGGTTTCTTCTTTCAGAATACCATTCACTTGATCTAACCAAACTTTTCTTGGGTTTCCTATCACACGTATTTCACTCACATTTGCACTATATATCTATTTCGCTGATCTTTCTCCATTCATTCGTTCCACATACCCAAACCATCTCATCGTAATCATTTAATTCATCAACCTTTAGTACAAATTAATCCCTTATCACTTTATTCCATAGCATATCATGCATTGTCACTCCATTTATTCTTCTCGATGCACGCATTTCTACAGCATTTATTCGGCTCCTCTCAGTCTTTTCAACGTCCGCGTTACACTCCCGTACATCAAAGTTTGCACCGAAATTCTATTGTGGACTATAATTTAAGCTAATTTTGATACTCTCTGGTTCAAGTATATATGTTTTAAGTCCCCATTGACTTTGTTTCATATCGCTACACGCCGTTCGATATCTCTCTTAACTCTTCCATCATTTGTAAAAATCTGTGATTGTTCCGTTTTATTAAGGTCGTAATATAACAGAACCTTAATTAAACCCCATAATATTAGCAAATCAAAATAAAAAAGATTGAATCGCATGATATAATATTATACATTGTATTCATTAATTTTTATATTTGTACTATTGTGTATTGTATTTGTACTATTGTGTATTTGTACTATTGTGTATTGTAAAACTTTATTATACAAAGTACAACGTGGTGCGTATATTTGTAAGTGACAATTTCTCATTGGCAATCTCTGCTGCAGAAATGTGTGCTCTGAGAAGAATACTTATGTACGACAAAATAAGGAAAGAAAAAATTAGGGATGAATGGAGATTTAGGGCTCTTGCGTTATGTGTTATGTGCAAATGTGAAAGGTGTATTACAAGAGAACCAAGGAAAGTATGGGTGGATTAAGGGAATGATATTTTGAAAGGAGATGTTAAGTCCGAGAAATCGTATTTGTATGGACGTAGAGGAGGTGAAATGTGTCGCGAAAGTAAGTCGGGTGCTCTGTGCTGTCTGCCTACCCCGAAAAGGAAATTATGTGTTGGTATGTATGTATATATTATATTGCTTGTTTATGCCCATGTAATAAACTTTTCCGACTGACTAGACATTTGTTTATGTCCAAGTGATAAACTTTTCCAACTGACTAGACATTTGATTATGTCCAAGTGATAAACTTTTCCAACTGACTAGACATTTGTTTATGTCCAAGTAACAAACTTTTCCAGCTGACTAAACATTTGTTTATGTCCAAGTAACAAACTTTTCCAGCTGACTAGACATTTGTTTATGTCCAAGTGATAAACTTTTCCAACTGACTAGAAATTTGTTTATGTGCAAATTTGTTTATGTTAAACATTTCCAGCTGACTAGATATATTTGTTTTATAAATGTCAATTTTGAGTGTTCAGTACATTTATTTAAAGCTTAGGAAAGAGATATCAACGCACGGTCACCGTGATTACGACAAATCCTGAAAAAAATTAGTTCCAAATGTATGAAATGAAAATATTCGCAATTTTTTAAATTTTTTAATAATTCCGTTTTTTTTGCTGTATTTTAATTGTCTGTTAATTTTAGATATTAATGTCGTTATTGGAAATAATTTTTTGAAAAACGGCTAAAATATTAGATATGATGATATTTTAAAAGAAGTAAGAAAAAAATGTTGGAGTTGTAAAGAGAATGTGCATGAATATAGAAGAGGTGAAAGATATGTGTGGCGATATTAAAATCTGGCACTGTATCCTTTCTGACTACCCCAACAGGTTAACGGCGTGATGAGGTATAGTATGATTCCATCCATCACCGCCTTTAACATGTAACATGCATCAAAGTGCCAAATTATGTCGTATCATCGCTCACACGTCTTGAAATTCCATAGATATACACTAGAATCTATACCTATACCCCGCACAGATAATATTAAAGATCTGGGTGTCTTGTTCCACAGCAATCTCGCGTTTGGTCCTCACATAGAAGTTATGTGCAACTCAGCTTATAAAACTCTAGGATTTGTTATGAGAATCTCTAAGTCGTTTGAAAACCAATTGGTGCTCAAAACGTTGTTTAATTCATTGATCCGTAGCAAACTAGAAAGCAATGCTTGCATTTGGAGCCCGGTGGGGGCGCAGAACTCGCTCATGGTGGAGAAAGTACAAAAAAAATATCTACGATATCTCTACATGAGTGAGTTTGGTGTCTATCCGTGGCTATATCCTACGCAGTTTCTGCTGGGCATGCTCGGGTATAACTCCTTGAGCGTAAGAAGAGATCTGCGTCTCCTGGTATACGTTGTCAAACTCGTTCGAGGAGTTGTGAGCTGTCCAGCATTACTACAAAGATTAGCGTTAAATGTTCCTAACAATTACACTAGACTGCGCCGGCAGGAACTGTTCTCAATAACATACGCAAGAACGGGTCTTCCAGCCGCTATGCCTGTTGGAAGGGCCTTAACTCTTCTTAACGGGACTGCTTCGGATATTGACATATTTCATATCACATTACCAAAAGCAAAAGTAAATTTTCTTCTTAGATTAAGCGCGTTAGAAAGCACTCATCAACATACTTAAGCGACTGAATATATATGTAACATACGTTTGTGTGTAAATACTCGTTTGTATACATATGTATTATTTTTTATTTTATATAATTTAAAAAAAAAAAAAATTCCCTGTAATTTTTCTTCTTTTTTAATGTCTTGTATTTTTCAATGTAATTGGGCTAAGCCTGTTTTGAAAAAATAAATAAAAAATAAATAAATAAACATGAGGTAGCGTTAAAAATCTGAAAAAAAATTAATAGCACTGTTTTCAAACATCTCAAAACCAATCTAGTTATTTATCTTTTCTCGATCTTTGGTGAAATTTGCTAAGATTTAGTTTTTAAGGCTTTAAGTTTTTTTTAATTAACCTTTCACCCAGCGAATTGGTTCTAAATTTACCTTTCACCCAGCAAATTAGTTCTAAATTTACCTTTCCCCCAGCCAATTGGTCCTAAATTTATCTTTCACCCAGCAAATTGGTTCTAAATTTACCTTTCACCCAGCAAATCGGTTCTAAATTTACCTTTCACCCAGCGAATTGGTTCTAGATTGCGTTACTCTTGTTTGGTCAGTTGTAAGAGTTGCTGAATGGTAAAAATCAATTTTTTTTATATATATATATATATATTTTTTATTAAACAAGTAAATTATTATACAAACATTTGTCAAGGCTATACCTATATACAAATTTATTACTTAACTAATCTTAATTATATGTTATCATTTATGAACTTATTTAATCTTATTTTCCTACATATCATTTTATTTTATTTATTCAATCTTAATATATGAGATCTTAGAAATAATTAACACCTACATACTACTTATAACTAGATAACAATTCTTACAACTTATTATTTAGCAAGAACAAGTCCACTCGTTCAGGCTACTTGTATTCCATCACATTCACTCAGACCTTGGTCGTCCCAGCTAATACTGTAGGTGGACTAGTCAGGCAACAGATAATGCTTCGGGAGCCTGTGCTTATAACGGAAGGGTAGGTCGGATTTACTCTCGTAAGCCCCCAGGGCAGCGACTAAGGGATTTCTGTGATTTTGTTGACGTTTTTTTTATATTTTATAAAATAAACTGATAAACTTTGTTAGATGGATATTATTGCGACGTTTTCCCTGTCGGGGGAGGTAGAGGCTAGAATGCCAGACTTTTCTTTCGCAACACATTCTTATGCGTCTTCCACACCCATACATCTTCTATTTCAAATTGTTCTATTTCAAACTATTCTACTTCTATTTAACTTGATTTAATAATACTTTCCTTTGTCTTTCTCACTCTTTGAGTTTTTTCTCACTTTGTGACTCTCATATTTGCACTATATATTTGCTTTGTTAGTCTTTTTCATTTCGTTCTGCTTCTTTTGTATTTTTTTATATCTGAGTGCTCTTTTTGATCTTACTTAATACATCAGCGTTAAGTTCACATTTGCCTCTAATCATTGAATTTTGCATTCTTTCATACATTGTAATCATATGTATTCTTCTTAGTGTACGCATTTTAATACATTTATTCAACTCTTTTTAGTAATTTCCACGTTCACATTTTATCCCCATACATCAAATCTCGTACTTAAATGCTATTCTTTACTATCATCTTAGCAGATTTTGGTATTATTATTGAGGTGCATGGCCACACGATAACGCACTGGACTTCCATGCAGAAGGTCGCCGGTTCCAACCCCATGCTGTGCTACTCCCCTCAAATGACACAAACATTTTTTCCATCTAGTATTAGGGGTCAAAGATATCTATGACATCGGTCGTATATATTCTTTAAAAAAATGCCGATGTACTTCGATCGTCTCACTTCAAAGTGCTATCGGATTCAGTATAGCGGTGTGACCGATGAGTTCCCTGGTGTGCAACAGCTCACTAACTTTGGTGTTTTATCGGATTCAGTACAGTGATGTGATCGATGAGCTTCCTGGTGTGCAATAGCTCACTAACTTTGGTGTTTTATCGGATTCAGTACAGTGATGTGACCGATGAGTTTGCTGGTATGCAATAACGAGGTTCACACAATTCGATGTTACATTTGATTCAATACAGAGGTATAACCGGTGAGTTTACTCACTCACTCGCAAGAAGAGAAACAAGGAAACAAAACTTCACAGCACAGCTTCGATTTCCAACTGAATTGACGCTGGAATGGCGAGGGGATCCTCGACTACGAGGCCCAGCAATGACGATACTATTTAGTTTGAGCATATATAATATATGTTAGTGCCTCATTGACATTGTTTCCTTTCACGATAACTAAATATCTCTCATAACTCTTCTATTGTTTGAGAAAATGCAGAATTTTTAAACTTGGTTTAATCTTATATTTATTTATTTAACACTTTTATTGCAAATATAATCTGACGGGTTTATTGTCAGGCGGCAATCTCTTCCAACCAACCAGACAAAATTAAATGAAGCAAGTGACATGGTTGCATTAATCAGTTCAAACGACTATCCATCCACACGAAATCCATAAACACATAACATACGTGAGCATATGCCCACCAACCCCACAAAGACGGACAATCACTCGAACATTTTTTTTTCATATAAAGTGAGATATCACCAATCAAAAGAAAAGGAAGGGATGGTGGAGAGGAAAGGAAAAGAAAAATCGGGAATGAAGCACGTTATTTTACAGATTAAGAGTTTTTTCAGTCGCTTCTTAAAGCATGCCAAGGACAGAGCGAGTCTTATATTGGTTTGTAACTTATTCCAAAGTCTTACTGAATGAACAATAAAGGACGACGTAAAAAAAGAGGAGCATTGAACTGGAAAGGCCAATAAACAATCTCTGTTTGAGCGTAGCGCTAATCCATGATTAGAAAGACGCTGAAATTTTTCGACGAGATAAGAAGGGACGACGGGACAGTTAATCTTACATTGCTAATGTAATATTTAAACTAATATAAATGAGGAAAGTGACGAAGAAAAAATGCTTTGCATCTCTGAGTTATGACGCGTTTCGTGACCAGCGCGACCGGTATGGAAAGTGAAAACACTGTACCGTTGTGTGTAGAGAAGGGGGCACAAGAGTGAGTGGTGAGGGCAGGCAGCCAGTTCTTTGCCATGGATCGGGTCTAAGACCTTTTGCTTCTCTTTCTAGCGGAGACCATTCATCGATTATGTATCGACCTTCTAGAACCCTACGTTTCATAGATTTTCAAAGCGTTTACCGCAGCACCTTAGGGTGCTGCGAATTATTCTCAGCGTCGTCGCTGATATTCGAATAATAAAAAAAATCGTACAAAAAGAGAGGTTGACAATCGCATCCACCAAGCGAAACTCGCCTTTAATAAGAAATCAAAGATTTTCGAATCCAGCGACATGGACCTAAAGTTCCTCAAACAATTGGTCAAAACATATGTGTGGAGTATTTTGATGTATGGTTGCGAGACATGGTGCATAGGTGAAAGGGATCAAAAATATTAGAGACCTTCGAGATGTGGACCTATGGACGAATCCTAAGGATTTCCTGGAGAGACCACATTACAAATGACGAGGTTCTCAGCAGGATCGAAGAAACCAGGCACCTGTCAAACACCATATCGGAAAGGCGTGCAGAATGGATGGGTCATATGCTGCGACATGAAAATCTCCTGCACAATATACTGGAAGGAATGATTGAGGGATCTATTGGCAGAGGGCGTCCTCGCCGAGAGTATCTGGAGCAAATATGTCACGATATGGACTGCACCTTCTATACAGAGCTCAAGAGGATCGCTGAAGACCGAGTGCAGTGGAAGAGGAGATGCAGAGCTTTGCTGCTTGCTAACCAATCCCCAGGATTGAAACTGAAGAATAAGAAAACAATTTATATAGCGTCGTTTAGAGAGCAGACTCTCTTCAAGGGTGCTCTAGCTTGTAATTAAAACCCACTATTAATGACAGATTAATAAAATTTCAAAGAAATAGCAAGTTTAGTGAAAGGATAGGAAAATGGCGTCTGCGGTCATTAGATAATAACTTCCCACGCATTTGTATATGTTTAGAAAAACATGAATGCCCATTCCCCACGACTAGTATAATAAAAAGCACAATAGAGTAGGGAATCAGGGATCTTGAAGTTGGTGTAATAGGAGATAACTTTAAGACAATTTGTGATAGACATATCCTAGTGATCGGATAAGAAACACCACAATCCGAGAGGTCTGTGAGGTCCAAGATGTGGTTAGATGGGGACGACAGGGTCGACGATACTGGTACCAACATGTACAGAGAATGAATTCCGCAAGAATTCCATACATACAATAGCTCTGCATGGTGTACCGGATGGACGGCGTCCACCAGGGAGACCTCCGAAACGATGGAGAGATAGCTGGAGCTCAGCATCATAAGAGGATAATCCTGTAATAACAGACTATCGAGTCTACAGAAAGTTGAAGAAGAAGATATCCTATTGCAAATAAGAAGCTTTAGTATTAGCTGCTGGTCTACGTATTCTTTTCTCATTGGGTGCCTGATAACTAACTGTTCTACTCCATTTGGCTCTATCTGAAGAAGTTTGCTTCCAATTCTGCTGAAATTTTATGTTTTTAAATGTCTCATGCTGTATGTTCTTATATCTCTTGCGCTCTTTTCTTTGCCAACTCACCAAATATGGTATTTTTTGAGAGTATGATATGTATTCTGGCATGCGAGTTACGTGTCTAGACTAACGCACGCGAGCACGCAACACCGGAATCTCGATACTTCAACAGTTCATTCTATATCAGTGTATAAATACGTTTGGTAAGCTATTTAATTTTCTTACGAAATATAATATATTTTCTGTACATATTTGGTAAGAAAACTGTTAAAAACTTACTTTACGAACTACAAATAAATTGTATTTTTTTTTATCAAACACTGTTTATTCCACTTTATGTAACGGTTATACCGTTACACAAAGTGGAATAAACAGTGTTTGATAAAAACAAATTGAAATGTCTTTCAACCTCCACAATGTTAATGCCTTAACTATAAATAATATACTAAAAAGAAACCTTTGTACATTTTTCGATTCGTGATTTGTAACACATTCGATTTGTGATTGTAGCACATTCGATTTGTGATTGTAACACATTCGATTTGTGATTTTAACACATTCGATTTTAGGTGGATTGTAGTGTATATGTATAGTGTTCGTACGTTATCCTTAATTTTGATAGACTTTTAAAAAAGGGCTGTCTTCAACCACTTCCTAAAGCGGCACGCGCCACTCATATATCTAACACTTTGAGTCCGATAAAGATTGATTCTATAAAAATATTACTCGAGAAAACGAATATTAATCTAAATTAAAGATCACCAATTCATTACAAATTAAGCAATAATAATATGACTTGTAATAATAAAATAAGCACGTTAATATGACGAAAAAAAAAACTGTTTTGGACTGCAACTAATCAAGCAATAGTCTATACATACTCGTATAATTGAGTATTGTGTACAGCTTCTGAAATACCCAAATAGCCTAATAAATCCCAAATTACTTTAGAAAACGTTTTATTATCCCGGGCGATATTTATTCAATTTGGTGATGCACGATGACAATAATATGGAATAAAACACACAATTTGCATAAAACACAAAATCTGCTTTGATTTAAAAAAAAAATTTACTGGTCATTAAAGTATATGTTAATATATGACATTTAAATACAACAAAAATATCCGCCGAATGTCCACCTCTTGCAGCTTCACAGATGTCCACTCTTTTGTCAAAAATTTCGATGACATTTTGGCATAATTGCGGTTCTAACTCACCAATAATTTCGTCCTTCAGCTCAGGAATTGATCGGGGGTCATTCTTTATAGACCTGGTTTTTCACGTAACCCCAGAGAAAATAGTCCAACGGTGTCAGATCACATGATCTTGGTGGCCAATTAACATCACTTATTACAATACATAAAATAATTCAACAATTTGAACATGTTATTGTATTGTATACGACTCCATTTTTATAAATGTCATACATTACACAAGACCCAGACAAGTTCGCGACGTCATCTGTGTTTCATCCAAGAATTAAAAAAAACGCTCAATTTGAAAGACCCTTTATGTATATTTAGTGCTCCATTGACTTTGTTTCCTATCGCCACATGCCGCTATATATCCCTCGTACCTCTTCTATCATCTGAGAAAATACTACCTAAACAGCAGAATTCTTCAACTTGCTCCAATCTTTCATTACTCAACCATTAAACACTGAAAACCTTGGTTAAGTTGGAAAGACGCCTGTCTTCCAACTCGGGGGTGCAGGTTCTATTTCCGTTGGAACCCAGGTTTTTTGTAAGGGATTTAAGTCTGGTTTTCACTTAATGCTTCTTTAACATGGCTACCTCCGTGGCCTAGTTGGTAAGACGCTTAATTTTCACTTGGAGGTTAAGGGTTCGATTCTCGATAGTTTAAAAAAAATAAAAAAGGAGTTCTAGTCTAGTAAAAGAATTCTTTACGTAACAATACTCGCACGCACCTAAGACATGTGCAAGTGTTGTTATCTTTTCACTTCCGTAGTTTTACCAACAAGTAAAATAAGGGTATGAAAGTGTTATATAAATATACTTTAGCACGAACTATCCAATAATTTAAAAAAGTTTCAAATCATGTAAATAAGTAAATAATAAATAATAAATAATAAATAATAAATAAAAAATAATAAATAATGAATAATGAATAATGAATAATAAATAATGAATAGTGAATAATGAATAATGAATAATAAATAATGAATAATGAATAATGAATAATGAATAATGAAAAATGAATATTGAATAATGAATAATGAATAATGAATAATGAATAATGAATAATAAATAATGAATAATGAATAATGAATAATGAATAATGAATAATGAATAATGAATAATGAATAATGAATAATGAATAATGAATAATGAAAAATGAAAAATGAATAATGAATAATGAATAATGGATAATGAAAAATGAATAATGAATACTGAATAATGAATAATGAACAATGAACAATGAACAATGAACAATGAACAATGAATAATGAACAATGAATAATGAATAATGAATAATGAATAATGAATAATGAATAATGAATAATTAATAATGAATAATTAATAATTAATAATGAATAATGAATAATGAATAATGAATAATGAATAATGAATAATGAATAATGAACAATGAACAATGAACAATGAACAATGAATAATGAATAATGAATAATGAATAATGAATAAAGAATAATGAATAATGAATAATGAATAATAAATAATAAATAATAAATAATAAATAATAAATAATGAATAATGAATAATGAATAATGAATAATTAATAATGAATAATGAATAATGAAAAATGAAAAATGAATAATGAATAATGAATAATGAAAAATGAATATTGAATAATGAATAATGAATAATGAATAATTAATAATTAATAATGAATAATGAATAATAAATAATGAATAATGAATAATGAATAATGAATAATGAATAATGAATAATGAATAATGAATAATGAATAATGAATAATGAATAATGAAAAATGAAAAATGAATAATGAATAATGAATAATGGATAATGAAAAATGAATAATGAATAATGAATAATGAATAATGAACAATGAACAATGAACAATGAACAATGAATAATGAACAATGAATAATGAATAATGAATAATGAATAATGAATAATTAATAATGAATAATTAATAATGAATAATGAATAATGAATAATGAATAATGAATAATGAATAATGAATAATGAATAATGAACAATGAACAATGAACAATGAACAATGAATAATGAATAATGAATAATGAATAATGAATAATGAATAATGAATAATGAATAATGAATAATGAATAATAAATAATAAATAATAAATAATAAATAATAAATAATGAATAATGAATAATGAATAATGAATAATGAATAATTAATAATGAATAATGAATAATGAATAATAAATAATAAATAAATAAATAAAATGCAAAGCTTTGATGTTTCCTCCAAAACTTTAAGCATATCAATTGACGATTGCAGTGGTTTAATTGATAAGACACCTGCGTACGGCCCGGGGTTATGAGTTTTTTTACCGTTGGATAAATTAGGGAGCAAAAATAATATTATTTTAGAAAGCTTTCTTTATTTTGTCACGTTGGGGTAACATTTCGTTGTTATTCACAATTCCAAATAATGTCTGTTGGTTTTTGTTTTCGATCACAAACTACAATACGACCTCCATGACCTAGTTGGTAAGATGCCTGTTTCCCAATCGGAGGTTGTGGGTTCTAATCCCGTTGGAACCGAAAATTAAAGAGGGTATTCTATTCCAGAGGCGTGAATTTCGGGTGTTTTTTCAGACTTAGTAAAAAAAACTAAAAACGTTTTTCCTATGCATTTTTTACAGTTTGTTTATTGACGATTTGAGAATGTACATAAAAATTTTTGCAAAAAAAAATTTAAATTTAAGATGTTATATCTTGTCGTAAAAAAAGTGAGTAAGCTGGTCGACATGATTGAAGGCTTTTTGTACATTTGAAATAAAAATTACACACAGTTTCTTAATAAAAAATATTGTCGTTATAGTTGGCACCAAAGAAAAAAAAAACGTAAAATAGCGGCTGTCTGAAAAAAATTAATTTTTTTCAAATATTTTAATTTTTAAAAAATAGTAAAATAAATAGTTTTAAATTTTTCAAGGTAGGGACGATATAAAAGTATTTATTAAAGTTTTATACCAAATTTAAAGGTAATCGGTTAAATAAAACTTGAGATTTTATGTCGACCAGGTTGAAAAAAATAGTTTCGAGAAAAACGCGTTTAAAGTTTTGAGATTATTGTCTGAGTCATTCCGGTGCGTCGTAATTGCTGCCTCATTTATAGCTATAACTTCGTAAATCGTGAGAATTTATTTTCCTTTTGATAACATATTCTTAAATGTTTAAACTTTAAAAATATGCAAAATTTTTTTTTTCATATATCTGAATCCAGAGTAGAATATCCCCTTAAAGGAAAATAAGACTGGAGTTCTTTTAAAAAAAATGGGTTTCAACCGGAACGAACTCGTAACCCCTGGGTTGAAAAACCAGTCACCGGAGGAGATACAACTTAGCTTAACACTGTATTCGACTAAAAATAACATATATTCCACGTTAGTTGAATGTAATAGAACTTGGTGGGCTTGTAAGACAGATGTTTTATCAATTAGACCACGAAGGAAGTTAGTCCAGTCCGATTTTCACTTAAGGTCTCTTTAACATCTCTCTGGTTGGTTAGAAGAGATTGCCACATAGCAATAAGCCCACCAGGTTGTACTGCATACAATGAAAGTATAATACAATACAATACACGTAGCGTATATAGTCTAAATACGTAGGCAGTGATGCATTGCTTGCGGGCCACATGCGGCCCGCAGCACCCTTATGTGTGGCCCGCGGTCATATATGACGAATAAGTTTTTAAAAAAATATTATCATACAAATATATTAACGAATTAATAACTTAGAATTCTGTCATTATATCATCATGCAAATACATTTTGTTGTTAGTTCAATACTTGTTATCTCTTCATATCTACACTGATTGAACACTTTCTACGAGTATGCACTTCTGCATCCAAATCAAAACTTACAAAAAAAATTAATTAGTACGAATTTCGTTGTAAAGTCAAACATTGAAAATAAATATTAGAACGAAATTTGCAGTTATTCTTATTTATATGCAGCCCTTGGAAAATTTTAGGTCGTCAATGCGGCCTTTAGAGCAATTTAGGCTGGCCAGGCCTGATCTTAATCGTCTTGAACAAATTTTCATAACCTGTTTATGAATCTTTGGGTGACCGTTTTGGCTTAGATGTGGCGTTTTGGTCCTTAGGCAAATTCCTGTGTTTACCTGTTAACCCTTCAGGCACGTATGACGTGCACCGCACGCGCATCAATACCAAAACTCCCCACAGGGACGTACGAGTATGACGTCTACCGCACGAGCACCAAAAATCGCACACTAGGATGGATGAAAACAATGCCCTGTTTTATCATCTATTTATATGAGCAATAGTTAAACGATTTCGTTAAAAACGATCTATATAAAAAAATTAAACGTTCCTGGGACTGAAAAAATGTTTTAGGCATACGGGCCTGAGGGTTAACAAACGCGGCTCTGTACATCGGCAAATATATTTGAGGATGTTTTTTTAAGGGTTCATAAATAAGTAATATTTATAATATTGTGTTACTTTTTTAGAAAATTAGTGACGTAAAGATAAACCTGACGAAATAAGAAAGGTTGTTGGTCATATCGACAGGTAGCAGATGTATGCCATCCCAATTGAGCTACTATTTCTTATAGTACCATTGTGAAGCTGTTGAGAAAATTCAATGAAATATTGAGTTTGTTTAACAAACCCCCTACCAGATGACCAACTTTACCAGCCGACACGAAGGAACAGGTGATAGCAAAGATAATATTAATTTATTTATTTAACATTTTATTGTAAAACAATTTAGTAGGCTTATTAACCGGTGGCAATCTCTTCCAAACAACCAGACAAAAGTAAATAAAGGAAGATACATGATTGCAAAATATTCAAATCATTATACACCTATACAAAATTCTTGAACAATACATATAGTAAAAATAAAAGTGATATATTATCAATCGAAGGAAAAGGAAAGGATGGTGGATAAGAAAGGAAAATCTGGAATGAAACAAGTTATATTACTGACTAGAAATGAAGCGTTTTTTTCAGTTGTTTCTTAAAGCATGCCAAGGACGGAGCTAGTCCAGTATTGGTTTGTAACTGGTTCCAGAGTCTCACTGCATGGACAGTAAAGGACGACGTAAAAAAAGAAGAGCGGTGAACTGGAAAGGCCAATAAACAACGTCTGTTTGAGCGTAATGCAAGTCCATGATCGGAAATATACTGAATATTTTCGGCGAGATAGCATTTAGCTTAAACTTTGTGCCAGGGGTTGTAGATTTTATATTTTCTCTCCGAGCGCAGAAGACCCTCGTTACGCCAATGTGCATAGACAAGTAGCCTGTTTGTACAAGTGAAAACTGCCGATAAGTATTCTTGTACCAACTTTGATGTATACAAGTGAAACGGGGACGTGGAAAACACTGAAATGAGTTGAATAAATGCTGAAGAATGCGTGAATTGAGAAGAATACATGGAGTAACAATGTATGACAGAATAAGGAATAAAGTGATAAGAGATGAATATGAACTTAAGACTGATGATTTAAGTAAGGGGAAGAAAAGTACGCTGAGATGATTTGGGCATGAGGAACGAATGAATGAAAAAAAAAACAATAAAACAGATATATGTATAAAGTGTAAATGTGAATGGAAGGCGCGTGATAGGAATACTAAGGAAAGTATGATTTAATCAAGTGGATGATATTCTGAAATAAGGAAACGTAGAAAATCAGAGAGATCGTTGAAGATGTAAGGATGTGTATCAAGATAGCAAAGTATGGCACTCTGTTCTTTCTGTCTACCCAGACAGGGAAATGGCGTGATGGTATGTATGTGTATCTAAGACTGGTGTGTCCGCTAAGAACGGCCTCGGTTACGTGACAGAGTGTTGGTAACTCTCAATGAAGCAATTCGAATGAGACGTGAAAGTGTTTGACCTCTATTTTTAAATTCGGTAGAAATTTGTCCTTTGAACATGTGTTACATCACACAAGATAGCGATACTATAGCTTAAGACCATCGCTTCTCAACCCGTGGTTCGTGACCCCTAGCGGATCGCGAAAATAAAAATTACTTCCGTGCACAAAAGGAAAATATCACCTTTCGTTTTATTCACCGAATTTATACGGCGCACTTCGTTTCATCGCAAATATGTCCATTTTGCAATTCAAATTGAAGAAATATATAAGGAGTATTTTTTTTAAACGATCTGTTTCCCGATCCATTTATTTTATAATTAGCTAGTATGAACATGTTGCAATCGCAGAGGTCATGTCACGTGCGTGCGCAGTATACGCAACAAGTTCCAACTGGTAAGGCTCATGTGTTTACACACATCAAATCTAACTAGCGCTTTATTGCGACCTTAACCTTTCCCTTCCTGTGTTAAAAAAAACCACCCATTCCGGTACTGTGTATTCAATATCACATCAATACACATGTAAAAATGAGCGATTTAAAATCGGAAACATAAGAATATTCATAGCCAATCGCTTAAATGAATTAAATTTGAAGTCAAAAGTGATAAAAATTGAAATTTAATTGCTGAAAACATGAAAAAAAAAAACAATTGACCGACGTTCACCAAACGGGCTAAACGACCACCTCGAACGAAAGCCCGCGAGCTACTGAAGCGAGAGAAGCGAGCGAACTGAGATTCTGTTTGTTGCGTTCCCATATACCGAAGTAGAGTGAGAGTGAGACGTGAATAGCGTCGCTTCCTCATCCATATCGGTTTTTTAGAATGAATATACCTACGTCACACACTAGCACACGTTTTATTGTATTGGTGAATTTATTCCCGATTTTCACAAAATATCTCTGATGTGGCCGATAAGTGTTAATTACACTAGTTAACAAATTTTAGCTTTTTGTCTGTAACAGAGATTAAATTAGCTGATTCTTATTAAATCGACCCTGCTGATTACGAAAATCGCAATGAAAAGTTTGTAACACGTAACATTTTCGTGTGACAGAAGGGGGAGTGTTTTAATAAAATAAGTACGTTTTTGCGCATTTCAAAAGTCGTAATTACAACAATGAAAATAAAAAAAATCCTGAAATACTAAATTTAGGCACAGAATATTTTGTTACACAGGAAAATAAAAAAAGCAGAATAAAAGCGGGAAGTGTATTTTCAGTGACATTCGACATTCTAGATTCTGGTAACTGCAAGAGTTCTTGTACAACTGCAAGAGTTCTCGTAATTGTCAGCTTTATCATTACCTATGAAACCATTAACAACTCTTCCAAAGGCTTTCCAAGCTTCTAGTTCTTCAACACTTAATTTTTTTCGAATTTTTCATCTATCAAAAGTTTCAGTTTAAACAAAAACTAATTTCAATTTTTTCTCTTAAAATGTACGTGATGGAACATTTTCAAGTTCATATTCGTTATCAACACATAAAAATTGACCTAAAATGGCCATTTTCACCCTTGTTACAATCCGTTTACACCCTTGTTTGAACTTTTCATCTTTCAAATGTTTCAGTTTTAGTCAAAAACTAATTTCAGGCTTTTATCTTAAAAGGTACGTGATGGAACATTTTCAAGTTCATATTCGTTATCAGCACACAAAAATTGATCTAAACTGCCCGTTTTCACCCTGGTTACAAAAACCTTGTTAACTAGTGCTATTCTTAATATTATTTTTTTCATTCAATGCGTAAATGTATTACGGACGAATACCTAAAATCTGAACCGAGTATTTATTATATTTATAAAGATATTAAAGTTTTTAAAAGCAATATATAATAGTTACACATCACAGGACAGGAAGGGTTAACGTCGTTATCAAGGCAGCTAAACTGTTTACATATTTGCGACACTAACAGGGCAGCTAAAAGTTTAAACTGTTTAGTTGTTCTATTAGTGATGTAAATCAGTAGATATTCTTAACAGATAAGGTTATCGTCTTTGTGCAAGTACAATATTTATGCGGCCATGTGCACATGTATCAAAAAAATATAAAGCCTTTGACGCGGGGTCGCAAAGTCTTATTTTTTTGGTGGTCGCGTGGCTAAAAAAGGTTTAAAGGTTTAGAAATAATACTTTGAAGTTAACGGAAATATTTGCAAAGGTGTTTGACTAGTTTTTGCAATAAGAAGTGACCCCAGAGTACAATGTATTTCATTAACATATCATATGTATTAACGGGTAAAAAAAATTATATTTACTAATTAATTGTACAATTAATCACTTATTACCGTTTGTTGCTAACATTTTTTAAAATTCATCTATATATGACAAGGAATTTTATAAATATTATACATAATTTATGAAAAAACAAACAGATGCGTGAGACTCTCGCGCAGTAGAAGTGAAACTTCTTAGTTCCTAGGAAAAGTTGATTTTATGCATTGCTTTTTTTCCATTTGTTAACGATTTTTTTTTAGGATTAGGAAATGTTTATATGGAATTTAATTCAATAAAATCTCTCTTTATTAAATAAAAAATGGTTTTGTGGAATTTAATTCAAGAAAATCTCTCTTAATTAAATAACAAAATATATATTTTTTATTTTTTATAACATGAAAAAATAAGTTGATATTTCTTTCGGGTTGTTGATTATATAATATCTCGTTGGATACTACCATCAACTTAATAAACAGTGCGACTCAATTACATATGTATATATCACGAGAACTAAATCCCGCATTCTTCATTATTCCAGACACGCCAAAGAGCCCCTCCCATAATGTGCTGCACATAATCACTAAAAATACAACACACTCAAGAGTCCACACAAACCTTTGCTACAAATAATTCTTCCTGCAAGCCTAAGGCCGTGGCCACATCAAAGTGCTTCGCTAGATTTTACGTGACTCATATACTAGGTGACTTCATGCCTGACTACACCAAAGTGCTACGCACAAATTCATTTGACAGTTGGGAGCGGTTGAGTCAACACACAATGTCACTCTCAAAACTAACCAATTTCATTACAACTTACCTTATCTTTATTTACTTCCTGTGCAACTTCATTCCAAAGTGATTTTATTACAGGTAAATTTTTCTATAATTCGCTCAATGGGTTCCACAAAGGCTCCCTTTTATACATAGCTGTTATTAAAACTTCCGCCATTTTGTAAAATCACGGTGACACCATAAAATTAACCAACACGTCTGATGTGAATCAATTTCGATTTGATTATAACACAACACGTCAGTTGTATGTCTTCTTAAGTATAAATTTAAAGTGCGTTGGCGCAAGAGTCAAGTAACATCAAGATGACTAAAATCTGTCAATTGTCAAAAATATATTTATATTTGACATTTAAAATCAACTAATTTTGCTTTTTCAGTTCGTCGTATTTCTAATTGGAATCAACTAAAATAATATTATTTAGTATACGACAATGCAATGAAAGAAAAATTAAAGGCCTACTTAAAAGCATGCCGCATCAATTCGTAGATCGTGATCGACTGGTTGGGTACCACTGATATACACCAATACAACATTTATTGTGATTATAATATCAACATTTAGAATATGGAGGTTCGTGTTTTGGATTTATTTTGATGGAGGCGTTCTGTAGCATCCCTTAAAAGGTGGATAGATGGCATAAAATAAATAAAAAGTCCTTTTTTTTGCATATTTCGTGAAAATACTTTATTTTTTTAAATTTACGTTTTATGTACATCACTGAGATTTTTTTTTTATTAACCCTGAGAGCGCTACGAGAAAAAAATATAATTGTCTATCTAGTGCTGAGATATATTTACGATTCTGACGTTCGTGATAAATATTTATTTTAAACAACAAAAAAACAAAAAACAAATATTTTTACAACATAAATATATTTTAGAATATGTACCCTTGTATTCTAAATGAATTATATTCATTTAGAATACAAGGGTAGAACAAATTTCTTCCACTGCTATAGCAGTGCGCCGATCTCTCAGGGTTAAATACAAAAGTATTAAAGTATCACTAAGCAATTATTTTCGTTCACAAATGTAATTTTATATTACTTGAACAAATTATTTGAAGTAAGAAATAATTTAAAAGGCTTGTCGAAAAATGTAATGTTACATTATTATTGATTATAAAATAAAATAAATAAATAATTAAAAAGGAAGACCAGTGTTGTAGGACAGTACTTTTGTAATTCTTAGACAACTTTGTATTTTGGACAACTGTTCGTTTTGTAGCTCCAAGTCAAAATAGAAGGCCGAAGAGATGTTGGCTGGAGGCAAATCTCCTGGCTCCGCAATATACGTGATGGACTGGCATAAGGGGCGTTGGAGATCTTTTTCGGGCTGCCGGGGACAAAGATATATACTCTCAAGTAATATTCAACGTTGGGGGGACCTGACATGACACTGAGAAGAAGTTCGGTTTGTCCTTCAAAAATCATACTCTAACATCACTGCCTATGGTCTAAAATAGTTGAGTCCTCCCAAATGCCCGTCATCTCTTGTCCTTTGCTTAAGAAGTCTTTCGTCAGCGTTTCCATCAATACCAAGTCCGAGTCTCTCGATCAGCTTGTCCCCTTTGTTACCATTGAGTTCCACCCACTGCTTCCTCCTTTTGAGCGATATATCAGGATCAAAACGCCACTCCTCCTTCTTGTGGATGACAGGAACTCCCGCGATGTTACTTTGGATGAAGTCTCGAATGGCCATCAGCTGTCCAGAAGCCATGTTGGTGGTTGATGAAAGTAGAAGTAACATGAGAAACTGAAACAAATACGAGAATATGATAATTTAGTAGGTATCTGATATTGGATATTAAATTTATCTGTTATTAAAGTTATCTGGTATTAAAGAAGTTGTATACCAGTAACAATACATGGAACTGTCACCAGATTCTTATGTTCAGCTCATTAAATGACTCTTGATCATAGTTTTATTTAACTAGACACTTAATGAGCTGAATATAAGAACTGTCACCAAATATTTATATTCAGCTCATTAAGTGCCTCTTAATGAGCTGAATATAAATAACTAAAACACTTAATGAGCTGCATATAAGAACTGTCACCAGATATTTATATCTAGGTCATTGAATGCCTCTTGATCATAGTTTTATTTAACTAAACACTTAATGAGCTGAATATAAGAACTGTCACCTCACATTTATATTCAGCTTATTAAGTGCCTCTTAATGAGCTGTATATAAATAACTAAGACACTTAATGAGCTGCATTTAAGAACTATCTCAGATATTTTTAGGTTACATATGATCCGATGAGAGGACCGAAGCTACGGACTACGGAAGCCCAATGGTTACCCTTTTCCGCATGGATATTCAGTGCGTTACCGCAATAGTGCATGTGTGTCGAGTTCATATATAATCATATAATAAGACCTCCTAAAAAAGGGTACGTTCAAGTGCTTCCTTAACACTTTGATATCTGCAAGGCCCCGGCCACACAGGTAGGAGCCTCGCTTGGTGCTTAGAGCTATGTTGCGACCTAGATGACATATCCTAGCGAACCAACACACCCCATACTATCGCAATGGCTACACTGTATGCTTCCCGCCACACTACGTGACTATTAGTCACCTAGTGAGTCTCCTAGCGAACAGACTTGTTAGTTAATTGTATTGTTGGTCCTGAACATAGCCAATTTACATCTCAAATCCATTCTCTGGCACTACCATCGAGAGGAGGGGAAGATGCAAACTCAGCAGACACACATGACACGCATGGCAACTAATGAAATGTTCACCATCCCTAGAGTTAAAACCTCTTTTGCCCAAAGGCAATATGCTTATTTGGCTCCCATTACATACAATGGCGTGCCGACTTCAATAAAAGTAAAGGTAGGAAAACCATTTAGACAGTCGATCGGAGCGTGGTTGTTATTGCGACAGGATTTTGAGTACTTGGGCTTTCAGGATGAATGACGAGTGGAAAGGATTTATGTGAGCTCGTGAGTGTGGGTCTCTTATTGTTGTTTTAATTTTGGTTGTTTTTGTATTTGTGTTTCTGTGTGTTTTTCTTTTTTTTCTTCTTTTTTTTTGTTTTGAATTTGTTTTTGTTTTTATTCTTATGATTGTGTGCAGTATATTGTGGGATGAATATTTTTGGTCTTTCTGGAGCGATAATGTGTGAGGAGTTGAGTTTCGCAAAATGTTTCCAGTTGTATTTAAGTGTCACTGTTTGTCAGGTTGATGAGAGTGTGCAACGGGGTTTTTTGTGTTATCAAAAATCGGAAAGAAGTATCGATTTATTTTTTCATGCTAAATATCCTCAGTGAGATATAGGCAAAAGCCTAGTTTACTGGGGATACGACAAATGAAAGGCAACAAACCCAGATCCATTAAAATTATATGTCCAAATCAAATTACCTGTTGTTTTTTTCTCAAATTGTGTATGTTTCTTGTCATGTGTAATAATAAATAAAAAAAAATAAAAAAATATATAATCATATAATAAGACCTCCTAAAAAAGGGTACGTTCAAGTGCTTCCTTAACACTTTGATATCTGCAAGGCCCCGGCCACACAGGTAGGAGCCTCGCTTGGTGCTTAGAGCTATGTTGCGACCTAGGTGACATATCCTAGCGAACCAACACACCCCATACTATCGCAATGACTACACTGTACGCTTCCCGCCACACTACGTGACTATTAGTCACCTAGTGAGTCTCCTAGCGAACAGACGTGTTGGTTAATTGTATTGTGTCACCAAGTGATTTTACAAGATGGAGGAAGTTTCATTCCGCAATTCTTTGTAGAGAAGTTGAAACTCTCCACTCCACACTTCTAGATAACATTAACATTATACGAGTACACCCAACAAGTTCCAATTTGAGATGTTCAAAATTTTAAACTTAAATTCTCTGAGAGAAGTAGGTTTCTGGTTAGTTTTGAGAGTGGCATCGTTTGTTGACTCAACCGCTCCCAAATGTCAAATGAATTTGTGCGAAGCACATTGGTGTGGCCAAGCATGAAGTCACTTAGTCTATTAGTCACGTAACAACTAGCTTAGTACTAAGCGAATCACTTTGGTGTGGTCTTAGCGTTACACTTTGTGGCACACAAAGGTTGATCGAATTGAAACATTATCGAGAAAACGATTGTAGCGAGTTGCTTATCTTTATACGTCGTGATGATCTTGATTTGTATTTATTTCTTTTAAATATAAATACTCAGGAATGCGGATGAAAGCGAAAGTGAACAGCGGGTAATTAATAACAAGTCTTGACAGTTGAATGAACAATAATAATATTTATTTCTCGGCGCGTGGGTAATTTATACTAGTGAATGAACCAGTTCGCGATACATATTCTGTCTTACTCTAGCGCGTGCATTGACGGGTAGATATTTATTTGTATTCGGAGATGGCGAGACAAAGCGTAAATACTATTTGTGATTACACATTGTTGTAAATAGTACATCGGTCATTGACCCTGTATGTTTACTATTTTAACAATAAATTATGTTTAACAATTCCTTTATTTATTTTGACAATTATTTATTTATTTAGGTAGGTATCCTACACGATCATACCATCTGGAAATAAACCTGAGATCCCTGCATGAAACACAATCTTTTTACCAATGATGTCGCGAGGGCCGTCAAGTATTATTTATTCTTTTTTAAAACCATTGGGTGGCCCGGTTGGGTATCGAACTGGTTTTATAATATTTGGAGGCTATATACATACCATCGCGCCATTTACTATTTGAGCTAGGTAGAAATAACATATCTCGACTCTTTTATATTCATGCACATAGTTTTCGACCCACCCACGTTCATACACTTCATCATACATGCTATTCTGTTTCTCATACTTTTCCCTTATTTAAAATATATCAAAAAAAAATCTTGATATTCTTCTTCCTTGCTCTCTATTCATTTCAGATATTTTTTTCGAAAGTTTTTCACAACATGTTCTTTTATTATACTTTTGCTGTTTGCAACTTGGTTGATTTATTGCCATTTGGATATCTCTTCCAAACAACCAGACGGTCATCTTTTAGTCTACAACACCATTCCTTACTCTATCACATTTTCTATTTATTTATTTTAAAAGTTTCAGTTAAATATTGTACACATGGAGAATTAATTGTTTTAAATCAACTTCATCCAATCAACCAGCTATTGTTTAAAAATTATAATCAGTATTAATGAATGTGCCTTAAACTTAGTAAAATAATATAATATAGGCCAAATTTCATTACAACGAAATATATGTAACCATAAAAAAATATTTCGTTATACTGAATTTGGGAGAAAATATATTATTAAATAAACTTTTCTACATCAGAATAAATAAATATAGTAATAGGTAAAATAGAAGGCCGAAGAGGTGTTGGCAGGAGGCAAATCTCCTGGCTAATTTGTACAAAAGATTGATGAATTAAATAAGATGAGATGGTTTGGGTATGTGGAATGAATGAATGGAGAAAGACCAGCGAAATAGATATATAGTGCAAATGTGAGTGAAAGACGTGTGATAGGAAGTCCAAGAAAAGTTTTGTTAGATCAAGTGAATGGTATTCTGAAAGAAGAAACCAAGAAAGTAAGAGACGGCGTATGGATGTAGAAGAGGCTAAGGATATGTGTCCAGTTAGGAAAATATGCCGCTTTGTCCTCTCTGCCTACCCCGCCGGGGAAATGGTGTGTTTATATACATGTGTACATATACGAGTATGTCAATTATGACGTACTGATGCAAAGCAATACAGAGGCAAATCTCCTGGCTCCGCAATATACGTGATTGGACTGGTATAAGGGGCGATGGAGATTTTTCGGGCTGCCGGGGACAAAGATGTCTACTCTCAGGTGATATTCAACATTGGGGGGATCTGACATGACACTGGGAAGAAGAAGATATCAAAATAAAATATCGTACAAACAATATAATTGTTTTCAAAAAGAGACGTTATTTTGACTGTACTGTATTTTTCTTAGCGATATTCATAATAACATTTTTATTACACATAATTGCTGAAAAATATTTTCAGCGACATCAATGCTACAGAATAGATACACCTGAAACTTTTTCAAAATATTCATAGCTTCTGAGAACGAAACCTTCGTATTAGGAGGCATAACTCTAGTTTCAATTCTGTGATGCATTTTTAGTGCACTTATAATTATAAAATCCAAAGTTTGCAAAAATGCTGTATAGTTTGGAAATAAAAATTCATCTTTAAAATGCTATAGCTCGCACTTTAAATTATGCTATTTAAATAAAAGTAACAGAAAATAAAACGAGAGACAAGTCTCAAAGAAAAAAGCAATACTATGAATGGGAATAGCATAGAAGTTAAAGACGTAGATTATTTGGAGATAAATAAATGCTTTTTAAATTTTTTGACATCTGATTAAGCTATGCCAATAGTTTCAATGTGGAGCCGAGTGAACAGCAGAAGATGGGTAGAATGATGTATGGTCATATATTGTTATACCAAATATTTTCGTCTTATCACTCCCTTTTAATAAATATTAATTAACTTATTTAACAATTAAAAATAAATATGACTTACAGTTAATTTCCATGTCGACATACTTTATAATCAATTTATTAATTTCAGCAGTCGATGATCTTTTGCACAAAAATATTGACGCTACACTGAGCTCGACACTGACTTTCCCTGCTTTGTATTGCTATTAAAATGAGTTATTTTGTATTACATCACATTACCGCTTTATTTTGTAATATCTTCGTAATCGTTTTCTGTATAATATATATTATAACTCCATCTGTTGAGAACGGTCTGTATTTCTTTTTATGGTAAAATATGAACACCTTTTTCTATTTGACTGAGATAATGGTCGATGGCGCTTTATTTATATATCAGAACCGAATAAGTCTTCCAATCTTAACACTAAATAGTAAACTTAATTAATTAATCGAACAAATTGTTTGTAGCTACCTTAGAGTGTCTTGTGATTTTGTTATCTCACATTAAAGCTTAGAGTATAGTATATATTTTTATTTATTTTATTTATTATTACACATGACAAGAAATATACACAATTTGAGAAAAACAACAGATAATTTGATTTGGACATACAATTTTAATGGATCTGGATTTGTTGCCTTTCATTTGTCGTATCCCCAGTAAACTAGGCTTTTGCCTGTATCTCACTGAGGATATTTATCATGAGAAAAATAAATCGATACATCTTTCCGATTTTTGATTACACAAAAACAAAACCACGTTGCACGCTCTCATCAACCTGACAGTGACACTCAACTACAACTGGAAACATCTTGCGAAATTCAACTGCTCACACATCATCACTCCAGAAATACCAAAAATATTCATCCCACACTATACTGCACACAATCATAAGAATAAAAATCAAAATCAAAACAAAATTAAAAAAAAAAAAATACAAAGAAACACAAATACAAAAACAACAAGAAGAAACCCACACTCACGAGCTTACATAAATCCCTTCCACTCGTCATTCATCCTGAAAGCCCAAGTACTCAAAATCCTGTCGCAATAACAACCACGCTCCGATCGACTGTCTAAATGGTTTTCCTACCTTTACCTTTATTGAAGTCGGCACGCCATTGTAAGTAATGGGAGCCAAATAAGCATATTGTCTTTGGGCAAAAGAGGTTTTAACTCTAGGGATGGTGAACATTTCATTAGTTGCCATGCGTGTCATGTGTGTCTGCTGAGTCTGCATCTTCCCTTCCTCTCGATGGTAGTGCCAGAGAATGGATTTGATATGTAAATTGTATATGTTATGTAAGATCCGATTTTGTATACAGACCACGAAGTTTTATTGTTAGAAATTAATATTTAGTACTAAGGCTAGCTAGTTTAGTACTAAATTAATATTTAGTATCTACGAATTAAGGCTTAGGTGTCCGTTTATCGTGATCCCGTTTATTGTGATATTCGCATCACCAGGGGCTTAATTATGAGTGGGCGAGAATGTCAGAAGCCCCGAGCGCACCCCGGGATTGGGGCGCAGAACTGGAGCTACGTTGAATGCGTAAAAAAATGTTGTTTTTTTATTTTCTTAAGTCAACATCCTGTGACAATTAAGTGTTCAGGACAACTGTGTGAAAAAAAATGTTATTACATCAATTTTTTTAATTTTCGAAAATGCGAATGAAAGGCCGACGTGAATAACAAGTGTCGCGTTGAACGCGTTAAAAAAACAATAAATACCTTAAAGTTCTCAAGGGCATAGGATTTAATTTTTGGCAAACATATGCCTCTTACCAATTTATTATTGTCTGTAATGTTTTTTTATAAATATACACTATCCATCCCTCATGACTGAGCATCGTGACTCCCATGATAGCCTCCAATGACTCCTCTCCATCCATCCCTGCACTCTGCGGCTCGAAATCCAGTTGTTAAGGGTAGTCCAGTTGCATCTCTCACTTGGTCCGTCCATCGCTTTGGGGTTCTTCCTCTTGTGCAGCGTCCTTCCATGCCCCCAGTAAATAAAATTGTCTCCTTGGCCACCAGGAATGTGGCCTAAGAATCGAAGGACTCGTCGAAGGCATATTGTTGACAATCTGTCGGTGATTCTCAATTCTTCGAGAATGGACGGGTTAGTTCACTTTGCTCTCCATGGAATTCTTAACATCGTTCTCCAGTACTACATTTCAAATGAAATTGTTCACTGATCGTGAGATTCTCTCACCGTAACGACTTTCCGGTCCCAATTAATCACTATACGCGAACACCAACTGTATTATAGAAATAACTAACTTAGAATTCATAATGTGTATATCTCAATTTTTCGCATTAATTTTATTTTATTCACGAACTTGACAGTACAATACCTGTACATATCATAAATAGAGTATATTTAACGATTACTTTCGTGGCCTAGTCGGTAAGACGCTTGACTTTCACCCTAGGGTTTCGAGTTCGACTTCCAATAGTATACAAAAAATAATAATAAAAAGGTTCTTTGTCTGGTCAAAAGAATTCGTCGTGCTACAACACTGACACCGCCGAGTATTGTTGTCTCTGACACGTGGAATAACGAACCGCTAGTATATGCTTAGTCCAGTAACTCTGAAATCAAAGTCTCGACTACTGGAACCGAATACACCATTGTCTCCTGGCCACGTTCATTCTGCCACAATCATACCAACTTACCTAAGGTGAAAAATAATTAAGTCCTCCTAGATGTCCTTCGTCCCTCGTCCTCTGCCACGCCAGCCTCTCTCCTTCTCTTCCATCAACACCTAGCCCTAGCCTCTCAATTAGTCTCTCCCCTTTAATTCCATGGATCTCCTCCCACTGTGCCCTCCTTTTTTGCGACACATCCGGGTCGAAGCGCCACATGACCTTGCGATGGAAGACCGGCAAGCCAACTATGTTGGTCTGGATAAGACTGCGGAGTGCACCGAGCTCGCCGTGGGTATCTTTGATGGATATTGACATCAGGATGAAAAGAAGAATCTAAAATTAAATATATGAATTATAAAGACAAGTTAATTGAATTGAATTTATCGCTTGGAAGAAATGATATTCGAGGAAATGTAAATATAAGTTGATATTTATTTATTTATTTTTCATCAATATTACAATGTATGCTACCTTAGAAAGAAGTGAGGGCTGAATAATATCACAAAGAAAAATAATTTTATAAATAAAAAAAAAAAACAATTTATAAAATTCAATAAAAACCAGTCAAGTCACGCCAATGCGTAAATAAAATAAATTCATATTCGTGACCCTCTGATATTTCACCGCGACCCCTTGAAGGGAGTTGAAAAAAGATGATTTATGTATACAGGTTTTAAAATATGTATTACTATTGATTTACGAGCGTTTAAAGTTATATATTTTCTTCTTCTTCTTCCCAGTGTTATGTCAGGTTCCCCCAACGTTGACTATCCCCTGAGAGTAGGCATCTTTGTCCCCGGCAGCCTGAAAAAGATCCCCACCGCTCCTTATACAAGTCCAATCACGTATATTGCGGAACCAGGAGATTTGCCCCCTGCCAACACCTCTTCGGCCTTCTATTTGGCCTTGGATGATCAGGTGCAGTAATTTGTACTTTTCTCCTCTAAGTACATGCCCTAAATATGACACCTTTCGGATTTTAATATTAGTCAGCAACTCTCTATCAACTTTGGCTCTTTGAAGAACCCTCGTGTTGCTGACCATATCCACCCAGGGTATCCGTAGCATTCTCCGGTGCATCCACATTTCGAATGCTTCCAGTCGGTTCATACTACCAACTTTGAGGGTCCATGATTCCACTCCATGCAATAACACTGACCAAACGTAGCATTTGACTAGCCGTTGTCGTTATATCTTTTAATTTTACTTAATTATTAATGAATATTTTTTTCTTCTTAATTAAGGTTATGGTTAGTATTGTTGTGAAGATTGATAGAAGATAGGGAAACTTGCGGGATTCCTACCAATATACGAGTATCTTGTAGGACGTTTAGAGGGGTTTATACAGCTTGTCTTGACGGATAAGGTTGCGGTTATTTAAAAATAATGAAGGAAGAACTGTGAACTGCAAATGTCAAATGTCAATTCAATGATGGAAGAGGCACTGAACATTTTCGGTGAGATATTGAGGGGCTGCGGGACAGTTAAGAATGTTATTATATCAAAGTGACAATACATAGATCTGTCGAAGATTTCTTATATTTAATCAATTTGTGTTTCTTCTACAAGGTTAAGATTATCAGTTCACCAGGTTGAAGCCCTTACCGGAGAAGAGTAGTTCAGCAAGCTTGTACCAGACAGGTACAAAGACTGTAGATAGGTGGTTGGTTGCCGCGTAGAATCGAGAATCGAAGTAGCGAATTCCGTAGCGAAGATCCAGCAGAAGAAGAAGAAGAAGAGCAGGGAGAGATTCCTCTCAGGCAGTCGATGTAGGGTAGCGGGTCTCGAGTAAAAACACGGTAAAATCGGTATTACTGAGAATATATTTTTCCGAAGAAGTGAGAAGCACATTGATTTCCAAATTGGGGGGGCCTCTATATTAATGGTCAGTCGGCCGTCACAAGTGCCCATTGCCCGCGAAAAACAACAACTTTCGCGGTTTTTGGGCCTTGCTTACGCCAACTGGCCCCCGACCTACTCCGATCGCCTCGCCCGGCAAGTCACTTATTTCCAGTGCGGTCGCGAATGCGATCGGAGTCAAACAAACATATATTTTAACATATGGAAATACAAGGGTTTACATACAAGCATTTTACATATACAAATACAGGAACATTAGAATGACACAATACATATTTCCATAGATTTACATACAGAGTTAAGTTTATATTCTTATAACATAAATGTCTATATCGTGAAATAATTATTTTATCACACCTGCAAATATTGCCACATGCAAGCTCTTTCGTCAATCACAAGGGGCGACTGCACACGCCCGATACAAAGCTTAAAACCTCCCTTGAGAAGAGTACTTCACAACACTTAAGCCCTCCCTGGAGCAGAATAGTTCACCAAGCTTAGGAGTTTACTTAAGGCCTCGCTAGATAAGAATAGTTCACCAGGTTTAAGTCCTTCCTTGAGAATGTAGTCCTCCAGGCTTAAGTTCTATCTGGTGAAGAGTAATTCACCAGGCTAAAGTACTCCTTTGAGAAAAATAGTTCACCAGTCTTAAGCCTTCCTTGGAGAAGTTCACCGAGTTCACCTTTCCTAGGAAGAGTTGTTCACCATACTCTAAACCCTCGCTAGAGAAGCGTAGCTTATCAGGGTGAAAACCTCGCCAGAGAAAAATAATTTACCAGATTTAAGTTCTCCGCGGAGAAGGCCAGTTCATCAGGCCCTTAGTTGGCCGTAGAACCAGTAATGAACAACGAAAAGATTATTTGATTTTAATGTCATTTTCCTCAATTATTATTATACTCGTATTTGACGATGATGATGACAAACCTGTTATTTAAATCTATTTAGTTTCGTGTGGCCATTATTTGCGCATGATGTGGAAAAAAGTGATGGTTTCGTTGTTAATTCTCAGAACATATATTAGTATTTACCTCCGGTTATATCATCTCGTTAGTAAATAATTGCGCTAGTTAAAAAGGTTTTCTTCCTTAGAAGTCCATATTATAAAGAGGGAACTAAAATATACAAGCAACAACTTGTAATTCTGGTTAAAAAATACTCCAAGAAAACTACGAGTATCTTACTAATTGCCTTCCATCGAATTCATAGTTTGATGACGCCTTCCGTGGTCGAGCTTTATGTTACTTCTGTTTATCAGTTAATAATTGTATTATAAAGATTCTTTCAAATTGAGCGTTTTTTTTATTATTGGATAAAACACAGATGGCGTCGTAAACTTGTCTGGGTCTTGTGACATTTGAGAAGTGTAATGTATGACATTTATAAAAATGGAGTCGTATACATTACAACAACACGTTCAAATTGTAGAATTATTTTATGTATTGTAATCTCCGGAAACGGTGATGTTAATTGGCCACCAAGATCATGTGATCTGACACCGTTGGACTATTTTCTCTGGGGTTACGTGAAAAGTCAGGTCTACAAGAATGACCCCCGATCAATTCCTGAGCTGAAAGACGAAATGATTCACGTTATTGGTGAGTTAGAACCGCAATTGTGCCAAAATATCATCGAAAATGTTGACAAAATAGTGGACATCTGTGGAGCTGCAAGAGGTGGACATTTGGCGGATATTGTTTTTTTGTGTTTGAATGTCATACATTATACGAGTACTTCAATGACCAATAAAAAGTTTTTTGAAATCAAAGCAAATTGTGTGTTTTATTCAAGAATTAAAAAAAATAGAATTAAAAAACCGCTCAATTTGAAAGACCCTTTATCATATTTTATGTAAGATGGTAAGATGCATTTTACCAGTACTAACATATGGATGTGAAACATGGACACTTTCAGTACAAAAACTCCAGACAACACTATGCAGCATTGAGAGGTGCATGCTAGGTTATAATAGAAAATACCGTAAACGCAATAAGTGGATACGCGCCCAAATAAAAGTTGACGATGTTATGAGTATACAGAGGTCGCAAAAATACTGAAGTGGAAGTGAGCTAGGTACATCGCCTGAACGATGAACCATCGTTGGATAGATAAAGTAATCCAGTGGCATCCAATAGGCAGAATTAGGCATGTAACACCTATGACACGCTGAGTGAATTAAACAGCGATTTCTTGGAAACTTGGTATAGTGGATGAATGTAAGTTTATGATGATATTTTATGTATGGAAGTGAAATATGGGCATGAAAATATACTGAAAAGGTCCGAGTAAATGCTGCAGAAATGCGTGCCCCGAGAAGAATGCATGGGGTAATAATGTATGACAGAATACGGAATGAAATGATTAGATATTAATGTTAATTAAGGCTGATTATTAAGTATTTTGATAATGTTTGGGCATGTGTTACGAATGAATGAAGGTTTAATAAAACAAATATACTCGTACAGTGCAAATGAGAGATCTAAGATTGAGTTAAGTAAATGCATGTAGATGATATGGTTATGGTTGCTAAAAATGAAGACGATTTAAGGGAACTGATAAGAGAACTCTATGAGATATGTCTAGTAAAAGCTTTGAAGATGAATGTAGCGAAACCAAAGGTTATGGTTATAGAAAGAAGTGTGGTAAAAAGTGTGTGTGATGTATGGGTTAACTCAGAAAAACTGGAATTGCCCTGAGTTCTGTTATCTGGGCAGTATATTTACGTGTGATTGGTGAGTTGAATGGGACATTGAAATAACGGTACCGACAGGAAACAAGATAAACGGAGGATTTAATTTATACACAACAACCAAGCAATATCAACAGTAGCAAAAATGACAATACATAATATTGTGATGGTGCTAACCTTGGCGTATGAAAGTGATACTTGGACTTGGCAGAATATGGAAATAAAGTAAGATTAGTGCTGTCAAGATGCGTGTACTATGGAAAATTATGGATTGTCAATGTATGAAAGAAGGTGGAATGAAGACGGTTTGGACATGTGGAAAGGATGAATGATAAAATAATTATTGTACTAAGCAAGTATACAAGTCAGAATTACTAAGTAAGTATAGAAGTGCAAGGTATCGTAGAAGCTGACCGAGGGAAACGTGGCTGGACTAAATGAGGCAGATTTTTAAAGATGGTAAAGTGAGAAGTATGAATCATAGAAGATTCTGCAATACAAGATGTATGAATGTAGAGGAGGTGGGAGATGTCTCCCTGTCTTTCCCGCAAGAGGCACGGCGTGATGATATGCATGGTGTATAATTTTATCAAATGCTTGTTTATTATAATTTATTTTTTGTATTATAATTAACGTGTACAAGGGTGTGTACTGAAAAACATATGTGATCCTCGTGGATGGACTCACCCTCCTATTGGTGTGGATATATCTCGATTGGCAGGATGTTATGAGATGAACCAATACTGTTTGATAGCTTCTCTCTCGAATGTAACTTCAGGATATATATGATATATTTACATTATATCATATGATGCTATCAATAAAAATATATACATATATACCATCACGTCATCTCCCTGTCGGGGTAGACAAAGAGGAGAGAACGCTAGACTTTCTTATCCATACACGTCATACGATTTCTTATATTTCCTTCTTTCAAAATATCATTCCCTTTATGCAACCATACTTCACTTGGTCTTCCTCTACCAAGTCTTCGACTTACATCTGCACTGTACATTTTCGTTTTGTTAGTCTTTTTACATTCATTCATTCCAGGTGCCCAAACCATCTCAGAGTGTTCTTCTTCATCTTATTCAACATATCAGCCTTAAGTCACATTCATCCCTAATCACTTCATTCCGTATTCTGTCACACATTTTCAAAACCTATCATTTATTTATTTCTAAAAACGAACGCTTAATTATAGTTCGGAAAATCTTGGATGAACCGTATGACAGCTCACAAATTTGCCCCAATACAACCTTGTAACGATGTTCAGTAGTTTTAATTATTTTTATCAACTTTAATATAAGCCTCGATTCTAATAAATAGCAAGTTATTTAGGTAAATACATTACATAAAACTAACAATAATGACAAATTAATACATCTTGTCACAAATTAGCAAGAATGTGGCAGTTTATTAAAATCAAATAATATTTGGTGACGTTTGTCAAAAGTCACTACGTTAGTCTGCATTGGCTAGGGATGGGGTATTCGATAATTGGATTTTCGATTTTTTTATACCTAAAATTAAATGTTCGTAATTAGTATTAATTCACAGTGGATCTTGGCCTATTTAAAGATAGATACAAATCATACTATACATTAGAAAGTCAGTTTAATGAAAATTAGGAATTCAAACGTCAGTTTAGAGAAAAACAATTGTTTGATTTGTAAAAAAACTATTCGATTTGTAAAAAAAAATTATTTTACCCCATCCCTTTGTGACAAACGTCGCACGGTTCATCCTAGACTTTCTGAAGTATAGTGAGACTATTTATTTATGTCCTTAGTGCCTTATCTGTTTCGTTTAGTGTGACTATTGTATGTACATGACATATAGTAAAAACAAAAAAATCCAGGTCGATTCTCAGAACGTGCATATTTATTTTATTACGTAGACTGTTTAAACTTTAAAGCGTACATATTGACTGTCTAAATTTAGTTATTTTCATGGTAATAATGAGAAATTATTCGCAATATCCTTATTTCTTTAGTCAATAAATATCTTGTGTCTAGAACAGTGGTATGCAACCTGTGGGTGTACTGGGTCTCCAAAATGTATAAGGTAAATAAACAGTGAAAAAAGAGTCCGTTTTATCCAGAAAATCATTTAAAACATTACTTCCATTCAACTTTACTTACGAGTATTTGTGAGAAACTGTGTTTTGGCTCTAACTGTAACATAATAAAAATCAAGTATCGTTCCAGATTGAACATATATAAAAGCATGTGTATTAATTAGGATAGCCGTTTCAATATTTAAACCAAATATGGAATTGATTATTCAAATATATCCCACAAATTCTAATAAACTTTTTTATCTTACCCTTACTTGAATATAAAATTATTATGTCTGTTGTACGGCACTGGTACAAAGAACTGTAACATAGGCAAATGGCTGCTGAGCAATGCTCGGAGAATTCAGGTCAATTCCAAAGGCGTTGATCGATGAGAGAATGTAGCGGGGTGAATAGATTTATATTATGGCAGGTTGTAGCAGGTCTCAAGTAAAACACAGTGTACTGAGAATAAGGTTTATTTTGAAAGGGACCCTTCTTATGAACGGACAATCGTTCATCGCAAGCGCTCACACCTCGCAAAATATCACAATTTTCGGGAGTTTTGCGCAATGTAGAGGCCGACCGGCCAACGATCTAGTATCGACGCCCGTCCATAAGTCTACATTTTCGCTGCGGTCGCAATGCGGCGCGGTCCCAAACAAACATAAATATTTACATACAAATATGAAGGAAATATCAAATATAACAAGAATCTATACACATATGTTACAAATCAAAAGATATCAATAATTTACATTTCAAATTACTAATATTATTCACATATAAAAGGGTGACGCATACGTCCGGTACATCTGTTATTTATTTTCGTGGGGATGGCGATTATAGTGCTAATAAGGGGTCAAATGTGTAAAAAGTTTGCCCACTACTGGTCTACAAGACAATTTCACTGTACTACACTGAAATATTAACTTAAGCTTACTTTCTAAGAGCACAATTATGCTACGTCCGAGATATTTCTATAATTAAATACTACATTGACTGCTTTCTCAGGCCAGCACACCTTCAGAGAAAGTTTATTCCATGATATGAGGGCAGATACTCCTAAAACCCGATCGAGGTAGCTTAGTCTGTTCGCCCGATCCTTTCAGAACATTTCGACCAGTGTCACTTTTACAAGAGGGTTGTTATTCTGTCGAATATGGATGCATGCATCACTTGTTTATTTTTCAACAGTTCTTGAGACAGTAAACTTATGTTCATGATGAATTTAATGCAAACCCCGCTTTGGATTTTTTTTCGGTTTTAAATAAATTATGGTTAACTACGAGTACTTCAAATGTAACATAAATGAAATGTCAACGTGGTGTTATTTCTGCCTTTTAGAAATAATATCGCTTTAGAAACAATCAATAATATCAGTCCCATAACAAGTTTCAACAGAAACACAGTAAAAATGAAATATTTTATTAAAATTTTGACACTCGTCTTCTAGAGAGGGTTTTGCATCTTGAAGACTGAATTATGGTTATATGCTGTTATACATTTAGGGACTTGTGTTCCGAATAGAAGGATGATGGTTGTTTGAATAAAAGTCGTCGAGATCGGAATAAGCAAAGAGAAAGTTTATTGTAAGCGTCTGTATTTATAATGTATAGAACGGCACAGAACGTGTCGCTGTCTCGCTTCCGCTGAACACATGTTTATTGTTGCACGTTCTATATACATTTCATACTACGGTCTGCAGGAGAGGCAAGAGATATATCGGTGTCTCGCTCTTCGCTACTAGTGAGTTCACCTTTGCTCGGCGCCGCCTCGCACTCGCCACTTGCGAGTTCAATGACAGCGCGGGCAAGGGTCGCCTCAGTGGGTTCAGTGACCGCACGCACGGTCGCTACATACACATGTCGACATATGTATGTATATATTTAAAGGGATGTATGCATGTTATTAGGAATGCGTGCACTGAGAAGAATACATGTGGGGACAATGTATGACAGAATACAGAATGAAGTGATTAGGGATGAATGTGAATTAAGGGCTGATGTGTTGGGTAAGATGAAGAAGAAGAGCACTCTGAGATGGTTTGGCCATGTGGAACGAATGAAAGAAGAAAGACTAACAAAATAACTATATAGAGCAAATGTGAGTGGAACGCGTGTTAGATGAAGACTAAGAAAAGTATGGTTGGATCAAGTGAATTATCTTTTCAAACAAGGCAACGTAGAACGTCAGAGAAATGGCGTGAGTAGTATGAGAAAGTGTATAGATATAGAAGAGGTTAAGGATGTGGTTCGAGATAGGAAAGTCGGACTTTCAGTCCTCTCTGCTTACTCCATAAATATTAAACAAACATGGCGATATAACACCCTACGTGTTATATCGCCATGTTTGTTTAATATTTATGGAGGTTAATGGGTGGTTTTAATATTATATATGGAACGGAAATGTATGCGGATTGATGTGTGCTGATGAAGGTAGTGTTAATGAGGAATGAGGATTAATAACAGAGTTCGCTAAGTGAATTGGGAGAAGTAAAGAGAAATATCTGAGAAGTAAATCTTAAGTAACGGTGATAGAAAAGTGTGAAAGGAAAAGGGAATGCGAAATACGAGTGAGCAATGCAAGATTAGATCAAATTGAGGAATTCTGCGTTTTAAGTAGTATTTTCAGATGATGGAAGAACTACGAGAGATATCGAACGGCGTGTAAAAATAGGAAACAAAATCAATGGGACACTAAAACATATTAACTCGAACCGGACAGTATCAAAATCTGCTAAGATGATAGTTCACAACAGTATTTTAGTACCAAGTTTGATCTATGGAAGTGAAATATGGAAGTGGAAAAATACTGAGAGGAGTCGAATGAATGCGTGTACTGAGAATAATACATATGGTGACAGTGTATGCCACGAAATGAAGTGACTAGACAGAATAGGGAACGAAGTAGTATTTTTAATTTGTTATTAATATACTTGAGAAAATGTAGGATGGTTCCTGTGACATTTGAAATGTCATGTCTCAAAGGGATGGGGTAAAATTGTTTTTTTTTTACAAACCGAATCGTTTTTTTATAAATCGAAAAATTGTTTTTCTCTAAACTGATGTTTTAATTCCTAATTTTCATTATGCTGACTTTCTAATGTATTGTATGATTTGTATCTATCTTTAAATAGGCCAAGATCCACTATGGATTAATACTAAATACGAACATTTAATTTACGGTATAAACAAATCGAAAATCCAACTATCGTATACCCCATCCCTAGCCATTGCAGACTAACGTAGTGACTTTTGACAAATGTCACCAAATATTATTTGACTTTAACAAACTGCCACATTTTTGCTAATTTGTAACAAGATGTATTAATTTGTCATTATTGTTAGTTTTATGTATGTTAATGTATTTACCTAAATAGCTTGCTATTTATTGGAATCGAGGCTTATATTAGAGTTGGTAAAATAATTAAAATTACTGAACGTCGTTACAAAGTTGTATTCGGGCAAATTTGTGAACTGTCACAGGGATCATGCTACATTTTCTCAAGTATAGTGAGTTCGATTCCCAAGTTAAAGTGCCTTTGAGCAGAGTCTGCTTCTTAAACGGCGCTGTATAAATTGTTGTCGTTTTATTATTATTATTATTAACTACTTAAGGAAAATTGACGGCAAATGAGCAAGAGGAAGGTCTTTTACTAGATAGACAAACCAAACAAAGGCGTTGTTAACAGGATGCTCTTCAAAAGTTCGATTTTACATGACCCAATACCAAGAGTGTTGTTAACAGGATGCTCTTCAAAAGTTCGATTTTACATGACCCAATACCAAGAGTGTTGTTAACAGGATGCTCTTCAAAAGTTCGATTTTACATGACCCAATACCAAGAGTGTTGTTAACAGGATGCTCTTCAAAAGTTCGATTTTACATGACCCAATACCAAGAGTGTTGTTAACAGGATGCTCTTCAAAAGTTCGATTTTACATGACCCAATACCAAGAGTGTTGTTAACAGGATGCTCTTCAAAAGTTCGATTTTACATAACCTTATAACAAGAGCTATAAAGACAATCGATGCACCAAATTCCAGAAGATCACAACGCTCAGCATAAAGCACTCGACTGGAAGATACCATAGTTAGCGAGACACTGTGTCGTGATTTTTCCTTCTTGAAAACAGTTTTAATAAAGAATGATTGTAGTCATTTCAACTATGACATTCAATATTTTTTCCCCACTCTTACTTAAGTATTTTTTGGTCCATTATCTTTTCGAATTATAATGCAAAATAATAAAAATGAGATAAAAACACTTTGCTAATAGTATGACAATGGGTTAACACCCGTTGAACTAACTTAGCAAAAAAGCGTTAAGTGTTTTTTTTTTCATTAGACTTTATTCCTATACCAATTGGAAGTATCATAAATATGAAAAAAATATCAATATCTCAGAAAAATATGTATAACCTTACAATATTAAGATTGTATCTCAATAGTCCAGAACTAGCGTAGCTTGTCATGTTACACGTTCTTTATATGCCCACTTGGTGAAACGTTTTGTTCTACGAGGCATATCCAGAAAGTAAGTGTACTGAATTTTTGTAGGTTACAATTTTTTTTATTTAAACAAAAAAAATACGTGGTTACCGTAGTACATATAGTATGTAAGCTATTTTTCGACATAGTCGCCATTCCTCTCAATGCAGGTGGTGAAGCGGGGTATCAACTTTTTGATGCCTCCCTCGAAGTAGTTTCCCGCCAACCCCTCCGTCCACTTCTCCACCTCCTCTTTTACCTCCTCGTCGGTTGAAAACCTTTTTCCACCCATGTGCAGCTTCAGGGAGGTAAAGAAATAGTAATCTAAAGGTGCTAGGTCAGGGCAATGCGCGATTTGGTTCAGGACATCCCATTTAAACGAGGCGAGCAGTTCCTTCGTGGCGTTGGCCGTGTGTGGTCTGGCATTGTCATGCAGCAGGCAGACTCCCTTTGTCAGCATGCCTCTCCTCTTGTTCTGAATCGCTCTCCGCAATTTTTTTAGGGTCTCACAGTATCTTGCAGAGTTGATGGTTTCCCCTTGAGGCATATATTCAATTAAAATTATGCCTTGACAGTCCCAAAACACGGATGCCATGATTTTCTTGGCTGAAATTGAGGTCTTCCGCTCCTCTGATCATCATGCACAGACGTACGACCGTTTTTAAACTCGCGACACCACTTGTACACACTCGTACGATTCATAGCTTTATCACCATATGCAGTTTTCACCTCATTATAAACCTCAACCGGAGGTTTTCCCTTCCAAACGAGATAACGGATGACGCCGCGTATTTTGCACTTGGCGGGAGATTGGTTTGACATTTTTCACGAAACGTGTTGTCGCGTCGACATTTCTCAACGTACTGACCTCAAACCGGCCTCGTTGCGGAGGGGAAGGGTCAGGCTACACGAAAGTGTAGCCAACATGTCGAAAATAAAATCCATCCGGTCGTGAGAGCCTCAGTACACTTACTTTCTGGATACGCATAGTATAATGAATTTATTGCAATTAATTATTTGTACAACTGTTGCATAATAAGACTGCACAGATTGGGTAATCAATATGGGCATTGTATACACTTTTATATGACTTTGAGTACTTACAAGAGAAAAGTGAAAAAGTTATTCTTGGCGGGATGAATTTATTAAATTGTATAGTTTTGCGTTGATGTTGTTGTTCGTCTTACACTAGTTTTTTTTCCTACTGTATAAGAATGCTTTCATTTCATATTAAAGTTTATTTTTTGTCATCTATCAGAACATAATTCACTTGATCCAATCACATATACGAGTATTTGAAAGTGACCTTTAGTTAGGTTTGCAAATCAAATCAACCTTAATATGTTATTAACTTATTCGCGATTTTGTATGGGTGCGAAACATGGACACGAACAGCGACCGAGATGAACACTCACATACTCGTATATCTGGCGCTTTCGACTGTTGTTACTAGATGTACTCTCCAAATAAAGTACCAATTTTCTTCCTTCGTGGCTTAGTTGGTAAGACACTTTATCTTCCCGGATATTGCAGATTCGATTCCCGTTAATATCTAATTTTTTTTAATGGCAAAGTCTAGTTTTGTTTTCAAGCCTCTTTGACATATTTCTGGTTGGTCGTAATAGATCGCCATATGTCGATAAATCCATTAGGTTTTAATGCTAAAACAATTCAATTCAATACGTTTTTAATATTGATACTATCGGAAATTTAACAAGAAGAAGACAAGCGTTTTACTAACGAGGTCGCGTGTGTCGTTGTACATATTTACTAATTAAGCCTGATCATACATGAACAATCATCACAAATATTATTACACGGCCTTATTTAATGAACTCCATGGTATAGTTAGTAAGAAATTTATCTTACAACCCGGGGGTAGTGTGTTCGATTCCCGTTGGAACACGATTATTAAAAATAAAAAAAGCGTTATCGTTTGGTTTTTGTTGAGATCTGTAACATATTTCTGGTTAGTTTGAATAGATTGCCATATGCCAATAAATCCGCCAGGTGGTACTGTGTTCAAATAAAGCGTAATACATTTTTGGGTATCATCGGGAATCGATCCCGAAACTCCCAGATGGAAAACAAGTATATACCTTATCATACATAGAAAAAACCCCACATATATTAATTATTATACAACCTTCGTGGCGTAGTTGGTAAGGTACCTGTCTTCCAGCCCGGTGGTTACGGGTTCGATTTCTGTTGGAAACTGATTTAATTTTAAAAAAGGTTCCAGTCTAGTTAACACTATATTTCTCGTTGGTTGGAAGAGGTTGCCACATGGCAATACACCCGGCACGATGTGTTATACTCGTATATACAATGAAAATGCAATACAATACTGTACGAGTGTCCTTTCTATCTCATTTCTCTTTACAACCCCAGCCAAAACTTTACCAAATAATCTACGTCCGCTCTATTTATCCGACGAAGGAGTAATGTGTCCTTTAATCGGACCGGTTACGATCATCAACATTACTGTACGAGTATAGTTATTCTTGGTGAGCTAAATGCTATGTGGTATTTTTATTCCAACCAACCAGGAATATTATGTTGTATAAGTTTCTATGTGAATAAAATGAAACTTGAACACTTTTTACAATCGACATCGCGATTCGAACCAAATAATTTAACAAAGCCACGAAGATTACTCGTGTTAAATAATAAATAACAACGAAAGTGTAGACATCCTTACATCCCCAGCGAAAGCGTAGATATCCTTACACCCCCAGCGAAAAAAAACAGCTTTTCAGTCGGTCAATCGTATGACCAAGCATCTCATTTTGGAATCGAACCCAAAATTTCCGGGTAGAAAACAAACACTTGACCAACTTAAATACGGAGGTACTGATACATTTTTATTTATACAACTTTTATTATATTATATTAGGTGTTAACATAAGTAGTGTCCGTTTTTTTTTCAAATTTAAAAATGTGCACCAAAAGTAAAACAAAATGGTCAAGGTTATACGTCATTCGAAAGAAATTTTTTTGCTCTACAAGATAGAAAACAAACACTTTACCAACTAAAATACGGAGGTACTGATACATTTTTATTTATACAACTTTTATTATATTATATTAGGTGTTAACATAAGTAGTGTCCGTTTTTTTTTTCAAATTTAAAAATGTGCACCAAAAGTAAAACAAATGGTCAAGGTTATACGTCATTCGAAAGAAGTTTTTTGCTCTACAAGATAGAAAACAAACACTTTACCAACTAAAACACGGAGGTACTGGTACATTTTTATTTATACAACTTTTATTATATTATATTAGGTGTTAACATAAGTAGTGTCCGTTTTTTTTTTCAAATTTAAAAATGAGCACCAAAAGTAAAACAAATGGTCAAGGTTATACGTCATTCGAAAGAAAATTTTTTGCTCTACAAGATATTGTGTTTGCTTTTAAGTTACATGTATTATTTTATTTGATTACAAGCCTTCAAAATGGAATGTCAAGTAGACGAAAGTGAGCATTTTCGACACCTCCATCTGTTCGCGTTTAATCGAGGGAATAAAGCTGCTCGTGATATTTGCGAAGTGTACGGTGGAGATGCTTTGATTGAAAGGACAGTTCGTCGATGGGTCTTACGTTTCAAATACAGTAATTTCGACCTGAAACACATGGAGTGTTCCGAACGACCAGTGGACTTCGATGAGGACCGCTTAAACCATATTATTCATGAAGATCCTCTTCAAACTACCGTAAAATTGGCTTAGCAGATGAATTGTAGTCACATGACTGTATACCGCTATCTTAAATCAATGGGAAAAGTCCAGAAGTTCGGCGCTTGGGTTCCACATGTTTTGAGTGAAAACATCAAAAATCAATTGTCGAACGTCCGGAACGCTCCATGTCTTTCAGGTCGAAATTACCGTCATTGAAACACAAAAATCATCGACGAGCTGTCCTTTCATTCATAGCATCTCCACCGTACACTTCGCAAATATCGCGAGCAGCTTTGGCAGCTTTATTCTTTCGATTGAACGCGAACAGAAGGAGGTGTCGAAAATGCTCACTTTCGTCTACTTGACATTTCATTTTCAAGGCTTGTAATCAAATAAAATAATATATGTAACGTAAAAGCAAACACAATATCTTGTAGAGCAGAATATTTTCTTTCGAATGACTTATAACCTTGCCCATTTTGTTTTTCTTTTGGTGCTCATTTTTAAATTTGAAAAAAAAAACGGACACAACTTATGTTAACACCAAATATATTGAACTAACACCATTAATATGTTTATCGATGATGAAATATTAACAATTTCTAAAGCAGTTAAATTACTCACAGCTAATTTCCACTTAATCATCCTTCTTGAGGAATCCAATGAACTTTCCTCAGTAACAGTTTAACCCAATAACTAAATAACAACTTGTGCCGGCAACTTAAGTGACGACCGCCCGTCAAGTTGTCACTAGATCGACTTAACATTTTACAGGCACCTATTTAGACATCTATATCACCACGTGGAAACTTCAAGAAAATCGACTCTAAAACAGTGGCGGACTTATGAATTAAATAATTCGTGGAAATATCAAGTGTGTGAGTATCACATATAGAAATATCTACAAAGGTTTCATTTTAGTAAGCTTTCCACTGGTAAGTTTTAACTACATTACACCCCACCTAAAGCCGAATGTATTACTATCACACATTGGAGAATTTATTTATTTATTAATTTATTAATACTTCATTGCAAAAATAATCTGGCGGGTTTATTGTCAGGCGGCAATATCTTCCAAACAACCAGACAAAAGTAAATAAAGCATTTTACATAGTAATGAAAAAAAACAATCAAATGGCTACAGTTCGGAAATTCTAGGATGAGTCCTGTGACAGCTCACAAATTTGCCCCAATACAACCTTATGTAATGTATTTACCTAAATAACTTGCTATTTATTAGAATTGAGGCTTATATTAAAGTTGATAAAATAATTAAAATTACTGAACATCGTTACAAGGTTGTATTGGGGCAAATTTGTGAGCTGTCACAGGAGTCATCCTAGAATTTCCGAACTATACCCATTCCCACGAAATTCATGAACATTTTTTTTTATCCACTGCACGGATTTCTCCTGTTACACAAAGAGGGTCTGCTTCTAGCGTTAGCTTATTCGTTAGGAAGAATATCAGCCAGGATTCTTCTCATACTGCTAGGCGGTACCGAGAATATATCAACAGTGTCATACAGTTGGTTGAATATATCTATACCACGCTTGACTGAGTGTTGAGCCATGGTAATTTACGTGTGCATAAACTCCACAAAGACGAACAAACACCCGAAAACTCCTTTTCATATAAAGTAAGATATGATCAATCAAATGAAAAGGAAGGGATGGTGGAGAGGAAAGAAAACTGAGTAATGAAACACGTTATATTACTGACAATAAATTAAGAGTTTTTCAGTTGCTTCTTAAAGCATGCCAAGCACGGAGCTAGTCTAACATTGGTTTGTAACTGATTCCAGAGTCTCACTGCATGGGCAGTAAAGGACGACGTAAAAAAAGTAGAGCGCTGAACTGGGAAGGCATAAAAACAATCTCTGTTTAAGCGTAGCGCATGTCCATGATAGGAAAAAAGTTGAAATTTTTCGGCGAGATAAGAGATGGCGGGACAGTTAAGGATATCTATAAAGGTTTATTTGTAGTTCGTCTTTCCTTGGCAAGTTTTCTAAGATTTTCTTACCAAATGTCTTTTTCTAAATGCCGATGTTGGGGAAGTGCCTAATTTAATGCCTGTAGCTACCACAATTCTATTCTAACATTAAACTAATAAATGTTTATTTTGTAATATCCCCAGTTAAAGCGTCATGTGTTATCTAAACGTCCATGGAGAGTCTGTTGTCTAAATGCCCATGGAAAGTCTGTTATCTAAACGTCCATGGAGAGGCTGTTCTTTAAACGTCCATGGAGAGTCTGTTATTTAAACGTCCCTGGAGAGTCTGTTATCTAAACGTCCATGAAGAGTCTGTTATCTAAACGTCCATGGAGAGTCTGTTATTTAAACGTCCCTGGAGAGTCTGTTATCTAAACGTCTATGGAGAGTATGTTATGTAAACTTGTATAAATTGCCCTTTCATTATTATTACATACATGCATTCATACCATCACACCGTCTTCCTATCGGAGTAGCCAGAAAGGAGATACCGTCAGGCTTTCCTATTATGACAAACATCTTTCGTCTCTTCTACACCCATACACTTTCTCATACAGCTTCTACAATTTCTCTTACTATTAATTACCATTTCTTTCAAAATAGAATTCACTTGATCCAAGCATATTTTCCTTGGTCTTCCTCTACCCCACTTTCTATTCACATGTACACCGTATGTTTGTCTTGTTAGCCTTTCTTCATTCTTTCGTTCTACGGTCCCAAACCGTCTCAGAGTGCTCTTCTTCATCTTGCCTAACTTCACACTAGTCCCTAATCACTACATTCCGTATTTTTATTATTATAATGTATATTGAACAACCTCAATAGCACAATTACTTAGACCTTTATCTTCTGCCCAAAAATACTACTCCATTTGCGATAGCATTTTCAATAGATATGACGATGAACTACGAGATACGTGTCAACTCTAGTGGTTCTCTTAACTCTAAGGCACGATTGGTGCGGCCGAAGACAATTATGTATCCCGGCCACGCTTTTTATACAGAAATTTAAAACGCCTCTCTGGTGGAATTTGTAAGAAGGAACTACCAGATGACAAGGCGCTTGTCCTGTATCTAAGATCAATTAACATGTCCCAATTTTTCTTAAAAATGGTACCAATTTAGTTTTCATTTTAAACTTCTGTAACATATTTCTGGTTGGTTTTAAGATATAGCTATTTGACAATAAAACCATTAGGTTGTATACTGTTAATAATTAACCCTGAGAGATCGGCGCACTGCTATAGCAGTGGAAGAAATTTGTTCAACCCTTGTATTCTTAATTGAATATCATTCATTTAGAATACAAGGGGACATATTCTAAAATATATTTATGTTGTAAAAATATTTGTTTTTTGTTTTTTTGTTGTTTAAAATAAATATTTATCACGAACGTCCGAATCGTAAATATATCTCAGCACTAGATAGACAATTATATTTTTTTCTCGTAGCGCTCTCAGGGTTAAAACGTAATACAAGAGAAATGAAATAAAATAATTATTTATATTTAATAATTTGTTAGTCTATCAGGGGTTGCGTTACGTCCCTGCTTAGATTGCGTACCTGACTTGAGTAGTTAGTGACTTATTTTCTGTTGTTTCCGATGCACAACTTGTGTGAGAAAATTATTTTTTATTAATAATATTATACAATGGGGAAAAGAAAATCATTCTCAATACATTTATATAATAAAGATACAATACGAGTATATAATGATACCGGAAATATTTAACAAACAGAAACAAACTATAGTAGAATCAAAAAAAAATCTACTGAAAATAAAGTTTGTATTCTACGGGTAAATAGTTTTTAATACTCGGCAAATATAAACTTATCTCGAACATCGCAATAAGTTTTTCTGTTCAATAAATCATTTTTAACGCACGAAACCCGAGTATTGAAAACGGGGCGTTATTGACTAATGGCGTTGTGACGTCATAATACCCGTCACGTCACTCACTCGGTGGCAAGGTTCAAGGCTCGGTTCAGTGTTCGTTGTGAGGACGTTTTGTTCCTAATATTATATTTCTGTTGAATATGGTGTAAATTATTAATAAAAACATGCATTTATCGATCGGTTAATCCATCCACCATGGTTTTCACGTTCATATTTTCATTCAATGACACAATTTTTCGTCATACTTCGTGACCTAGGTGATAATACGTTTGTCTACCGACCCGAAAGTGGCGGGTTCGATTCTCGCTGAAACCCTTTTTTTCAGAATGGTTTTCACTTCTTCTTCTTCCTAGTGTCATGTCAGGTCCCCCCAACGTTGACTATCACCTGAGAGTAAGCATCTTTGTCTCCGGCAGCCCAAAAAAGATCCCCAACGCTCCTTATACCAGTCCAATCACGTATATTGCGGAGCCAGGAGATTTGCCTCCTGCCAACACCTCTTCGACCCTCTATTTTGCCTTGGATGATCAGGTGCAGTAATTTGTACTTTGCTCCTCTAAGTACATGACCCAAATAGGACACCTTTCGGATTTTAATATTAGTCAGCAACTCTCTATCAACTTGGCTCTTTGAAGAACCCTTGTGTTGCTGACCATGTCCATCCAGAGTATCCGTAACATTCTCCGGTGCATCCACATTTCGAATGCTTCCAGTCGGTTCATACTACCAACTTTGATGGTCCATGATTCCATTCCATATAATAACACTGACCAAACGTAGCATTTGACTAACCGTTGTCGAAGATTCAAACTAACTGATTAACCATTGTCGGTTTTCACTTTAAGGTTTCATAAATATCTTATCTGATTGATTGCGAGATATTACCACATTGCAATAATCCCACAAGATTGTACTGTACACAAATAAAGTGTTATGTATTATACGCTCGGGCGCTGCTATAGCCGCCAGACATGATTTGTTTAGTAATGGTGGGTTCGAGTCTCGAGTTGGAACGTCTATAAAATTGTCCTTTGAATTGAAACTCGATATGCAAATAAGTATTTTGTTTCGTAAAGTATAATAAATATAGCATTTTGGGACTATAAAATACTTAATTTGAGTAAAAACATTCTTATGTGTAAAAAATCATATGTGGTTTTTATGAACAAATAAGGATGTTAAATTTAGTCGGGAGTTGTGACCTCACAACTTAAAGCGCGCGCAAATGAGTGTTTCGATAAAAAAAATGAAATTCAATTATGTATATTGATTTTGTAATGCTAGAACTGGTAGAAAAAATGCTACTAATAAAGCTAAATATCAAGATCTACAAGACAGTGATCAGGCCCACTATACTATATGGAGCCGAGTGTTGGCCTTTAAAGAAAAAAAGGAACAATTGCTTCATGTTGCGGTGATGTGTATGCTACGGTGGTCCCAGGGCGTCCCTACTATAGATTGGATAAGATTTGAAATTAACGACTTAGGGGAACAATTTAACAATTAAAGTTGCGCCAATAGTAGATAAAGTCCGGGAAGCGGTTGCACGTGACCATACTACGCTGGTATGGTCTCGTGCAACTGCGGGATGAAGGGTCTACGCCAAGAGTTCCCAAAGCGGTCGATATCGACCCCCTGGGGTCGATTTGATTTTTCTAGGGATCGATAGTTTCAATAAAAATAATTAGGGGTCGACGACAGCAAAAATAGCTTGTCTACTTTTTAATATGGCTCTAGAGAAGTGTGTAAGAGAATCCGGAGTACAGACAAATGGATCAATTTTCTACAAATCAAGCCAAATACTGGGCTACGCGGATGATATTGACATTATTGGTAGATCCCCACAAGCAATGATGGAGACATTTGTTCAGTTGGAGAGGGCCGCAAAAAGAATGGGACTTCGCATCAACTCCGATAAGACCAAATATATGATAGCCACTAAAGCACCCCGTAATAACCAGACACCTACCACGATTAATATAAGTTCTCATACAATAGAACGTGTAAACACCATCACCTACCTGGGATCCATAGTGACAAGTGTTAATGATGCATCTATCGAGATTAAACGTCGAATATTCATGGCAAATAGATGCTTCTTTGGTCTGAGAAAACACCTTATATCTCGGTTGTTGTCCAGAAGGACAAAACTTACCATTTACAAGACACTGCTACGACCTGTCCTCACATATGGGTCTGAATGCTGGGTATTGAGTAAGAAGAACGAATCTTCCCTTCTAATATTTGAAAGAAAAATACTCAGAAAAATATTCGGACCCATACAGGAAAATGGATCTTGGAGAGTGAGATATAATGAGGAGTTATACAGCATATACAAAGAGCCCAACATCATAAAATACATCAAAATTGGGAGGCTACGTTGGGCGGGGCATGTAGCAAGAATGGAAGAAGAGGAAATGCCTAACAAAGTACTCTTCTCCAAGCCCCAAGGAAGACGTAGCGTGGGTAGACCGAGGCTTAGGTGGATGGATGGGGTGCAGAATGATGCAAACGTGATTGGCATCAGGGGCTGGAGGAGTGCATCCCAGGATAGGGGGGAATGGCAGCGACTGCTGGAGGAGGCCGGGGCCCACAATGGGCTGTAGCGCCATTGATGATGATGATGATGATGATGATGACAGCAAAAATAGACCCCCTTACTACTGCTATTTGTTTGTTACTTCAAAATATATATGAATCCAATAGATACCTAATTAATAATATTTGTACTTATATTGAATTTATATATTTATTTCATAAATATCAAAAATTAAAAAAAAACTCCGTTCGTATTTTTTTGCTTTAATTTTCGTCAGCGTAGATTTCAATATTAAATGTTGCACAAGATAATGTAATGCATAATCCGTAGTCCTTTTATCTTTTTCAATCTTTGATTACGTAAGTGATTAAAATGAAAAGTTTGATATCTAGTGAAATATTTAATATCTAGTACTGTACAAACTTATTAATTTGAGTAAGTAAAGTAAATGACTAGGGGGTCGACGGTTTTAAAGTTTTTGGTAAAGGAGTCTGTGGCCGAAAAAAAATTTGGAACTCTTGGTCTATGCTAAAGAAAATCACGAACCCAAGAAGAGTCTACATCACATTATTGGTCGAGAAAAAAATACTGGAAGATTTATATTTTTTACACTTGAAGTCTCGACTGTGTGCACTAGTTATCGATAAAAAAACCCGCGCTGAACTTCTCTTGAATATAAATTAGGTTTGTTGCGAATTGAATTCAGTTTTATTTTGACCCTTCTTTTTAAATTATATACAGAAATCCAGACATCCTTCGAATTATTTTGATCTTTGAACGACACCATAAAAATTTTAATTGACAAAATTATTAAATATTCTTAGATCCTGTTTTTTAAATCTGTTTACGCAGGGCTGTCGTCAGGAGAAATGTCACCTGTTTACGAAAACGAAACACATACCATCACGCCTTTTCCCTGTCAGGGTAGGCAGAGAGTATATATCGTTCAGCCAGAAGAGTCATTTTGCAATAGTGCGTTTACAAAAACTTGGCACTTTATTTTTTTAATGAAAAGAATAAGCAAAAAAATATAAAAGTAATATTTTATATTCAAACATTGAAATGAATACACACGTTTTGTCAATTAAAAATGCTGTCTGCTTAAATTGTAATAATCATAAAAATAAAACGAAAGTAAGTTTATTTCGCATATCAATTGTTTAGGCATGGCATATTCTGGAAACATTAAATAATAATAATGGAATTTTTCAAGATTATAAATAAATATAAGTACTTACAAGTATTATAAAGTAAAAATGTTTGTCAGCTTTAATTAGATTGCACATAAAAATAAAATGAATATAAGATTATTTAACATATTAATGTATCATAATTACAATGCCAAATAAAAAAGTTTTAAAATAATAGTGGATGGGATGGAGTGATACTAAATTCTAGGAAACTTTAAGTTATAACAAAGTACATTCTAAGCTTTCGAAAAATTATGAATTATACATTACATTAGACAAAAATCGCACTGCTAATTTCAACATGGTAGTGTTTTTCTAATCACCGAGTATTTTAACAACAATACAAACGTGCGCTCTGCGCGAAACAATCGTGTAGCATTCTAAAACCAATACCACTACATAAGTTGTGTAATACAGAGAGTGTTACTCACACTATTGCAAAATTACTCTTCTGGCTGAATGATCTTTACAGAGCGCCCTACTTTCTATCTCCACACACATCCTTCACTTCTCCCATATACATATAACGTTTTATACAAGCCTTTCTACGTTCCTTTTCGAATTATATTTATTTCTATATTAAGACATAACATGCTTATGAAGATTAACCAGCAAGATTGACAATTATGAGATAAATTGGACGTTTTCGACAACAGTTGTCATTAGTTGACTTGTCTCGAGCAGAACGACGTTCAGATCAGTTTAACATTCAACCAGACGACGTTCAGTTCTGTTCGACATTCAACTAGACGACTTTCACTTCAGTTTGACATTCAACCAGACGAAGTTCAGTTACAACATTCCAGAAGGCGTTCATCTCAGTTTGACATTCAACAAGACGGCGTTCAGTTCAGTTTGACATTCAACCAGGCGACGTTCAGTTTAGTTTGAAATTCAACCAGACGACGTTCAATTTTAACATTCAACCAGACGGCGATCAGCTCAGTTTGACATTCAACCAGACGACGTTCAGTCCAGTTTGAAATTCAACCAGACGACGTTCAGTTTCAACATTCAACCAGACGGCGTTCAGCTCAGTTTGACATTCAACCAGACGACGTTCAGTTCAGTTTGACATTCAACAAGACGACGTTCAGTTTATTTGACATTCAATTAGATGATGTTCAGTTCAGTTTGAAATTCAACCAGACGACGTTCAGTTTCAACATTCAACCAGACGGCGTTCAGATCAGTTTGACATTCAACCAGACAACGTTAAGCTCAGTTTGACATTCAATAAGACGGCGTTTAGCTCAGTTCGACATTCATCCAGACGACGTTCAGCTCAGTAAGCAATGCCACCAATGAAACTAACGAATCTAAAAAAGCGATTTGCACCTATTTCCATATTAAATATAAAATTCATTGAGGTCAAGAATTGAAACCACAGATCCACAATAACGCCTTGAATGTGAGCATTGGAATATGACTTATGGGCCACTCTGTATGGTATTTCCAACTTCTCAATTTTGTAAATATCGTTTTTTAGTTATTAGAAATCGATTATAATAGGTGTTAACATAAGTTGTGTCCGTTTTTTTTTTCAAATTTAAAAATGAGCACCAAAAGTAAACCAAAATGGTAAAGGTTATACGTCATTCGAAAGAAAATTTTCTGCTCTACAAGATATTGTGTTTGCTTTTACGTTACATATATTATTTTATTTGACACCTCCTTCTGTTCGCGTTCAATCGAGGGAATAAAGCTGCTCGCGATATTTGCGAAGTGTACCGTGGAGATGCTATGTGACTACAATTCATCTGCTCAGCCAATTCTACGGTAGTTTGAGGGAGATCTTCATGAATAATATGGTTTAAGCGGTCCTCATCGAAGTTCACTGGTTGTCCGGAACGCTTCATGTCTTTTAGGTCGAAATTACCGTCTTTGAAACGCAAAAACCATCAACGAGCTGTCCTTTCATTCATAGCATCTTTACCGTACACTTCGCAAATATCGCGAGCAGCTTTATTCCCTCGATTGAACGCGAACAGAAAGAGGTTTCGAAAATGCTCACTTTCGTCTACTTGACATTCCATTTTGAAGGCTTGTAATCAAATAAAATAATATGTGTAACGTAAAAGCAAACACAATATCTTGTTGAGCAGAACATTTTCTTTCGAATGACGTTTACATTTACCATAACATTTACCATTTTGTTTTGCTTTTGGTGCTCATTTTTAAATTTGAAAAAAAAAAAACGGGCACAACTTATGTTAACGCCCAAAAATATCTAAGGTATGAATGAAATGTGCTCATTCAAAGTCTCAAACATATTTTGTTGTGTGTTTGAACCTTTCAAACATAGGTCGAATACATCATTATTTGCTAAGATATAAATGTAATTTGTATAAATCATAGTAATATTCATAGTACTGGCTGGTATTGACGACCTCCGTTCATAAGACGTCTATCTTCTTATCCGAAGGTCTCGGGCAGGGTTGCCAGGTGTCCGGATTTCGGCGGGAATGTCCAGATTTAAAAACTGTAATCCCGACTCCCGAAACCAAGTCTGTAATTCCCGATTTGCATATTTTTTTAAAATACAAGAGAACTAAAGAAAAAAAGGCATTATTGTTTTAGTATCCGTTTTTGAATGCTTAGTGGGCAGTTTGGCAGAAGTTCAGAAAACAAACGGAAAAAGAAAGATGTTGAAGACATTTCATGTTATTTTTTGTAATAATAATGTCTCATCAACATGTGTAAGTGTAAAAATAAATGTATTAAAATATAAGGTTTTTAAAGTAGTCCTTTTTTACAATAAAATCCCGATATGCTGTTTTTGCGTTCGCAAAACGATATAGTGTTTTGTTGTCCTTTTATTATTATAATATCCCGATATAGATTTTTAGTGTCCTTTTTATTACCATAAAATCCCGATATGCTATTTTGGTGTCCTTTTTATTGCTATAAAAATCACGATATGCTCTTGTTTTATTACTCTAAAATCCCGATATGCTGTTTTTGCGTTAGCAAAATGATATCGTGTTTTATTGTCCTTTTATTATTATAATATCCCGATACGAGATTTTTAGTGTTCTCTTTATTACCATAAAATCCCGATATGCTGTTTTGGTGTCCTTTTTATTGCTTTAAAAATTACGATATGCTCTTGTTTTATTACTATAAAATCCCGATATGCTGTTTTTGCGTTCGCAAAATGATATAGTGTTTTATTGTCCTTTTATTATTATAATATCCCGATTCGAGATTTTTAGTGTCCTTTTTATTACCATAAAATCCCGATATGCTATTTTGGTGTCCTTTTTATTGCTATAAAATCCCGATATGCTGTTTTGGTGTCCTTTTTATTGCTATAAAATCACGATATTCTGTTTTTGCGTTCGCAAAATGATATAGCTAGTGTTTTGTTGTCCTTTTATTATTATAATATCCCAATATGATATTTTTAGTTCCCTTTTTATGACTATAAAATCCCGATATGCTGTTTTTGCGTTCCCAAAACAGCATATTATAAAACAATTTTATGTAAATCTAAGCAGTCATTATTTTAAGCTATCTTTGATTTATGTATTTATTTTCTTATTTAGAAAATATATCGTGTTTCATTCCTCTCCATCATCCCTTCCTTTTCCTTTGATTGATAATATCTCACTTTATACTCGTATGATAAGGATTCTGGTAATTGCTCGTGTTTGTGGGGTTTATGGGCGAATGCTCACGTATATGTTCATGGATTTCGTGGGGATGGATAGTCATTTGAATGTTTTTTGCGACCATGTAGCTTGTTTCATTTACTTTTGTCGGTTGAAAGAGATTGCCGCTTGGCAATAAGTCCGCCAGATTGTATTTGCAATAAAAGTATAAATAAAATATACAAATGGCGAATTTATTACCAAATAGCAATCTCTACCAACCAATCAGATTAAAGTTACGCACTTGAATGTCAATTGCAAGACGAAAGGTAACAATATTATTTTATTAACCCTTCATTGCAAAAACAATACGGCTACATTATTGCCAAGCGGCAATCTCTTCCAACCAACCAGATAAAAGTAAATAAAGTAAGTTACATGGTCGTAAACAATTTTCGAATTATTATTCATCTTTACGAAATTTATGAACATGTACGTAAAAAAATAAAACTGAGATATCATCAATCAAAGGAAAAGGAAGGAACGGTGGAGAGGAAAGGAAATATTTTCAAACAGAAAATAAAAAATTTAAACAAATGAAAAAAAAGGAAAATAACAGTAAAACAAAATGTCACCAAAGATTGGGAAGGAGAAAGATGGAAAATGATAAAATAGGAGTTATGGACACACATTTATCATTGAAGAGAGATTTAATATTTTTTATTTCACTGTTTTCAACTTTAAAGCAAGCCAATGAGGACGAGAGTCTAAAAGGAGCTGGCAACTGATTCCAGAGTCTGACTGCATGGAAAGTAAGGGATGATCTGAAGGATTGATTCAAGTGCAGGAAAAAGAAAGAAACAAAATCCTAATGAATATTATAATTTTATTTATTAAATCTAATTAGTTTTGGTAGGTAGTTCACTGACAATATAATGATTTGTAATCAACAATATATTATGTCAATTAATTTAAGATACTGCATTAAATCTTTTCAGCTCTGCTTGAGAGAATCCTGCCCCCAAGGAGTATACCAGATTCTCCCCTCTGAACCCATAGGTGTTCTGAAAAGCCTTCTTCAGTCGATCAGACTGGTGTGGATTGAAGGGCATGCTGACCTGCTGGGTATACCGAGGATCCCCCACCAGCAAATTTCTGCCGGTTCGCAAGTATTTGCCTACATTCAGGAAGTCTAGTTGCTCGAGGGTTATGTGTGGCACTGAACAGTGGATTGTGCAAAGCAGAAGAAATATCTGAAAAATAATTTTGTTGAGATCATTAAGTTACGAGCAACGTTCCCTCTAAGGTGTGCGCGTGTGCGGCCACATCTCAAAGAAAGGAACATGTAACCATATTTTGTTTTGCGCAATTATACATTTTATTTGATATTTTATGATGGGTTCTCAGGTTCCTGTATTTGAGATGTGTGCGGAACATGGAAACGCCATATAGAGTCAACGCCCCGTAAGGAAAGAATAGTGTAGAAGAGTGACCATGATTTTTTATTTATTATATGATATATATTCAGATTATTTAGTTTATTTATTAATTATTAATTAAAAAATACAGAAGTGGATTTTTTGTTTAGAACAAAGATTTGTTTATTGATACAGAAAAAGAAAGTTTGAAAGAAACAAGAAGTTTTATTGATTTTTTTACAAACCTTTATATATAACTTACATATTTGAAAAATGTAATTTATGATATCGTGGTGCATTATGTTGACTACATAGTTTTATCTATGAATGAATATGCATATTTGCGCACTTCCCTCTTTTTTTCTTGCACATATAAGTTGATGGGCCGCACACACAATGAAAAAATTAAGGGGAACGTTTTTCTACTTAAATATGGTCATGCCGCGTACAGTTATAAGTGAGCTTAATTGTGCACTCACAAATAATGCCGTAACTAGGCAGGTGCATAGGACGACGGATGCCTTGAAAAGGTATTGAAAACAAAAATTGTCAAATATAACAGGAGAAATTCTAATAGAGGCAAGGCTGCTTGCTGCTGAGAGAAATAAGTGGCAGAGAATCTCGTGTCGCCATATTTCACAGTTCGTATCGGACTGTTACACATTTTTAGGTTTTACAGTAATAATATCTTTGATGCTAAAGATATTTTGTGAAATTTGTATAAATATTTAATTCCTTCTAAATTAGAGTTGTATGGTGAGCGAAAGTTTGGACTTTTCATCAACTAAATTAGAGTTGTATAGTGAGTGAAAGTTTGGACTTTTCATCAACTAAATTAGAGTTGTATAGCGAGTGAAAGTTTGGACTTTTCATCAACTAAATTAGAGTTGTATAGTGAGTGAAAGTTTGGACTTTTCATCAACTAAATTAGAGTTGTATAGTGAGTGAAAGTTTGGACTTTTCATCAACTAAATTAGAGTTGTATAGTGAATGAAATTTTGGACTTTTCATCAACTAAATTAGAGTTGTATAGTGAGTGAAAGTTTGGGCTTTTCATCAACTAAAATACTAAAATATTGTAGAACCAGTACAAAAAAACGTTCTTGAGATAATGAATGTATAGAACAGAGGGTGATTGTCCAAAATATGTGCACCATATTGAACTTTTGACGGTTTTCTATTATAGAAGCCTCGAAATAAGAAGGCATTGTGTTATTTTTAATAAAAGTACTGCAATATAATTTTAACTGTCTTGTTATGTTAAAGGCACTTAGTTTTTATGTCTCCAATAATTAAAACCATACAAGAAATCATCCTTTATTCTACGAGTATGTACCAATTTGCAGAACAAAAATCATGGCTAAACACTCAATGATACACGGTTTAGAGATAATGAATCAATTGAGTGACACAATGGATAGAATCTTAGCATCGCTCATCAGTATGAGAAAAATCTTGTTTAGTATTTTTCCATATGAATAAATTAATCAGACCCACATTATGCAACAGGAGATATTTATATGTGGAGCAAATAAAATATCCCGAGTTGTAATGCTGATGTAAGCAGGATATAGGCAAAACCCTAATTTACTGGGGACACAACTAATCAAAGGCAACAAACCCAGATCCATATAAATTGAGTTTTTACTTTAAATTACTTGTTACTAGTTCCAACCCGTGAAATATTCACGGAAGTAAAACAAATTCTACATTTATGAAAATATATATTCATTAATGTAGAATTTGTTTATATATATCATTTATACATCATCCCCTTTTACACCGGTTCAAAAATTGTTAGCTAGGTATTTAAAATTCATTAGGTATCACAAACCCACCGAGATTCAAATTTCGAATTACTTTAGGAGAGAATCCAATTATTCCTCATGTTTGTTTTTTACAAATCGAAGTTTTTTTATAAATCGAAAAATAGTTTTTCTCTAAACTGACATTTTAATTCCTAATTTTCATTATAATGACTTTCTAATGTATTGTATGATTTGTATCTATCTTTAAATAGGCAAGATCAACTATGAATTAATACTAATTACGAACATTTAATTTAATGTATAAAAAAATCAAAAATCCAATTATCGTATACCCCATCCCTCCTAGCCAATGCAGACTAACGTAGTGACTTTTGACGAACGTCACCAAATATAATTTGATTTTATCAGACATATTTTTGCTAATTTGTAACGAGATGTATTATTTTGTCATTATTGTTAGTTTTATGTAATGTATTTACCTAAGTGACTTGCTATTTAATAGAATCGAGGCTTATATTAAAGTTGATAAAATAATTAAAATTACTGAACATCGTTACAAGGTTTGTATTGGGGAACATTTGTGAAACGTCACAGGGACCATGCTACATTTTCTTTAGTATAATTGGTTTATACAGTCATCTTTGGTGGCAATAACAACTAATACCCTAATCATATGGTACAGAGAACAAGTGACTTTTCAAGTATACAGAGGACGGAGACCGTTCGATAGAAGAGATCTCACTACCTGAAACGTTCTATTGAAGTATTCGGGTTTGCCAACTCTTTTCTCTCCGGGAATCTCCGAAGAATCAAAGTATTCGTAGCACTCAATTTTAACCTGAGACGAGATTCGGAGATCTCTTGTCTAAAAAAATTCTGGAAATATTGAGGAACCTGATAGTTGATCGTCTTGAATACCATAAGATTTTGTACTGTACCTTATATTCTAAAACAAGTATATGAACATCTAAAGCAAGGTGTGGATATACAAGACCTGTGTGCACCCCATAATGACATACAGTATAGAATCCAGAGCCGACACTGTCAGAACCAAAAACCTCCTACAAATCAGCGAAATGAAGGTACTCAGGAAAATCACTGGCAAAACCCTTCGTGATAGAGTACGAAACACAGAAATCTGAAGGATGTGCGAAGTTGAAGATATTGTCAGATGGGGACGACAGAGAAGAAGGTTCTGGAACAAACATGTATCCAGAATGGCGGAACCAAGAGCCGTAAGAATGGCCAGGGACAGTATCCCCCAAGCAAGCAGACCTCCAGGACGACCTCCCAAAAGATGAAGACAGCTGGCAGTCGACGTCACAAGAGGGAAACGATGATGCAAGATCATAACAGGCCAAAAAGAAGAGAAAGAAGAAGACCTTCTGTTCTACTAGTGATGTATAATGGAAATTCAATTATTTAAATTATAAGTTCAAAATTAAGACGAGAGACTTACAATATATAAAGATTTCATTTTGTCTCACCACCAAACATTCACCAGTCCAACTTCAAAGCACTACTGATTAGTAGTCCTCAATGGATGACAATATAAAAGTGAAACTTTTTCTTGAAACACTTCTAGGTTGAGACATTAGTATGCTGTCAAAGTAAGTCCTGTTCTGTAACAATGCGTCTGAATAATTCATATGACATCTGTTGCGTAATATCCTATTACTGCCGGTTGTGTTACACATATGTCTTAATGTATTTGGAGAATTTGGTATTATTACAATTTAAATTTCATATTGACACTTTTTTCGCAATAAAATAGTTTTTTTTTTATATCAATTTTGGCATTCCATCCTGAATTTTTTTTGTACCAATGAGAGTGTAGAGCAATGTAACACATCGATCAATAAGTCCCAGGACTAACTACTAAAACGACATTTGTTTGTCAAAATTCTTCTTCATTCATCAACATAGTCTTCTTCAAGAGCAATACATTCATTCCAACGCTTTCCTAACTTTTCTATGCCAGCTGTGTAGAACGATTTATCTTTGGTTTCAAAATAGGCGTTAGTTTCGGCAATCACTTCTTCATTGGAGCCAAATCTCTTTCCCTGGAGCATCTTTTTGAGGTCTGCGAACAGCAAATTGTCACTGGGGGCCAAATCTGGAATACGGTGGGTGCGGAAGCAATTCGAAGTTTAACTCATGCAATTTGGCCATCGACTTGTGACACTGTGCATTGTCCTGATGAAAGAGAACTTTTTTCTTCTTCATATGGGGCCGTTTTTTTGCAATTTCTGCCTTCAAACGCTATGTAATATTCGCTATTGATGGTTTTTATACCATGTGCATCCCAAAATACGGAGACCAGAGACATTCCCGGCCAACTGTTGAGTTTTTAGTCGCTTCGGACGACTTTCACCGACTGCTCTCCACTTAGCTGACTGCCGATTTGATTCCGGAGTATGTTATAGTGGTGGATCCAAGTTTCATCTATTGTTACATACCGACGCAAAAACTCCTCTTTATATCACGTAAACAGTGCCAAACAGCCCTCTGAATCATCGATGCGTTGTTGTTTCTGTTCCATTGTGAGCAAACGAGGCACCCATTTCGAAAAAAGGTTTTTCATGACCAAATGTTCATGCAAAATAGTGTAAACACTACCAAATGATATCTTCAGGATGTCAGCTATCTCACACAACTTTATTTTGCGATTTTCCATCACGATTTTGAGTTTTTTTTTAGGTTTTCTGGTGTAACAGCCTCATTTGGACGACCAGAGCGTTCAGCATAATTTGTGTCTGTACGACTGCGTTTGAAATCAGCATACCACCGACAAATGGTTGTTTTCGACGGAGCAGAGCCCAGATAACACTTTTCAAACCATCGCTGAGTTTGAATGGTATTTTTTCCCATTAAAAAGCAATGTTTTATCAACACACTAAATTCAGTTTTTTCCATTGTTTTCAAAATAGCAAAAGTAGCGTCACTGTAACTCAATGACACAATGTCATGAAAGTTTGACACGTAACTTCTAAAGGTTGGTACTAACTGAGAATGGCATGGATTTGTTATTAGAGGCGCCATCTGTTGGTTATTTCCTGGAATTGTTGATTGATATATTATGTGACATGGTTTCTGTTACAAACTGATCAAAAAACCTGAAACATATTATCCACCTGCAAATGAAGGGAAAGAAAGGATTTGGGAAGCTGATCTTGTCCAGATATCCAGGGAAGTGATTATTAAAAGACACAAACACACATTTATAAAAAATCAACAGGTTCTTTATTATGTTTAAACTGGACATAATATATCGCTGTTGTATTCACTAAAGAATTGTGAGGTTAACCAGTTAACCAGTTAACCAGTTAACCAGTTATCCAGTTATCCAGTTATCCAGTATACTATGCCGTCTTCTGATGATGTAGCCTTCTAGCCAGTGGTTCTTTACCTTATTTGTTTAAGACACAAAGATTTTTTTAAATATATTAAGTACCGTTTAATAAATTTAACGTCTCAGTTAGATTATCAATAAATTGGCATTTGAGGAGTAATTTAACATTTAACAGTGAAATGCTTTTTTCAAGGGACCAGATATATTAGCTTACACGGGAAATCTTCTTTTTGTATGAAAGCGTTAAATAAATAAATAAATATAGTATACATATCGTCACGCCATATCTCTCTTTGGTAAACAGAGAGGAAATATCTCCATATCTTCCTATCTACACACAGCTCATATGTTTTGTCATGCTTCTTACGTTTCTATCGGTCAACATCTCAACAACCACATACTTCCATTCATTTCTTGATCTACCTCTTCCTTGTACATAATTTATTCCAGAGATATAAATTTGTATAAAAGTCTTTCAGAACTCATTCTCTCCGTATTTCCAAACCATCTCAAGATTTCTTTCTTCATTCTTCTTACAACATCCACGGCCTAGTTGGTAAAACACTTGTCTTCTAACATAGGGGGCTGAACTGAGTGCAATTCCATCAAAAGAATAATTCCATTCTATATACAACTACGCAATGTTTTCTAAAATATCTCCAATGATGTAAAATATGCATTGGACATTTTTACATATGACTATTTTAAATTTGTTAGTAATAGAGGTTTATACAAACAGCTTATGGACATAAAAACAGCTGTCGAAGTGTCTGCCGATGGAACACCCCCTACCATGGGCTGTATGGAAGTCTCTGAATTGCCTACGCACCGACCTGGATAGATAACAAGAGAATCTCCTTAGAATGAGGTTTGTAGCAGATTACTCCCTATTACACATATATGATGACATATAATCAATGTAGCACTTGATGGTCTGGTAGTTATGCCTTGTGAGTCGCTCAGAAGAAAACCTGCAGAAGGGAAGCCCCAATGCTATCGCTGTTGCTTCTTACTGGACTGGTAGGATATAGATCTGGTATTGTCAACACAATTGGAATGGAAGAAGACAGTAAAACCACTGATAATGTCAATAAATCGCAACGGTTGCCAACATCGTTTTTGCTGGGCCTCGTAGTCGAGGATCCTCTCGCAATTCCAACGTCAGTTGGAAAGCGAAGCTGTGCTGTGGAGTTTTATTTTTTCTTCTTTACTCTTCCCTTTGAGTGAGTCGTTGCACACTAACATACTCACCGGCCATCCGCTGTACTTGATCCCATGGCACACTGAAGTGACACAATTGGAGCACACTTGCATGATTTATCCTTTTTTTTTTTTAATGAATAGATATGACAGAATTCATGGGTATACCTCAAATACAAGGTGGAAAAATGCTTGTTTAAACTGGTGATCTTCCAACAAATTTTGCAGTACTGTGCAGCCATGCACCTCACTCCTAATGTGGTGCCAATATGACTATATCATATTGTAAAAATGCCTATATCATTCAAGAGGAGTAGCACAGTGCGGGGCACGAATAGGTGACCTCCTGCACAGAAGTTCAGTGTGTTATCGCATGACCATGCATCTCAAACATACATACCATCACGCCAATTCTCTGTTGAGGTAGGCAGAGAGGTGAGAGCTCCAGATTTTAGTATCGCGACACACATCTTTTGCCTCTTCTACATCCATACAACTCCTACGATTTCTCTGATTTTTATAAATCCTTCTTTCAAAATATCATTCACTTGATTCCACCATACTTTCTTTGGTCTTCCTCTACCACGCCTTCCACTCGCATTTGCACTGTATATTTGTTTTGTTAGTTTTTCTTCATTCATTCATTCTACATGCCCAAACTATCTGAGAGTAGTACTTTAGAGTATTTTAATCTTACTTAATACATACCAGTGTCAATCAAAACAATACATGATGACCTACGTAGCCTTCGTAACATATATGAACCCTTTAGTTGTAATCTGGACGTTTGGGTTTGATTACAAATTGAATAAAAAAAAAAGATCCCAGTATAGTGTTTCACATAAGGCATTTTTTGTGCATTCACAAAACGGGCAATTTTTTAGTGTTTTCACAAAACATAGGCAAAGAACCACTGGTCTAGGCAAATGCCTCGTGTGCCTACTTACTTGATAATAAATTTCGATTTAAAAGGCAAAATATTATGAACACAATATTCATTACATATCCTAAAGTGAATTGATTATACCTTTATCAAAAGAAAAATAAGAGATATTTATATAATTAAATTAAATATTTTATTCAAATGGTGAAAAGAGTACTTTTATATCTATATATTTAAATGTGTATATAAAGGGTCTTTCAAATTGAGTGATTTTTTTTATTCAATTTTTTTTAATTCTTGAATAAAACACACAATTTGCTTTGATTTCAAAAAACTTTTTATGGGTCATTGAAGTATAATGTATGACGTTTAAACACCGATAACGCGAATAATTTCGTCCTTCAGCTCAGGGATTGATTGGGGGTCACTCTTGCTTTTTACGTAACCGTAGAGAAAATAATTCAACAGTGTCAGATCACATGATCTTGGTGGCCAATTAACATCACCGTTTCCGGAGATTACAATACATAAAATAATTTAACAATTTGAACACATTGTTGTATTGTATACAACTCCATTTTTATAAATGTCATACATTACACTGCTCAAATGTCACAGGACCCAGGCAAGTTCATGACGCCATCTGTGTTTTATCCAAGAATTTAAAAAAATGTTCAATTTGAAAGACACTTTACATATTAATTTCTAGAATAAATTGTGTCCTTATTCTAGAAACTGTTATTAGATCTGGCTATTAAAGCAAAGTTATACGTTAGATGATTTATGTTCGATTTCCAAAAAGCGTTCTTCGTGTGTAAACAATGGATGATTTCAGCCCGACACACCTGAAAAATAAATGTAAAATATATTATGAAACGAAAATGAAATTAGTAAAAATGTTTTGATGTTTTCACAGTACAGTGTGGTTTGGCTTAACAGAATGAAAATTAAAAGAATTTGTCTGGAAACAATAATTGCATGCTTGTTGCTCACTCCTGCGACTATTATTGCCTCTTCGCGTGCTGCGGTTGTACTGAGAACACATCCGATGACGAACAGCGAGTTTCATACTTACTCTAGTAATTCTAAGCCTGCAAGCTCGATTAAGGGGGCTGAAGATAATGCTGTCTTCCGGTGGCACTCTTCAATATGTTTGAATCAATATTTAGGATAAGTTGATAGTTGCCATATGAACGAAAACAAAAATTAACTTAAAGGGCACAGTAATCAATTTAAGAATCAAACATTAAATTTCTAAGGGGAGTAGTAAGGAAATTTTACAATTTATGGATAGTGAAATATTTATGAATTTTATAAAGTCTGACATAATCCAAGAAATTGTAACAAACTTGACCAAATGAAAAATTAAATTTATTTTGAGTACAGGAAAGTTTTGATAATAACTTAGGTTATTTTGGCAGCTGTGGTCTAACTGTAAGCATTCATTATAGACACCCCAGGTTCGATTCCTGGCTGAGTTGATTCAGGACTGACTTTACTTCTATACCATTTTACATCTGAATTTGTATTCTTCTGTAACTTATATGCTGCTTATCATAAATTCTTATAGTGCTATTAACCCTTCCCTTACGGTGTTAAAATTGAAACGCGTGCTCCGGTGTTGGGTAGTGAGTACGCGATCAAAAATTAGCGATTTTAAATCGGAAAAATAAGAACATTCATAGATGATCCCCTTAATTAATTATAATTGAAGTTAAAAATTATAATAATTGAGATTTATTTGCTGAAAACATTAAAAAACCATCTGGCAACGCTCACGGAACGGGCGTACGTGTAACCTATTTGCAAGCCTAGAAGCTACTGTGGCGCGGAACGTCAGTCGCATACCCCGGCGCTTACGCTTATGCTTGCGACGTTGAGACAATTCAGCTCCTCGCAATTCAGTGGAGTATGCAAGAGTGAGATGCGAATAGTGTCGCGCTTCCCGCATACTATTCACCTATCGTCAAGACGAGGCACTCGCAGCGTTTAAATGCGAATTTGTTTTCGATCTTTACAAAACACCTCGATGTAGTCGATAAATTCTGATTATTATTAATATTATTTTTTAAATCAATGCGTAAATATATTATGGAGGAATACCTAAAATCTTAACCTTGTATTTATTATATTTATAGAGATATTGATGGTTATTAGAAGCAACGTGTAGAAGATACCCAACACAGGGAAGGAAAGGTTAAGTAACACAAAAATAGCGCAATATAAGACTGCCTAATCAAAGGCAATAGTAGATTAAACCTACTGTTCGTTTTGGAAGTTACATCTCCTTACCATTGGAACTCAGGGTTTAATCTGATAAGAATGTGTACTAGTTGAAGTGCAACAGTTTGCATATAATAAACCAATACATGAACAGCTGTCTTAAATAGCTGATTATCATACTCAATCATGAGGGATAGCTTATTGTTATCAAGACATAAGATAATATCAGCAAATAGACAGAACATAAAGATAAAAGCAATATCTGACAAGCTGAACCGCTTTGTGACTCAACGAGGTATTTATGAATTGCCATTTATTGATTTTTGACTCATAAAACAAGTCTTTGCTGTACATTGTACGTATTCCAATTTAAAGGATTGATATGATGCTATTAGGTGTACCGGAAAAGAATGTCGTTTTTTTAATAAAACAATTTGGTGCATTTAATGTATTTATTTATTAAAATTTAGTTCAAAATATAATTGCCATCGTTTGATATAACCTCCTTCCACCTCTCAGTCAATTTTTTAATACCACGTTCGTAAAATTCAGCTGGTTTCGATGCAAAATACTCAGATATGCCTTTTGTGACATCCTCATAATTTTTGTCTTCTTTTCCGTTTAAAAAGTGTTGCATTGACCGGAACAAATGGTAATCCGATGGAGCAAGATCCGGTGAATATGGTGGGTGACCTAAGGCTTTAATTGTTTCTTTCGTAATTTTTGAGGTATGCGGTCGTGCATTATCGTGCTGTAAAAACACTTGTCCACGATTAGCCAGTGCAGGTCTTTTTTTTTTTATTTCTGCATCTAAATGCTCTAGTTGATCACAATACACTTGGGCGTTAATTGTCTGTCCGGGTTTTAATGTTTCGAAATAAATTATTCCCTTGCAGTCCCACCAAACAGACAAAAGAACTTTTTTTGCAGTGAGCCCGGGCTTAGGGGTGGGTTTTGGTACCTGACCCTTTGAAAGCCATTGTTTCTTGCGTCTTTGGTTTGAATACAACACCCATTTTTCGTCACCAGTTACAAGATGTTGTAGAAATGGAGTTTTGGTATTTAATTCCAATAAACGCTGTGAGTGCCTCGATCTTGGGTCTTGACGATAGGTGAAGAGTATGCGGGAAGCGCGACACTATATTCGCATCTCACTCTTGCATACTCCACTGAATAGCGAGGAGCTCAATTGTCTCAACCTCGCAAGTGTAAGCCACGCCCGGGTTAGCCACCAGCCCTGCCGCGCCGCAGTAGCTGTTGGGCTGGCAACGAGACTAGATCTACGCCTGTTTCGTGAGCGTTGCCAGATGGTTTTTTAATGTTTTCAGCAAATAAATCTCAATTATTATAATTTTTAACTTCAATTATAATTAATTAAGGGGATTATCTATGAATGTTCTTATTTTTCCGATTTAAAATCGCTAATTTTTTATCGCGTACTCACTACCCAACGCCGGAGCGCGCGTTTCAATTTTATCACCGTAAGGGAAGGATTAAACAATTTAAAAGTAGCAGAATATGGAATGAAGTGATAAAGGATGAATGTGAGCTTATGTATTAAGTAAGATGGAGAAGAATGAATACGTTAAGATGGTTTGGGCATGTGGAACGAATGAATTAAGAAAAATGAACAAAAAAAGATATATAGTGCTAATGTGGAAGGTGTGTGAGAAGGAAAGTATAGTTGGATCAAGTGAATGATATTTTGAAAGAAGGAAAAGTAGAAAGTCAGAGAATATATGGAAATAGGAGAGGCTAAGGATGTACGTTGAGATAGCAAAGTATGGCGCTCTGTCCTCTCTGTCTCTCCAGAGAGGGAAATGACGTAATGGTATGTATGCTTTCATTTGAATTTTGTATAATTTTTAAGAATAAAATTCGATTTTTATAGAATTGCGTTGCGGCCATTTAAAAATAATAAATAAATGATAGAAGATTGATTAGCAAGAAATAAATATAACCATTTACTAACCCAATTTTTATTGAGACCACATCTGGAGCTGTTTAAGTTCAGGTTCATCATCTTCCGCGACGACAGCAGCTAAAAGTAGTAATGAGAAAAGTTAAATTACACCTCAATTGCGCTTCAACACTTCACCAATACCAGGTTAGTCAAAAAGTTTTGAATGCGGAAATGAAAATACATTTTTTTTGGGGGGGAAATCACTTTTATTGCTCAGTATAGTCTCCCATAAGATCAATACACTTGGTCCAACGATCTTCCAACTTTGTTGTCCCATCACGGAAGTGACTTTCTGGAAGGCCTGCAAAATACTCCTCTACGACGGCTATAACCTCTTCGTTTGATGAAAAATGCTTTCCACGAAGGAATTTTTTGAGATGTGAGAACAGCCAGAAGTCAGAGGGAGCTAAATCTGGCGAATAGGGTGGATGCTGCAACAATTTGTACCCCAATTCACTGATTTTCGCGATGGTTTTTTTGAGCTGTGTGAGCAGGTGCATTGTCTTGATGAAAAATGATTTTTTTCTTCTGCAAACCGGGTCTTTTTTCACAAATTTTTTCATCCAACTGGTCCAAAAGGTCACAATAATAATCAGAGTTGATTGTCTTACCAGTGTGGAGATAATCTATCAATAAAATTCCTTTTGCATCCCAAAAAACTAACTGACGCTAACACCTTCTTGGCCGATTTCTGGACACGAACTCGCTTCGGAGCCAAAGTGCCTGGTTCACACCACTCCTTAGCCTCTTGTTTTGATTCAGGATCATGGTGGTAGACCCAAGTCTCATCCATAGTGATGAATCGACGCAGAAAATCCTTTTTATCCTTTCGAAATTGCTCCAAATGTTGCTCAGAAAGTCGCATTCGAACGTGTTTTTGTTGCATTGTTAACAAATGCGGCACCCATTGTGCACACAGTTTTTTGAAACCCAAAACTTCAGTCAAAATATGCCATGTTGTTCCATGTGAGATGCCTATGGTGTCAGCTATCACATCCACAATTGATCGATGATCTTCCAAAACCATATCCTGTATTTTCAGTATGATTTCTGGTGTTGATGCACTTTTTGGACGTCCTGAGCGTGGATCGTCTTCAACGCTTGTACGGCCACGCTTTAACTCCAAAACCCATCGGCGAACGGTTGGAAATGAAGGAGAAGATTCCTTTAATACTTTCACCATCTTTGCATGGATCTCAGTAGCCGATAAACCTTCCAAAACAAAGAATTTAATCACTGCACGATATTCGGATTTTTCCATTGTTAAAAAATACACTGACACGTCAACTTCAAATGGCTTGTAAACAAAGAATGAATTGACAGATCGAAATGAAATTTTGAGTACGTTCTTATGAAAGATGAAATATTAAAATGGCGTAGAAATTTTGGTTTTTCTACTGCTCCATAGATGTCGCTTTCAAAACTTTTTGACTAACCTAGTATATTGAATTGAAATTACGAACGCATCACCAATAAAAAATCCTGATAGATGAATGACATATTCACAAATTATTATTTGGCCTCCGGCTGCATCACGTCAAATTGTAAATTTGAATTATGCATGATTATTATGGTTAATTTGTTATTGACATTTTTAAAAGAGAATTCTCTAAATTTTGCATTTTTGTCACACAGCTGTTGACCTTTTCTTGACTTTTTAATATTCTTTAGTTAGTTTTTGAGTCTTGATGTAGATTTCCCTGAAGCGTATTCTGCGATGATAATCTAAACTTGAAACTTCGACAACGGTTAGTCAAATGCTACGTATGGTCAGTGTTATTATATGGACTGGAATAATGGACCCTCAAAGTTGGTAGTATGGACCGACTGGAAGCATTCGAAATGTGGATACACCGGAGAATGCTACGGATACCCTGGACAGATATGGTCAGCAACATAAGGGTTCTTCAAAGAGCCAAAGTTGATAGAGTTGCTGACTAATATTAAAATTCGAAAGGTGACCTATTTGGGTCATGTACGAGGCATATCCAGAAAGTAAGTGTACTGAATTTTTGTTGGTTACAATTTTTTTTATTTAAACAAAAAAATTACGTGGTTACCGTAGTACATATGTAAGCTATTTTTCGACATAGTCGCCATTCCTCTCAATGCAGGTGGTGAAGCGGGGTATCAACTTTTTGATGCCTTCCTCGAAGTAGTTTCCCGCCAACCCCTCCGTCCACTTCTCCACCTCCTCCTTTACCTCCTCGTCGGTTGAAAACCTTTTTCCACCCATGTGCAGCTTCAGGGAGGTAAAGAGATAGTAATCTGAAGGTGCTAGGTCAGGGGAATGCGCGGGATGGTTCAGGACATCCCATTTAAACAAGGCAAGTAGTTCCTTCGTGGCGTTGGCCGTGTGTGGTCTGGCATTGTCGTGCAGCAGGCAGACTCCCTTTGTCAGCATGCCTCTCCTCTTGTTCTGAATCGCCCTCCGCTTTATTTTTAGGGTCTCACAGTATCTTGCAGAGTTGATGGTCTCCCCTTGAGGCATATATTCAATTAAAATTATGCCTTGACAGTCCCAAAACACGGATGCCATGATTTTCTTGGCTGAAATTGTGGTTTTGAACTTTTTGGCAGAGGGTGAAGAGGTGTAACGCCACTGTTGAGACTGCCTTTTGATTTCAGACGTGTAGTGTGCAACCCAAGTTTCATCTCCAGTAACGATGGAGTGGAGAAATTCATCTCCATGGAGTTTGCAGCGCCTCAAAAACTCTTGCCCGGCATTATTTATTTCGTACTTGGCGGGAGATTGGATTGACATTTTTCACGAAACGTGTTGTCGCGTCGACACTTCTCAACGTACTGACCTCGAACTGGTCTCGTTGCGGAGGGGAAGGGTCAGGCTACACGGAAGTGTAGCCAACATGTCGAAAATAAAATCCACCCGGTCGTGAGAGCCTCAGTACACTTACTTTCTGGATACGCCTAGTACTTAGAAGAGCAAAGTACAAATTACTGCACCTGATCATCCAAGGCAAAATCGAGGGCTAAAGCGGTGTTGGCAGGAGGCAAACCTCCTGGCTCTGCAATATACGTGATTTGACTGGTATAGGGAGCGTTGGGGATCTTTTTCGGGCAGCCGGGGATAAAGATGCCTACTCTCAGGTGATATTCAAAGTTGGGGAGACCTGACATGACAATGGGATGAAGATGAAGCAGATTTCTCATCAATTTGTATCAATTTGCCATTTCGTTGTTTAATGCTCCGCTTTTTTATCAATGAGTTTACTCACTACTTTCTACACTCACTAAGCTAATGAATAATAACAAAATTAAGTGATTAGGAAACCTAAAACTGATGTTTTGAGTAAGATGAAGAAGAGCACTGTCAGATGGTTTGGGCACGTGGAACGAATGGAATGAAGAAAGACTAACAAAACAAATATATAGGGAAATTGTGTTCGAGATATGTGGTGCTCCCCTAAAGTACTGGAGAACTCTGAGAAATGCCTTCTGGTCTCAGGTTCGAGGAAAGGAAAATCCTGATCTATTTCCTTCTCGTGGTGGGGAGTGAGCAACGACCTCGTGTCGGCAAATAAAGACAGGGACCGAGCGTTGGCCGGAATAAGCTGACCACCAACTTTCGTCTGTTGTTTAGGGCACCCTCTTGTCCTGGAGAAGTAAATAATCTCCAAAGGCGGAAGAACTTTCGTGGTCAACGGCATAGGATGTGGAAAGAAACTACCACATTAAAGGCCCAAGTGGCATCCCAAGAACCAGCAAAACATGATTCAATCTCAAGTAAAATTCTCCGGAGGTAAAATAGTCCCCCGTTCGGATCTCCGGGTGGGGACTGCTCGAGATGGTGGATTCACAAAATTGAAGAGTTGAAATTGCTGCAAACCAGTCTTAGGACTGCAACCACGGAGAGAGATATGTGGTAGATGAAGACAAAAGAAAGTATGGCTGGATCGAGTGTATATTTTGAAAGAAGGATATGTAAAAAGTCTGAGAAATTGTAGGAATCGTATGAGGTGTTTGGATGTAGAAGAGGCGAAAGATGTGTGTCGCTGTAGGAAAGTCTGGCACTCTCCCATCTCTGCCTACCCCAATTTAAATCATTTTTATATTTAAAAAATCCTCAGTGACCATGTTTAAATGTAAAAGAGTTCTTCTTACAACAGAACAAAAACTTGAAATAATTACAAAAAAATGACAAAAGGTTATCACTGAAGTCCTATACAAATTGATTTTGAAGACGTTTTGTCTTGATTCTAGTATGTCCATAAATCTATTATATTTATCAGATCATTCAATTTTTAATTACTTATCTTATTTATGGATTTTTTGGCATCTGTTATTTTTATTACTTATCTTATTTATGGATTTGTTTGTCTTTGTTATTTTTATTATTTATCTTTTTTTTTTTTTCAAACTAAGTCATATCCAGAAAGTAAGTGTACTGAATTTTTGTAGGTTACAATTTTTTTTATTTAAACAAAAAAATTACGTGGTTACCGTAATACATATATAAGCTATTTTTCGACATAGTCGCCATTCCTCTCAATGCAGGTGGTGAAGCGGAGTATCAACTTTTTGATGCCTTCCTCGAAGTAGTTTCCCGCCAACCCCTCCGTCCACTTCTCCACCTCCTCCTTTACCTCGTTGTTGGTTGAAAACCTTTTTCCACCCATGTGCAGCTTCAGGGAGGTAAAGAGATAGTAATCTGAAGGTGCTAGGTCAGGGGAATGCGCGGGATGGTTCAGGTCATCCCATTTAAACAAGGCGAGTAGTTCTTTCGTGGCGTTGGCCGTGTGTGGTCTTGCATTGTCGTGCAGCAGGCAGACTCCCTTTATCAGCATGCCTCTCCTCTTGTTCTGATTAGCCCTCCGCAATTTTTTTAGGGTCTCACAGTATCTTGCAGAGTTGATGGTCTCCCCTTGAGGCATATATTCAATTAAAATTATGCCTTGACAGTCCCAAAACACGGATGCCATGATTTTCTTGGCTGAAATTGTGGTTTTGAACTTTTTGGCGGAGGGTGAAGAGGTGTGACGTCACTGTTGAGACTGCCTTTTGGTTTCAGGCGTGTAGTGTGCAACCCAAGTTTCATTTCCAGTAACGATGGAGCGGAGAAATTCATCTCCATGGAGTTTGCAGCGCCTCAAAAACTCTTGCCTTTTTACAAAATTTCGCACTTGGCGGGAGATTGGGTTGACATTTTTCACGTGTTGTCACGTCGACACTTCTCAACGTACTGACATCGAACCGGTCTCGTTGCGGAGGGAAAGGGTCAGGCTAAACGGAAGTGTAGCCAACATGTCGAAAATAAAATCCATCCGGTCGTGAGAGCCTCAGTACACTTACTTTCTGGATACGCCTCGTACAAACATTTGTCAAGGCTATACCTATATACACATTTATTACTTAACTAATCTTAATTATATGTTATCATTTATGAACTTACTTAATCTTATTTTCCTACATATCATTTTATTTATTTAATCTTAATATCTTAGAAAATAATTAACACCTACATACTACTTATAACTAGATAACAATTCTTACACTAATTATTTAGCAAAAACAAGTCCACTCGTTCAGGCTACTTGAATTCCATCACATTCCCTCAGACCTTGGTCCCCCCAGCTAATACTGTAGGTGGACTAGTCAGGCAACAGATAATGCTTCGGGAGCTTGTGCTTATAACGGAAGGGTAGGTCGGATTTACATTATTACTTATCTTATTCGTTGATTTGTTTGTCTTTGTTATTTTTTTTATATTGTTGAACCAAAAGTTACACAACCTATTATTCGAATAAAATAAAATAAATAGAATACCTTTCTTCTCTTTTGATTTTGCAGCTGGGACCAGCTCTCCTGTAGGAACCTCGGGAAGTTCGTCGGTCTCGCCCACTCCCAGTAATTCTTTATCTAATTCCTCCTGGAATATAAAATTATTTATTAAATATACACTTCTATTTTGTGTAGTTCCCGACTAATGTTTCTTTTTCAGCAGAAGCACCGCCTGGATGTTGGGTAAGACGACATTTTGGTGATCGTCACACTGGAAACTTGTTCAGAAGATTGCCAGCTGTAGGAGTCTAGGAATTATTCTGGTCTTGTCGCAGGCAGTCAGCTTGAGCAACTCGGCGGTGAGATATTCCATCACGGCGGCTACGACGGGCACTCTGGCATCGACCTTCTCAGCATAGTTGCCATTCCTCAGCAGGCGGTGTATGCAGCCGACTGAAAACTGCAGACGACCGATACGGTCGAATGGGATTTAGCTTTTTCAATTTTTTTTTGAGGTTAGATATTTTTATTTTCGCGAGACCCCTGATATTTCACTGCAACCACCCTGGGAGTCGAGAAACAATGCTACAAAGTAATGGACCACATATATCAGGAAGTTATAACTCGAAACTGACAATAGAGAGTTCACCAGTTTCATATTATGCAATCTAACCATGGATGATTATTGGGTAAAGTTTTCCTGTTTTTGGAGCAGCCACTTAATTGGACTAAAGTGATCTAATCTGTACTTTTTGGGAGTGATAAAAGGTTTCTGGAACATACCTGTTCAAGTTCCTCCAATTCCTTTTCTAATTCTGACTCATCAATATCTTGACCAAAGGCAACAGGATTGCTGATGGCATCGCTGATTTCTCTGGCTACATCTTGTTGCTCTGCGATGTCATCCATGAGATCGTGGACTTGGTCGACATCCCTGAAAATATAAGTAAAATAAAATCATATAATCTTTTTACATGCAGTTACTTCTTCTCTCGTATGGTTTCTCATCTATGATATAGCCTTAGGAGTAACCCGATGGACCTCTTCCAGTCTTGCCAGGAATGAAAAGTATGTATTTACTATGATTGTTGAATAAATCTATAAATAAATATCAAAATTTCTGGTTTTCAACACGTGAGGTGACAACACGTGATGTGGCGGCGCAACACTGCATTTAGACTGAACCGGTTACCAACAGATAAACGATTATAAATACCTAAACAAGTGTAGAAATTTGGCACTGGTAACCCTTGAACTCAGACAGTGGAAGACAGTTCGTAAAATAACATAAATGTTTACATATTTACGATTTCAATAAACACTGTTATTAAAATAATACTTTTTAAATTTAATAGTGTTTTTTCGTTATTAAATACAGGGTGTCCCAAATTTTAACAACCCATTTGTTTTTATTATTATTTTTTGGTTCCATTATATTAAAAGGTATAATAAAAACAAATACGATGATACATTTTGGGATACCCTACTTTGTAGTGGGCGCTTGCAAATAGACCAAGGTTGGGAAACCTTTTAAATTTAAAAATTATATTTAAGACAGACCTCATCAATACAGAGGTTTTCAAAGAGTAAGCCTCAATGACTAAGGTACCATGATTAATTCTCACGAGTACTGAGGGATATTCGAAAACTTGAACAGTTCGATCAGATCGGTAGAGGAAGAGTCTGGTTGAGTTTTGGATATCAATAAAGGATGAATAACTTTCGCTGAACCTTGGTTCCATTTGTGACTACTTACATTTGTAAAGCTAAATTTTCAGCGGTAGTTATAATAAAAAACAAATATCGCGATAATAATAGAAAATTAGGGTAACTGTGTACCAGGTCTGTAAATATGAAACCGGAATTTGATCATAGATAGCTCTAGCTGTCAATGTAGTGACTTCGCTTTTTACGAAAATGGTTCGATGATTGGTTTGCCTCAAAAGAGCAACAGTTTTTTTGGTGTGCAATAAATGTGTATTTTCTATAAAAAAAATCCGGTTTCATATTTACAGACCTGATATAGTTTTTTCCAAGATTCGGAAAAACTATTTGGTGAGCAATATGCTCACCCATCTCACTAATTAAGGTAACTCACTAATCTCACTAATGAATGTTGTGAAAAGATCTTTATACACTAAGGGCACAGTGAAATGAACATTTTTGAACCACCACACTAACACATGATTCATGTAGTTTTGTGCCCGAACATTTAAGATCTGATAATGACTTTGGAATATGCACTCACATATGTTTGTGCGCTGATTTGAGTGCATCAGCGGCATTCTTCATGGTGGTGAGGATGGCCGTGTTAGTGTTGGCTCCTTCCAGAGCCTCACGCTGCATCTCCACAGTGCTGAGGGTGCCGTCGATCTGCTGCAATTGCTTTTCATATCTCTTTTTGTGTTTCAGCGCTTGTATTGCCGCTAAAAAACTTATAAAATTCAGTTTTTTTGAAATAACTAGTAATAAACATTAAAATACTAAAAGGGAACCCCATGGTGTTCTTGAAGTGGTCACTTAAGAGAAATAAACAGGAATATAAATAAGTTTAAATAACCGTTTTATAATAAAAATATCACCTGAAGAGTGTTCATTTTTTAATACCGAAATATAATCCAATGTTTTAAGATCATTTTTTTCTTTTTATTACGAGAACTCGCATTTTATTTGAGGACTAATATAATATGGGAAAAAACTTGGAAACGTAAGTTTTTTTACAGTGGCAAACTTTTCAACCTAACCTTGTATGTATGGTGGAAATTTTAATTCTCACTAGCCATAAAAGCCAGAGCAAATAATATTGTCTATGGTCGAAACACTATCATTTCTATATTGGCACTTGTTATACTGTTTTTTTTTGTTTACATTATTTAACTTTGTTTACATACTTGTATATAGGAGTTCATGGCTAATATTCAACAAACAGACTGATTATCATCTGTTTACTAAAGTATACCCAGTAGATTGTTTTAGTTTTTTTTAATATAAACATGTCTGGCAAGTTGGAAAGCTAAATGGGCTTATTGTTGAGTAAAGTAGCTTTGTAAACAATTTATGTAAAGTGAAAAAAGTTTAAGTTGGTTGAGTTTAGAACCAATCAAGTGCTCACAGCTTTTGGTAATTTCAATTTTATTGGTTGATCGAAAAATATGACATATCAAAACAAATTTGACGATTTTGCATCCCTTTTAAGTCTACAGATTCGCAAAGGATTGCCAGCTGATTAGTGTTCTTTGTTTTATGCAATTAGTTGATTCTATAGTTCAGAAAATCTAGGATGAGTCGTGTGGCGTTTTAAACGTCATGCCTCAAAGGGATGGGGTAAAATAGTTTTTTTTACAAATCGAATAGTTTTTTTATAAATGGAAAAATTGTTTTTCTCTAAACTGACGTTTTAATTCCTAATTTGCATTATACTGACTTTCTAATGTATTGTATGATTTGTATCTATCTTTAAATAGGTCAAGATCCACAATGAACTAATACTAATTACGAACATTTCATTTTAGGTATAAAAAAATCGAAAATCCAATTATCGAATACTCCATCCCTAGCCAATGCAGACTAACGTAGTGACTTTTGACAAACGTCACCAAATATTATTTGATTTTAACAAACTGCCACATTTTTGCTAATTTGTAACAAGATGTATTAATTGTTAGTTTTTTGTAATGTATTTACCTAAATAACTTCCTATTTATTAGAATCAAGGCTTATATTAATTAAAGTTGATAAAATAATTAAAATTACTGGACGTCGTTACAAGGTTGTATTGGGGCAAATTTGTGAGCTGTCACACGACTCATCCTAGATTTTCTGAACTATAGGAAAAAATTGATAACTTGAAAAATGCTTCAAATTAATTGATTATAATTTGGATGATACAGAGATTGGTTCAAAATTAATCAAATCAACCTAAAAGTGGCAAAAAAAAACATTTTTTTAGTAATTTTATTTCAAATCATGATGCAAATTACAAATTATTTCTTTCAAAGGGATAACGAATCAACTGGATCTGGTGGAGAAAATATTACCTCAATAGCAGAATTCCTATTTATTCGTACTTCTACATTTTATTGTTAAATAAAGGTAAAGGTAGGAAAACCATTTAGACAGTCGATCGGAGTGTGGTTGTAATTGCGACAGGATTTTGAGTACTTGGGCTTTCAGGATGAATGACGTGTGGAAAAGATTTGTGTGGGCTCGTGAGTGTGGGTTTCTTCTTGTCGTTTTAAATTTTATTGTTTTTGTGTTTCTGTATGTTTTTTATTTTTATTCTTATGATTGTGTGCGGTATATTGTGGGATGAATATTTTTGGTCTTTCTGGAGTGATGATGTGTGAGTAGTTTAATTTCGCATGATGTTTCCAGTTGTAATTAAGTGTCACTGTTTGTCAGGTTGATGAGAACGTGCAACGGGGTTTTGTTTTTGTGTAATCAAAAATCGGAAAGAAGTATCGATTTATTTTTTCCGTCTAAATACCCTCAGTGAGATACAGGCAAAAGCCTAGTTTACTGGGGATACGACAAATGAAAGGCAACAAATCCAGATCCATTAAAATTGTATGTCCAAATTAAGTTACCTGTTGGTTTTTCACAAATGATGTACAGTACCCGGCGGTAAATAATACACATCGGGCATTAAGAAAGAGACTGTCGGCCATAATCGGCTAACTTCAGCTTTGTAGAGCGTCGTCTCTGTCGCTTGACAACGACTGACAAGTCGCGACGGAACACGTGTATGAATGATAGAGACGACGCCCTACAAAGCCGAAGTTAGCTAATTATGGCCGACAGTATCTCTCTTATGTATTTATTTATTTAACACTTTTATTGCAAATACAATCTGGCGGGCTTATTGCCAGGTGGCAATCTCTTCCAACCAACCAGACAAAAGTGAATGAAGCAAGTTACGTGGTCGCATAAATCATTCAAATGACTATCCATCCTCACGAAATCCATAAACATATACATGAGCACATGCCCACGAACCCCACAAAGACGGACCAGTCACCCGAACATTCTTTTTCATATAAAGCGAGATATCATCAATCAAAAGGAAAGGAAGGGATGGTGGAGAGGAAAGGAAAAGAAAAATCAGGAATGAAACACGTTATTTTACTGACTAGAAATTAAGAGATTTTTCTCTTATGCCCGGTGTGTATTACTTACCGCCGGGTACTGTATATTTCTTGTCATGTGTAATAATAAATAAATAAATAAAATAAAATACATATTACGAATTCATTCTCTCTCCAACTAACCGAACAAGAGTTATACATATTCACGGCAATTGCTGGGTGAAAGATAACGAAGTTATTTCTAATAACACGAAAAATTAAACCATATTTAATGGATCAGCAAACAAAGGTGTAGCAATAGGAAACAGTCAATGGGGTATTAAAACATGTATACTCAAACCAGACAGTATTAAAAACTGCTAAGATGGTGGTCCACAACAGTATCATGATGCCAACTTTGTTTTATAGGAGTAAGACGTGGACATGGAAAAAGACTTAGAGGAACCGAATAAGTGCTTTTGAAATGTGTGCATTGAGAAGAATATTAGGTGTACCGGAAAAGAATGTCGTTTTTTTTATAATCGCTTTTGAGTGGTCAGTTGTGCTTCGGCAGTCGAACTTTTACAACGCGTTCTGTGTTGTTTCTCTGACTACGTATACCTGGAGTGTACTAGGACTTTTAAACAAAAAAATTTACAACCCTATATACAATGGAGAGCTTTGTACCGAATGAGGAATTTATTCGAAATATTATGCTTTACCATTTCATGAAGAAAGAAAATGCAACACGTGCTACAAAAAATATTTGTGATTTACTGGGAGATATTTTGAATGTTCGTAAATGCCAGAGGTGGTTTAAACAATTTAAATCCGGCAATTTTGATCTAAAAAATAACCCTAGAAGTGGTCGACCTGTTAAAGTGGATAGCGATGTTTTAACTGAGCTGATTCAGCAAAATCCAACTTCAACGATTCAAGAACTCGCGGAGCAACTCGGATGTTCATGGTCAAGCGTGCAAGAGCATATCAAAAAAATCGGCAAGACATGGAAACAAGGAAAATGGATACCTCATGAATTAAGTGAAGAGAATCTAGGTGTGCGTATAAACGCGTGCACTGAGTTATTGGAATTAAATACCAAAACTCCATTTCTACAACATCTTGTAACTGGTGACGAAAAATGGGTGTTGTATTCAAACCAAAGACGCAAGAAACAATGGCTTTCAAAGGGTCAGGTACCAAAACCCACCCCTAAGCCCGGGCTCACTGCAAAAAAAGTTCTTTTGTCTGTTTGGTGGGACTGCAAGGGAACAATTTATTTCGAAACATTAAAACCCGGACAGACAATTAACGACCAAGTGTATTGTGATCAACTAGAGCATTTAGATGCAGAAATAAAAAAAAAAAGACCTGCACTGGCTAATCGTGGACAAGTGTTTTTACAGCACGATAATGCACGACCGCATACCTCAAAAATTACGAAAGAAACAATTAAAGCCTTAGGTCACCCACCATTTTCACCGGATCTTGCTCCATCGGATTACCATTTGTTCCGGTCAATGCAACACTTTTTAAACGGAAAAGAATACAAAAATGATGAGAATGTCACAAAAGGCATATCTGAGTATTTTGCATCGAAACCAGCTAAATTTTACGAACGTGGTATTAAAAAATTGACTGAGAGGTGGAAGGAGGTTATATCAAACGATGGCAATTATATTTTGAACTAAGTTTTAATAAATAAATACATTAAATGCACCAAATTGTTTTATTAAAAAAACGACATTCTTTTCCGGTACACCTAATACATGGATTGAGAATGTATGTCAGAATACGGAATGAAGTGATTGGGGATGAATGTGAACGTAAGGCTGATGTGTTGAGTAATATGAAGAGTACGCTAAGATGGTTGTGGTATGTGGAACGAATGACTGAAGATAGACTAACAAAACAGATATATAGTGCAAATGTGAGTGGAAGGCATTATAGATGAAGACCAAGGAAAGAAGTGAGGTGCACTTCGGGAACTTCACCAGAATTTCCTGTAAAGGTGGGGGTACATCAAGGATCGGTACTCAGTCCGCTACTGTTCATCTTAGTTATGGACTATTTAACTAACCAGGAAATGAACAATCTCCTAAAGATCCTACTATTTGCAGACAATATTATATTAATAAGTGAAAAACATGAAGACCTGCAAAATAGTCTGGAAAGGTGGAGGACAATGGATTGAGACTGAGCAGAAAGAAAACAGAGTATCTGTACCTACCATTCGAGAACACAAATGCTGTCACTCCCGTAATGCAAATGGATGGAGAAACATTACCAAATTGTTACTCCTTAAAGTATCTTGGGTCACTCATCCATAGCGATGGAGGATGTGCAGCAGATGTAACACATAGAATTATTGTGGGATAGATCAATGACGGGAGTTCTATGTGATCCGAAAATGCCAGTAAAGTTAAAAGGAAAAGTATACCAAACGATTGTCAGACCCGCACTCCTCTATGGCTCCGAATGCTGGACGATGTATAACTCTTACTCTAGGCAACTAGAAACTGCTGAAATGCGCATGCTAAGATGGTCAGCTAGTGTGTCCCTAAGAGACAAAATAAAAAGCTCACGCATTCATGGAAGCCTAGGTGTTACAGACATCAACAGTAAGATGGAGGAGAGGCGATTGAGATGATATGGGCACGTTGGACGCAGAGCACCCGATCACATTGTGAACCAGGCAATCTCCATGGATCTGCCTCGAATAACAACCAGAGGAAGACCAAAGAATTCATGGGTGGTGCAAAAAGATAACCTGATGCAGAGGCACGGCCTGGAGGACGTAGTCCGGGACAGAAGAGCATACAACCTGAGGACGAGGAGAGCTGACCCCAACAGTCTTCACAGACAATGAGTTGGGATGGAGCCAGGGAGAAGAAGACCAAGGAAAAAATGTAAAAAGTCAGAGAATTCATAGAAGTTGTATGTGTGTCGAGATAGGAAAGTCTGACACTATCCTTTCTGCCTAGCCCGACGGTAATTGCGTGAATGAACATTTAAAAAAAAAGTTATTTAGTCTTAAAACTCTGCAGGGAATGACACAATACAAAGTAAACTATGTTGTCAACATTTCAAAATCACATCAATTATTTATTCGCTGTCATGTAACATACCTCGCCTAAGAAATCATTGCAATTAATTAGTGATTCAATCATATTATGTGTACATTGAATAGTTTCATCTTAATCAAGCAATAAAAATGAAGGTCATACACCAAAAAAGAAATACATTTCCTAGCCATTAATTTAAATGATTCGAGACGAAAATTTTACTTTTACTGACCTCTTTTATTTTTCGACGCATTCTTTTTAGCTGTGGCGATCTCTGCATCTATTTTTGCTTCGAGGAAATTCTGTTTTTTGATTAACATCTCTTCTGTTTCTCTCAACTTTTGTATAGCTTCTCCTGTTGTCATCGCCTTATCCTCCTTCTTACCTCCGAACACTTTGCTTAAGAAACTCATTTTTGTATTATTTTTTGTTACTAATAATATAAAAATCTATTTCAATCAGATTTGAAATAATATTTTAGCATTACAACGAAATATACTTTATATAAAAAAACGTATGTCCTACCGCACGTCACAGAAAGAAATTAAAGTATGCGTCACTTTTCGACAGTTATTGGGTTGCTAGCCGTTAAATAAATGTAAATTTTGAAATATCATAATATCGTCGTTGTTTTGCGAAAAGGATTTAAGTCCAAATATTGACTTTTGTGATAAATGCAATTTAAGTTTCGGAAGGCGATGTAAAATAAAGTTATGTGACTTTTACCTTTTCATAACAGCGAAAGCGTATAACTTTTGGAGATATCATAAATGTTTTTTCCATGTGTGGATATTTTTATTTTAAGTAAACTGGCATCAACGTCATTTAGCAGAAATGGAGTTAAACCCTTTTTGCAGAACAACGGTGATATATAGGTACTGTATAAAGACTGATTCAAATAGTAAATATTTATGGAGCGAAAATAATATATAACAGTGGACAAGTCAGTCTACATTTATGGACTGTGAATTGATCAGTATGCTAAAAGTCAAAAATTAGTTTTGATGAAGTGCGCTATTCACTTTATGTAAAACAATTACAACCAATAATACGCTTAATCCAAAAAGCGAATGTTTCTTTTTACAATTTATTACGTTTACCTTAAAAAGTTAAAAATATCAGGTCAAATCTTGTCTGGATAGAAGCATTAAGAATTTTAGGTTGACTAAGATAATAAATAAAAAAAAAACACGTAGTCTTGACCCTGTTATTGGCATTTGCTCTAAAAGTCCAAGCTTTCTAGAGTCAATCCGGGTATAATTTACTTTCAGTCCTTTTTTCATCTAAATTTAGAGATATATACGTATATCAGTTATTTGTGTAGTTGAGCCAAAAGTTTAATTATTGGAAGACTGGATTGATTATTCAAAGTTGAATGTAATGAAGGGTTTTTAATCTAGAAAATGTCTATGTGAAGAAAAAAAAATGGAGAAAATTAGAGCATGATAACAATCTAAAAATTATTTATTTTCTCATTGAAAGAAAATATGAAAAATAATGAGCTAAAATAAAAAAATACCTTTATTCTATTTTCGTCCAGTAAATTCAGAAAATAAAAGTGTTTTTTATTTTAGTATAAAAACTGCAAAAAAAATTGATAAACATATTTTATTGTGCGTTCTGAATAGTTAAACTTAGATCAGTTTTGAAGTACTTTTCAGTTTATTATTTAATACATTCATTCCTACGGTGTATCTCAAAACATTCGACCTGGTGTTGGACATATTCAAAAGACTTGCTAATTGACAATATTGTCTTCAGTCCCATTTGGGCTTTAGAACCGCTAAAGGTGGCCACAGTTCGTCTTCTTATGCGTTGGCAATACTGCCGCAAACGAAAACGCAACAACATTCACACACGCTCAGGACATGCGAATATTGTTACCAGAGATATTATTTAATCAGACTGGGGTATTTTTTTATTTTTTTTCCATAAAAGTTGAGTAAAATAAAAAAGAACATGCTGCTATAGTTTGAACACGTGAAACGAATAAATTAAGAAATACTAACAAAACAAATGTGAGTAGAAGGCGTGTGAGAAGAAGACCAATAAAAGCATGGTTGAAAAAAAGAAACGTAGAAAGTCAGAGAAATCGAATAAGTTGTATGAGAAGGTGTATGGGTGTAGAAAAGGTTAAGGACGTGTGTCAAGATATGAAAGTTTTGCGTTTTGTCCTGTCTACCTAGCCCGATAGGGTAATGACGTGATTGTAAGTACGATGGATATGATAAATATGATCTGAATATTTTTATTTTATTTTTCTCAATCTTTTATTTTATACTATATGGCAATATGCATTACCATATGTTTTTGTCGGCGCCATCATGTCATATTAATATCATTTATCTGATTTGTCATTTGAAAGGTATTGTTTACTTCGATGCTGATGTAGTAAAGCATCTTAGTCACACTTTATAAATATACCTCAATTAATTTTACAATATGGAGGAAGAGATTATCAAGCATCTCAAATCGTTGGGATGCAAGAGTAACGTCAAGATAGCTCTAGCTTACCAAGTATACATTGAACTATTTGAGGTTAAGTTGATGTATGATGTGGAATTTGCATACGATAAAGACTTGGATATAATTTATTTAACTGCTAAACCTACGAGGAAGTCAGATATTCATATATTCATACCAATCTCCACTTCTGATCCGTTGAATCTAAAGATCATTGAAGATTTTCAGAAAAAGTTGTGTGAGAAACGAAATGAAAAAAGAGTGACCATCGCTTGTGTGGAAGGCGATTCTACTGTTGTGCTGTATTCTTTTACGAAAGGCCTTGTTAATATCGAAGATCCAGATTATTTAACCAGGCACAAAACTCGAGAGGAGAGGAAAGACTTTTTAGAGAGTGAAATAAGAAAGAATAGATATTCCATTTTGTTGGACGCACATGAACAGTGTGTTATTGATGATTGATTATAAAAATATACTTGAAAACATTCAAAATGTAAATAATTATTGTGAAAAGTGTAAAATTAAACTCAGACACTCGATATTAGAGTATGGTTAGAGTCGGGGAATTATACCAAGTATGTAGCAATCTCTGTTACACCATTCAGCTATCTCAGCTTTAGTCTCCCCACTCTCCTGTGCCTCATCGAATCACTGAACAGAGCCATCCTTTCAGGGTCAGTGTTCTACATACAGTATAAGTGCCCAATTCAGCGCAGTCTAGTAATATTGATAACTTCGATTTTAAAAATGTACATTAAAACATGCAAACTGTAAATAATTATTGTGAAAAGTGCTAAATGAAACTCAAGATACGATATAAGATATGGTTGGAACTGAGGCATCAATAATGAGTGCCAAGTTTACTACGGGTGTCCCAAAAACATGTATACACACTTTAAATGATTATAAATTCAGTATTTATTTAGATATATCTAACTAAGATTAAGACTACAAATTAAATAAGACTGACGTAGAATTTTTTTAGTTATCGCAAGTGCTCAAATTGATGGCTGTTCTGGTCTATGCACTGCTGATATTGTAGAATCACAAAAATCATCAATAATTTGTTTTGGTATTTGGGCGCATTCTCTTTCAATGTCTGCTCTCAATTCATTAACTGATGACGGGTTTGCGCCATAAACTTTTATCTATGATGAGTCCCCATAAAAATGTCCATTGGCGTGAGGTCTGGGGAGTACGGCGGGTATTCAATGCTACTTCTAGATTTGATCCGTCTACGTTTAGATGCAAGAATCTTCTCTGTAAACAGCATCTAAATATTATCTATTGAAAGAAAGATAATATAATATTTAATTTTTAACATTTCAGAATATAATGTCTTCTTTCAGCTCTAGTTGACATACTACTGAGGTATCGAAGTTTAACTGTAACATGGCCTGATCATGTGATGGTTTTTAACATTTCAGAATATGATGTCTTCTTTCAGCTCTAGTTGACATACTACTGAGGTATCGAAGTTTAACTGTAATATGCCCTGATCATGTGATGGTTTTTAGTCAGACAAAAAAGAGAAACAACCTCAGAAGGGCAGTCACCTGACGTTTTTATGTAAGGTGACTCCCTTTCCTAGCAATAACATCCTCCTCCCTACCTGCCTCACCACCTTCCACTTACGCTATCAGCTTTCATCAGTACAGTTAAAGTGTAGTTAAACTTTCATTTATTTATTGTGTTGCTGCATTGTGTATTTTTGGGAGTCTAGAACGAATTAATCCAATCTATATTAGTTCTTATGGGAAAAATTTGTTAGGTTTTCAAACAAATCGGTTTTCGAACAGCTTTCTGGAACGGATTAAGCTTGAAAACAGAGATTCCACTGTATATTTAAAATTCCAGTATGAAATTCTCCTTCGAAAACATATTATCATTGAAGAATGCTGACAATATCTATATCATAATAAAAATGTCATATGTTCAAGAAGAAAATTATAATCTTCATTAAAATGCTGTACCTATACGAATTGAAAGCTTTTCTTAAGTTGCAATTAAAAACTTTTATTTTGGATATCAACGCAGTAATTTTTTTTCGTTGCTTGGTTTTTCATAATTAAAAAATCCCGCAAGGATTTCATAATGCATGTTATCCTAGTCAATAACATGGTTTCAATAGTGGAATTAAATAATTATGTTTTCTGTATTGTAAGCGTCATGATACAATTAAATAATTGGATTCATAAATAATAATTTGTTTTATTTTATTTTATTCTTGGCGCTTATTTTATTTTATTCATGCCAAAATGATAATCCAAGCTGCTGAAATAAATATGTTGAACTCAAAATCAGGGTTTTCATTTTTATTTAAATAATAATTTGCGAAGTGTCAATGTATGAAAGAAGACAGAACGAAAACGAATATGTGGAGAGAATGAATGGCGAAAGAAGGACTAATCGAGTATACAAGTCAGAAGTGTAAGGTGTGTACGGAATAGGAAAATGTGGTTGGATCAAGTGGTCCAGATTTTGAGGTTAAGTATTGGCCCGACTATAGGGCGACCCTGATTATAAGGCGGCCTTTATTTTTTAATCTGCTTTTTGGAGAAAAAAACATTTCTCTCACCATATCATGAAAAATAAAATGCAAAATGTAGAACGAAAAATATTTTTTAATACAAAGTACCCAGATAATAAAAAAGTACATGTTTAACCCTTCCCTTACGGTGATAAAAATAATACGCGTGCTCCGGTGTTGGGTAGTGAGTACGCAATCAAATATTTGCGATTTTAAATCGGAAAAATAAGAACATTCATAGATAATCCCCTTAATTAATTATAATTGAAGTTAAAAATTATAATAATTGAGATTTATTTGCTGAAAACATAAAAATACCATCTGGCAACGCTCACGGAACGGGCGTACGTCTAACCTATTTTCAAGCCTAGAAGCTACTAGTGGCGCGGAACGTCAGTCGCATACCCCGGCGCTTACGCTTATGCTTGCGACGTTGAGACAATTCAGCTCCTCGCAATTCAGTGGCGTATGCAAGAGTGAGATGAGAATATAGTGTCGCGCTTCCCGCATACTATTCACCTATCGTCAAGACACAAGGTCGAGGCACTCACAGCGTTTAAATGCGAATTTGTTTTCGATCTTTACAAAACACCTCGATGTAGTCGATAAATTCTGATTATTATTAATATTATTTTTTAAATCAATGCGTAAATATATTATGGAGGAATACCTAAAATCTTAACCTTGTATTTATTATATTTATAGAGATATTGATGGTTATTAGAAGCAACGTGTAGAAGATACCCAACACAGGGAAGGAAAGGTTAAACATGAAAAGAAGAAATTAAAAAGTCCAACTACAGTAGCTAATCAGATCAGTCAGATTCACATATGGCTATATAGGTAGCAATTTTGAATTTATTGTTACCCACTATGTTTGTGACTCGAATATAAGGCGACCCCCCTATTTACGTGTCGCCTTTTTAAATAAAAACCTCGCCTTATAGTCGGGCTAATACGGTATGAATAATAGAAGACTCCATAATGAGATGTATGAATGCGGAGGAACTGAAAGTTGTGTGTTGCTTAAAAGTATGAAGGTTTGTTTCTGCATATCCCACGAGAGTTTGTCGTTGCTGGACTTCGTAATCGAGGATCCCCTCGCCATTCCAATCAGTCGGAAAGCAAAGCTGTTCTGTGGAGTTTGGTTTCTTTCTTTTTTTTTTCTCTTTACATGAATGACCATTGCACACCAGCAAACTCACCGGCCACACCGAAGAGAGACGATCGGAGCATATGAGCGTGTTGCTTCCTTTTTTTTTAAGAATAGATATAATCGAAGTCATAGGTATTCTTATATCCCTGAATCTTGTGTAATTCGAGGGAAGTAGCACATCGCGGAGGTCAACCGGCGACCGTCTGTACGAAGTCCAGTGTGTTACCGCGCGGCCATGCACCCACAAGGGACAATGCATTATGATATATATGTGTGTATGTATATATAATTTGTTTATGTTATAATTACAGCATATGTGGAAGGATTCTGCATATAAATATTAATTTTGGAGTTTATAAAAACTCAAAATAATTCATAACAGTAGATGATTTTTTAAAAATAGTTAATGCATTTCAGCAATAAATCACTCGAGCGAAATTAACCTAAATATTTCACACTGTGCATGTGCTAAATAAGAGACAGGTAGGAAAGTGAATATACTCATAAGCCAATTTTTTTGTGAGCATACGATCTAAGGATGTATAGAAAAACAGTCCTTATCATCCTGTTTGAACAAAAACATTACAGTTCAGATTTAAAAAAATCATTGTCAGCCTAAAAAACTCAGAATGGGTATTAGCTGCCTACATTTATCTCTCAGCAGCATGTTCCCACCAATTTGTCATACCAAGTGTGCAGTAGATCTCTGTTACACCATCCAGTTATCTTGGCTTTGGTCCCCCTACTCTCCTACGTTTCATCAAATCGCTGAGCAGAGCCTTTCTTTCAAGACCAATGATCTGGTAATATTTTAATCTATCATAGTAATATTTATAACTTTTATGCTAGCTTTGCCACACAGTGTGTAGACTCCTTGTTATACCTCTAGCTCACATCTTTCCCCACCGCCACTTTCTTACACCTCATCATGCATCCCTCATTGTATCAGACGTATGCGTCACCATAAAGTATAATTGATTTTCTTGTAACTTTGTAAATTTACTCGTATAAATTCTTGTTTACATTTTATTATAAATTCTGGTTTATAAGTGTATGGAACGTATGCATCAGCCAAAAGCATATGATGTATTATTTGTTTTCCTGTTTGTTATTTGGTTTGTATGGATAAATTCTTGGTTATTTTGATGTATAATGTTTGTATTTTTGTTGTTTTATTTAAAAATTTTATGTTTGTTGGGGTCCGTGCTGTGTCGCGACCGTAACTGAAATGTTCCTTATGCGCGGCCATCGCGACAGTATCAAAAGTCGGCCGGCTCATGCATGTGAAAAACTGGCAAAAATTGTGATATTTCGCAAGTTATGACGATATGCACGGACGGATACAGTCGCTTGCGATGAGCGATTGGCTGCACATAAGGAGCGTCAAACACCTTGGAAATACATTCTCAGTTCACTTTGTCTTCTGCCTTTTACTTGCGACCATCTACTACCTGCTAAAGAGGAATCTCTTCTACTTTTCACCGACCTGCTACTTTTCACCGTGATCTTAATTCTCCGAGCATGGAGCAGCAGCCACGCACCTATTGTTACAGTCTTTAAACCTGTGCCGTACACTCATATTATGAAGACTTTTCACTCATTTCTCTTTCAGAATTTTATGCATTTTAAGTTTTCTCAAACCTACTATACTTTTCGTATAGATTATTTATTGACCGAACCATTTGTAAGGTCCTTTTTCATTTCTTAAAGGTCCCTTGAGAAGAGTTTGCTTTCTAAATGGCGCCTTATAACGTGTCCTTTTATTATTCTTATTATTTGCCAAAAAATATCTTCTTATTGGTTTACAAAAATCACAGGCATAATAAAAAAAAAAAACAAGAAATCATCATGTTATATATTTTTTATTTACTTTTTTTAAGAGGTTTTAAAACAAATATTTATAAAAGTAAAAAAAGAACTTTTATTATCGTTACATTCTAAAGACGGTAATAACATGACTTGGTTTGAGTTTTATATATATTTAGGTCTTAAGAATACAGATAACAGCTACTTTATTATTAGTATACTTTTTACATAGCATTCACATTACTAAGTTCCTTAAACAAGTCCAAAAGTCATATTTTTGTTCCGAAATTATATTTTAATTTACGTCAGATTCTATATAAGTAATTTTGGAGGGATCGAGGAATCTAAAGAAAAACAATGTTGTAGAAGAAAACCTCGTTAAACGCGATAAATCCAGCCTGTAATAACTTCGCATTAAGCGAAATTACGTAAATTGAATACAATAAACAATAGGATTAATTCTAATTAATCCACCATGATCTAGTTCGAAAAAGAAAACATTTCATATTAGTTATATTGGAGGATAAAACTATCAAAGAACAAAATATATTGCATATTGTAGCAATGATGTTTGAATAGAGCTTAATTTTTGTATTTCGTCATGTAATTTTCGATAGCTGGCCATTGCTTTGTCCAAATTTCGACGAATTTTGAAGTTCCAACAGGAATCAAACCCACAAATCCTGAGTTGTACGATAATGATCTTACCAAAGTCATGTGGTCCTCATAAATATTTGACTGGTACAAACTTTCGTTTTTCTTGTGGCGTGGACACTTATTCGGGGTGGTCGTTGCACATTTTATGGACAACTCGATGAACTGATTGATTGATTATTGACCAGCTCGCGATTGAGATGTGTCTCTCTATGCTATGTTGAAGAAGGATCTTAAGATATCTTGGATATTACACAGGAGATCAAAAGCATTGAGTGTAGATGACAAAGCTGTAATGTGGTAGTTTCAGGAAATGCTGCATAATGTTTGTGAGATCGCATATGTACTGGTGATGGATGGTTGATGATCACAATCTTCAGAATTGAAGAACCCACCAACAAGTTGTTATATAACTACTGTTTACTTAAAAGAAGACAATACAAAAAAATGTATAAAGTCCAACTAAAAATACAGACAAGACGCTCCTATATTGATAACTTTATTTCCTGCATTTTCTCATTCAAGATCTTTTATTTTTCATACTTTTTCTTTAACTATCGTTCACACTTCATTTTTTTACACTTGTTCACTTCCAATCCTTACACTTTCAACTATATTATTGTACAGTAGTCCACTATTATCCGCGGGGGATAGGTTCCATCTCCCCCCGGGGATGATGAAAGTCGCGGATAATAGCGAACCTCTTTTAAATTATCAAGCTTTTTTCATATACCATTTTGTAACTTTTGCTGCAGTTTGAGGTGCAACAGCAAAACTAGCATGAATTTCTTCATCTTTTTATGAGTGTTTTATGTATAGAAAAATAATCTTTGGTAGGCCTTCATTGGTAATATAGGAAGGCCTACCTTATATAGATCCCACATATAATAGGGGACTACTGTAATACTTTTTGGTTTAACAATCCTCATTCTTTCTATATAATTAACTGCCTCATAATATAATTAATTCTTTATTCTGATTATTATTTCTGAGTTTACTTTTCACATATTAGTTTATATCACATTTATTTCTGTTTTCTTCTCTTTTATTCTACATCAATTATACTACAATCAGGTTCTTATCTTTTGATATTTTGTGGTTACAAATAATATTATTACTGCGTATTCATCTTAACTATGATTTGTCCAATTTCCGAATGCAAGTTAGTGCTTCGCAAAGTGATTTATTTAATAAAGCTCTGATGAATAAATAAATCCATCACTCTAATTTATATCATCTTTATTCCAAGACTTGGAGTAAAAGAATGATAAATTTTTAATACATGAAATAATATTTTTACCCCACGAAATTTCATTTAAAATTGTGAACTATTTTTTATATTTGATTGTTAACTTGTTATTTTGAAATCCTACCATTTATGCGGTCCCTATTTAAATTAAATAACTTTAACTGTTTATTCCATTTAGAACTAGAGGAACGGAAAAGAACAGCGACACAGCAGACTTTAAATAAATTATTTATACTATCAAAATTGACAATTGAAACAGTCTTACAACTGTAAGAGGGATAACATCAACAATGGAAGATTCATCTGGTAAGATTTTGAATGAAGAGGTACAGAAAATTGTATGTTCTGTAATTTTTTTCTTCCTATGAATAATCCGTATAGCTGTCATCAAAATATGTGTTTTATAAGTTATTACGAGTAGTAACCACTTATATGGATTTCTAAATAAGTGGTTTCTAATAAAATAATTAAAGCTTTATGTATTATATCATAAGTAAGAATTGAATATCTGAAAATGAATTTTATATAGCATACAATGACTTCATTTATGTGGTTTTCATTTATATGCTGTTTTTGCATCTAATTGCCCACATAAATTAAGGGATTACTATGGTACATTATAGAGGATATTTACAGTACTTAATTGCACTTGGGTTAGATATTTGCAATAACTAATATCTCCATTCACGAAGAACTGAGAGTCACTAACAGATTGTCAACAATATGTCTATGATGAATCCTCAGATTCTTTGGACACATTGCTCTTGACCAAGGAGACAGTTTAGAGAGGGTTGTGGTCAGTGAAGACGTGGAACGACGACACATAAGAGGAAGAGTCCCAATGCGTTGGATTTGCCAAGTGTGAGACACAATAGGACTACCCTTAACAACTGCTTTTCAAACTGCACTGTGCACGATGGATGAAAATAAGTCATCAAGGGCTATTCTGTATTCTTTTGATAATTTTCTGTGTCCATTTATATGACTTTTGGATTTGTAATTAAAGGTTTTTTTATAATACTTAGAAAATATCTTTATTCTACTTAAAATTACTAGAAATGGTGAAGAAATAAATAATGTGCAAGAGTTCTTAAGGTACATTTGTGAAACAATATTAGATAAAAGAAACAAACTCCATTTTCTTCAGCTTCGTAACATTGTCTCTTTATAACTCGTACATCTCGAGTCCCATCACGATTTGGTTGAAAGATTAGTTACAGTTAAAATTATCAGGCACTTTTTTCTATTACCTCTTTGTTTTTTTTCACTTATCGTTTTTTATTTGACTATTTGTTTTTTCGTTTTTACACACTTACCTCTGTAGCAAATTTCTGTTTCGTGTGAAACCTCGGTCGATACAGACGTACCGATTATTGATTTGGGATCAAAGAAATTGAAACTTAGTGTTGTGTGTTCGGGTGTTTCGATTTTCTTTATCGCTTCTTCTTTTTGGTTGTCTTCCGAGTTGCTGTCCTTTGTCGTATTTTCAGACCGTTCAGTATTTTCTAATTCAGTTAAAATTTCGGCCATCGCTTCTGAAAAACTTTTGATCTCTTTTAATGGCTCTGTATTTGATTCGACATTATTTTTCTCTGTTACGTATTCATTAGTTTCAGTTTCTGGTGAAATAGTTGTACCGCTGGACGCCTCTTCTGTTATATTTTCTGTCACTTGTATGGTTTGGTTTTTCTTTTCTTCCGACTCTTCATTTCGAGCTATTGTCTTAATGGTTGTAAGGACTTCTTCGGTTGACTCTGTTACCATTTTGTATTCTTCGTTTTCTCTCTCATCGTAATAAGAGACTGGAGAAACTGTCGGGCTCATTAAATATTCAGTTTGTCTTTCGAATTCTGTCGTCTGCTCATTATACGGTTCGTAATTCTTTTCACGAGGTGAAAATGTGACTTCTTGCTTATGCATTTCCATCGCAATCAAGTCTGGAATTTCAGTGTCTGGTTCTTCATTTCTGAATGTATCGATATTTTCGTTAAATAACACTTGTTCTGTGACTGCAGGTGACTGAGTTGTTTGTACATCTGAATATTCAATCTTTGTGCTATCTGTTGTAATTGGTTGTTCTTCAGCGTCAACAGAGTATTTTGGTTCCCCTTTTACTTTTTCCTGGTTCTGTTTAGTATTTTTATTCTTTTCGTTTTCGTTGACAAGTTCGTTTCTTGAATTCTTGTAGAACTGAGACTCTGCTCCCTCCAAGAGATCTCGGTTGACTGGACGGACTCGGATCTTGCGCCATCCACCTCTTCGCCTCGGTTGCCTCTCAGTGCTGCTTATCTGAAATTATAAAAACAAATTAAATGCTGTTTATCAAAGTTTCGACTTAAAATTTATGGAACTCTATATTAGAATAAATAACAAGAAATTACATTGTTATTACACCAACTACATGTATTTCTACCTCCTATCATAAGGCTCTTCAGTTCTCATGTCTAAATTTTTCATCTTGGGTAACTATAGATTTTCCATATACAGTAGAGCGCAGTTCGTTCGCAGTCGTCATTAAATTACAGTATTAATAAATAATTGGTCACAATTATCAAATAAAATTTTTAAAAATGTCTTTTTATTTGAGTGCCGACATTCATTAGTCATTAAATATTGCTTGTGTCATCCAAGCCCGTTGGTTTGGATTCCCATAGTGGCATCTCAACAAAAATATTTACTATACTAAATTTTTTATTTAGTTAAATACATTATTTTATATATTATTTATAGTTAAGGCATTCACATTTTGGAGGTTTAAAGATATTGTAATTTGTTTTATTAAACACTGTTTATACCACTTCTTGTAACTGAATAACCTTACTTGTTTCAAGGCTATCACCTCATTATCAGGGAAGCACAAACAAGTCTTGTTTGTGCTTCCCTGATGAGATGAAAGCCTTGAAACCAGTAGGGTTATACCGTTACAAAAAGTGGAATAAACAATGTTTGATAAAACAAATCACAATATATTATTTTATGTATGTTCGGATTGATTCGACTAAAAATATTAATTATTTTGAAAATTTCGTTACTTTGGTATATGTTATGTAATAAGATTTGACCTGTATAACCTTATACCTGCCATCGTCATTGTTGCTGGACCTCGGATACCCTCGCCATTCCAATGTCGATTCAGTTGGAATGCGAAGCTGTGCCGTGGAGTTTGTCTTTTTTCAGTGAGTGAGCTCTTGCACACTAGCAAACTCACCCATCAAACTGCTGTATTGAATTTGATGGCACACTGAAGTGAGACAATCGGAACACACCGGTTGGTTATTTTTTTTTTAAACAATAGATGTAACCAGAGTCAAAGTATCTTTATACTCTTGAATATTAAGTGGAAAAAAATCCAGTGTCATTGGAGGGGAGTAGCACAGTGTGGGGTTCCAACTGGCGACCTTCTGCATGGAAGTCCAGTGCATAGCCGTATAACTATGCACCTCAAATTTTGTACCTCTACTTGGTAACTGTCTGATATGAATTCTTGGATTGATATGAATTGTTAGGTTTTTGTCTTATAAGTTAATTGTATAGAAAAATAATTTACCTGTGAATCATCAATCGAAGAAAAATCATTGTCATCGAGGCTGGATGGTGTTTGGTCAATGTTAGATGATCCTTCTGTAGAAGACTTTTTAATTTCTGGATCCATATTCAATTCTGTCATTTCACCAATATTAGATTCAACTGTCGATTCTGGAGGAATCTCGCCAATTTCACCTCCCTCGTGCTTCATAACAGCGACATAATCCTTATTGTATTCATTTTCATCTTGCTCTTCTAAATTCCTCATTACTTCTTCTAAAACACTTTCAAATGTCGAAGCTCTATCAGAGTCTAGATCCAGTTGTTTCTCTTTTTTAGTTTGTGTGGTTGGAGCTGGTTTATTGTTTGACGATGCCGACTGACTCTGCAGATTGTTGCTTGATGGTGTGACAGCTATTAAAACATCTTCGTAAGGATTCCCCGCTGTAATGATATCGGGAATATCAGAATTCTCCGGAAGTGCCAATTTCGTTCCATACTCAAAATTGTCTGATTTGACTTCATCAGCTATTAAATTAGGATTAAAGATGGGATGGAAAGTGTTTTGAGAAATTTTCGGTGACCAGTGACTTTCAGCTTTTCCATTTTCGGGGTTAAATGGTTCTGGATACTTAACGAATTCTGGTCTATTTATGGAGTCATAATAAGTTTGATCATCATCATCGGTATTTTCTGTGGAGCTTGGCTGATTTCTCTCTGAAGGAGGAAGGGGTCTTTTGAAGTACTTTTGAGCTCCTTGCCTTCCCCTGGTTGAATACTTCTGCACTGGAGTTCTGCGTGTTGATGAAACATATTTCTCCTCGGGAATGTCTACTGATGTAAGTAACAATACTGATTCTTCATTACTTGGGCTGCTAATTTCAGTTTTTTGAGTTGTTGTTGGTCTAGTGCGTAGACGAGACCGAACACGGACTCTTTTGTTAAGAGAACTTGGATTTCTTTCAGTTGTTGAAGATACTTGTGTAGTTGTTTCAGGTGCAGGAGTTGTTGGTCTTATTGGTCTCCTCCGTTTAAAGTGGCTACGTTTTGTGGTTGAAGTGACATCGCTTTCGTCATTATCATGGGAAGGTGTGGCACTAGTTGATTCTGGAATGTATACAGGGTATTTAAAGGTTGTAGAGCGAGAATCTTGTTTTACTTGTGTCCTCCTAGCCTTTAGTTCTTCTTCGATTTCTTCGATTTTCATGGTTGTTCTCCGACTATTGAAAGCTGGTCTGTATGTTATGGGATTGATTGAATTTCTTCTAGTGAAACTGGGATTACTTTCAGTGCTTTCTTCTGTCTTCCTGCTTGTAACGAATGAATAACTATTTTGATTTTGGTGATCATTTTCAGTTTCTTTAGGAGTGTTCAAGGTTGGCAGAAGCTTAGATCTATGCTTCAATTTGGTTCTAAATTTGGGTGCTGGAGCTTCTGTAAGAAGTACGTCCGGTTCATATCTAACATTAGGTCTTTCTGTTGACACTTCTTGCTTTGGTGTTTCTACAGTTTCTTCTTTTTGACTTGGTGAATCAAAAGCTTGGTTTATAATATCACTTAAAATAGCTTCTTCATTAGAGACTTCTGATTGTGGTATTTCTTCATACTGTGGACTAGTGCTAGGATAGTATCTTTCTGTGGAACTTTCTCCTACTGAGCTAAAGTCAACTGATGATGGAGTACTTCCACTCTTACCATTGATAGCAATGTAGCTGTCAGGGTGGGTCAAGAACTTAGCTTGTTCTCTTTGGAACACAGGTTGATTCTCGAAAATTTCTGGTGTTTCAGAAATTCCAATATCGTCAACAGAATATGGTTTCGCTGTGCTGCCTGTAGTTTCATAAATCCTTATTTTTCCATTGTTGTGATCTTGACTGGGGCTGGGCAACGACGTTGTTGTCTTAATTTCCAATGTGCTGATTCTTTCAGACAATGTGACTGGATAATTTTGATGCAGAACATCTCTCTGATAGGCTAAGTCTCCTTCCCCTTCTTTTTGTTTCTTCTTGGGAACATAATCAGATCCTTCATAATTATCTGATGTTTTAAAATGAACTCGTCCCCTCGACCGTAATCTTTGATTTCTGTTTGATTGAGTGGGTTTTGCTGATGAGGCTTCAGTTGTTGGTTTTTCTTCTTCATTTTGTGTTTTGTACCTGTTTGAATATCTTGAAGAATTACCATATTCTTTTTGTTTTTTCGCCGATTCAAAATCGGAGTTGTCTACACTAGATTCGGTTGTTGATGTTGTTGATCGTGAGCTTTCTAGTTTTGTTCGGAAGGAATTTGGTTTGCGTTCTCTTATCGGTGGTCTTCTTACTGTTGGTCGAATAGTTGTTTCAGTTTCTGTTCTAGGTGTTGTGGAATACCTTGGTCTTCCTCTTGAGTGTATAGGTCTTCTTGAGAATGATGCTCTGGTAGTAGGGGCTGGAGTTGTAGTTGTTGTGGTAGTTGTAGTAGTAGTAGAGGTAGTAGTAAGTATTTCATTAGTAGTTGGAGTTTCGGTAAAATATTGGATTTCTTGTGTCACTTCAGGAATATCTTCTTCCGCTGCAGTTGGACTTGAATAAGAATTATATGTCTGCTGATAAGTATCTGGGAATGCTGTAGGCCCATGAACTTCAAATTGACCTTGTGGTTGTTCTGTTTCTGGTGGAGGAGGCTGTGTTACAGGATTTGCGCTGGGTATGGGATCAGTAACGTAGGGTCGAGGGGAATAATCATTAGTAGAAGAGAATGGAATGTTTTGAACCACAGGCCTTTGTTGGATTGGGAATTGAGGGTATTTTTGCTGTGGCTGTGAAAATGTGTTGAAGTTATTTTGATTGCGGATTTGGGTTGGTTGATCCACATTATAATGCTTTATTTCATTTCCTCTGATACTAGACCTAAAGTTTTCAGGCTCATAAGGATTTTTCAATGAAAAAGGCTGTATTAGATATGGAGTACTAAAGTGGGAATGTGTTGTAGGAATTGGAGATGTTTTTGGCTTTTCACTCACAAACTCCTTAACTGTGCTGAATTTCAACGGAGGTCTTGAAGTGTCAATTGCTGCATTAGTGATGTAATGACCTCGGTTTTCGTAGATCAGAGGAGTAGAAGGTTTGTGTGTAGTGGGCAGAGTATTGAATTCTGGTGTGAAACTGTAAAAGCTAACTGTCGGTCTCGCAGAAGTCGAGAAGAATGTCGAGGGGGGTTGACGGGAAGAACTAATAATAGTTGATTCAGGTTGACGAGTGGATTGGAGAGGACGATACTGACTTTCCGGTAATGGGGCAAAAGGCAGAAATGAGGACTTAAAACCAGAGAAGGTGCTTTGCGGAGAAGAATTAGGATTGGGAGTAGCTGAAGGGAAGTAATTAAAATTACTTTGTTTTGTTGGCAAAGGTTCTCGAATAGTTGTTTTAAAAGCTTCTGTTGTAGAGCTTTGTGGGAAAGTGGAATAATCTGGGCTGCTGTGCAGAGTGTTTGCAAAAGATTCGGGTCGGGTTTCTTCTTGATCAGTCATGTGTGAATTAACAATTACAGAGCCAACATGTGGTGCTGGGAATGGAATTTTCGCAAAACCTTCCGGCGCTTTGTAGCTCAAAGGTGCGACAAAAAATGGCAGATGGTCTACTTTACGTTGAATCCGGTTTCCATCGATGCTTGAAAGGTATGGTAGATCGAATTTTACGTATTTATCGGGTGTTCTCAAATTGTTTGGACCAATAAATACTTTAGGTGCATTGGGTGCTACTGAATCTAAAACAGAAATACTACTAGACTCTTTCAGAACTGATAAGACATCTCCAAGTTTAGCTTTCCCTATTCCTTCATGAACCATGTAAACTGCAAGAGGAGGTTGATGTGGTTTCAATTTCTTCGACTTGGGTGTTGTGATGACTGGTGCTGGGAAAGTGACTTGATTAAAAGGTATCGGAGGGGAAGGGTTTTGTGGGGAATACTTAGGTTGTCTCTGAAGCTGAAGTTGATTGAACTGGAATGCACTTTGGAGGTTTTGTGTGTTGAGAGCCTGTTGTCTCAAATCTTGCTGAATCTGTTGCAACTGGGTCTGTTTTCTCGTGTAGCTTGGAGTTGTTTGAGCATACAATTGATTGTTTATCTGTCCAGCAGATCCTACAGAGTTTCTGATGTGCTCTTGCCTCTGAGAATTTTTTAAGAATTGTGTAACATCAAACTTGTCACTTTGTAGAGTTTCCAAAGGTACATACAAAAGCTGTACTTCTTCTTTTTCAACGGTTGTTGAAGAAGGCGTTGTTGGTGCCGGACGATTTGTCGAAGATCTTTCTGTTAAGACTTGTTGAGAAGACAGTCCAACTTGAGATATTGAAGATGTGGGAGGTTTGTTGCCTCCGCCTCCTAAATATTCCACTGATACATTTTCAACCTTGTATCCATCGACATAACGGGGAACATCTTGTTTGTTTTGTTTCTGTTGCTGAAGAGGTTGTACTGTGCTTCCAAAAGAGTTCATCTTCTTTGTATTTATTTGGTTATAGAACTGATTGTTTAGCTGTACTGGAGGAATAAATTGCGATGGTTGTCGAAACTGCGCTTGTATACTCTGTCTAAACTCTTCGTATGGCATAGCTTCTGCTCTTGGTATGAAAGCTTGTGCCAAAGGGTTGAACTGGTTAGTTAAAGTTAGTCTAACAGGTTGGTTCTGAGGATTTATAAAAGCGTGTTTTCCTGTTGGTACTGAGTTAAGAAATAGCTGCCTCGGAGCTTCTTGCGGAATATAATCATCTGGATAAGTTTCTGCTGGTACGAAGCTGGATTGGAATGGTTGAGGTTGGTTGAGATTGGGAGCTGGTTGATTGAGCACTCTAGGCTGAGCGCCGGGTGTCTGTCTCTTGTCGACTGAGCTGGTCTGTAGCGGGATCCAGTCACTGTTGGTTTCTCCTACAACTTGGCGTGACCATCTTTCAGCTAACACTTGGTCGCTGAAGATAATCACGATGGAGAGGACTGCAGCCATTGTGGGGCTACCCCTCCGTGCCGTGCGCAACATCTGAAAGAAAATAGAAATTTGTCCATTAGAAGGGGCGAATACGTCTATCGAGATATTTCAAATAAATATTTACCACCCCTTATCTTAGAAAATCTAGGATGAACCGTATGACAGCTCACAAATTTGCCCCAATACAACCTTGTGACGATGTTCAGTAATTTTAATTATTTTATCAACTTTAATATAAGCCTCGATTCTAATAAATAGCAAGTTATTTAGATAAATACATTACATAAAACTAACAATAATGATAAATTAATACATCTTTTTACAAATTAGCAAAAATGTGGCAGTTTGTTAAAATCAATAAATATTTGGTGACGTTTGTCAAAAGTCACTACGTTAGTCTGCATTGGCTAGGGATGGGGTATTCGATAATTGGATTTTCAAAAATCGATTTTAATTAAATGTTCGTAATTAGTATTAATTCATAGTGGATCTTGGCCTATTTAAAGATACATACAAATCATACAATACATTAGAAAGTCAGTATAGTAAAAATTAGGAATTAAAACGTCAGTTTAGAGAAAAACAATTGTTCGATTTGTAAAAAAACTATTCGATTTGTAAAAAAAAACTATTTTACCCCATCCCTTTATGACAAACGTCGCACGGTTCATCCTAGACTTTCCGAAGTATAGTATACTATAGTAACATATACGTTGTAAGACCAGATATTTATTGTAAGACACGCGTTTTTACAATAAATTATTGTAACCAATCGAACTGGAGAAATCGTTGTTTTAATTTGTTTAAACTAGGTTTTAAACTAAACAAGACCTGAAGAGAGTTTACGTAATTCAATTTATTTTTTCCGATGGTTATTTCATCAGTGGTGGATCATCTATTTTACTTAAATTGAGGTTATGTTCCATTTATGTGATTATGATGAAATTTTTTTCTTAATCGCATTATTATGCCGACCTCCGTGGCCTAGTTGGTAAGACGACTGTCTCCCGACCCGGAGGTTGCGGATTCAAATCCCGTTGGACCTAGATTTTTATAAAAAGATTCCAGGTTGGTTTTAGCTTAAGGCTACTTTAAACATCTTTCTGGTTGGTTGGAAGAGATTGACACAATGTAATAAGCCCGCCTGGTTGTACTATATACAACGAAAGTGTAACACAATACTATGGAGTCAAATTGAGCACATTATGAAGGCGTGTATTTTCACTGATAATGGAAGAGTTAAGAGGGATATCTAACGGCGTGTAGCGATAGAAAACAAAGGTAATGGGGCACTAAAACATAAACACACGAGCCGGACAGTATTAAAATCTGATAAGATGATAGTCCACAATAATATTTTGGTGCCAACTTTACTGTATGGGAGTGAAACGTGGACGTGGAAAAATACAGAGAAGAGCCAAATAAATACTGTAGAGATGCGTGTATTGAGAAGAATACATGGAGTGACAATGTATGACAGAATAAGGTATTAATGGATAAGGGATTAATGTAAACTTAAGGCTGATGGAGGGTGTTAGTAATACGATGAAGAGGACGTTAAGATGGTTTGGGCATGTAGAACGAATGAATGAAAAAATCTTACAATACTAAACATATATACTGTGTAGATGTCAGAGGATGACCACGGAAAGTATGGTTAAATGAAGTGAGTGATATTCTGAAAGAAGGAAACGTAGAAAGTCAGAGAAATCGTATGAGAAGGTGTATGAATATAGAAGAGGCTAATGATGTGTGTCAATTTAAAGAAAATATGGTGCTCTATATCTTCATATCCCTAAAGGGAAATGGCGTTACGGTTTTGTATGTATCAAGGCGTGTAGCGATATGAATCAGTCAATGGAGCCTTAACCATATATACTCGAATCAGACAATATTAAAATCTGAAAAGGTGATGATAGTTCACAATTGTATTTTAGTATCAACTTTAATGTATGCGAAGGCTGAGAAGAATACTTAAGAGGGCAATGATCAGGAGGGGAAGGGAAGAGGACGACGGCTGATATATTAAGCAAGATCAAGACGAACACTTTGAGATGGTTTGGACATGAAGAATGACTAAGAAAACAAACATATAGTGCAAATGTGAGTGGAAGGCGTGGTAGAGGAAGAAAGAAACGTAGAAAGTTGGTACTTAAATACGGTTGTGGAATATCATCTTAGAAGATTTCGATATTTTTCGGTTCGAGTATATACGTTTTAATGCCCCAATTACTATATTAAAAAAACCTTAATAATGAGAAAGACAAGACGCCTAAATGTTAAGCCCCTGATGATCTCTGTTTGTTAGTCTCGAGAGTTACTTCCGCGTTGTTACGTCGCTCGAAACGGAAATTGCATGAAATATTTGATGCAATATGTAAATTTTACGTAATTAGAAATCAGGGGTACTTGAACTTTTGTATGCGTGCCACAAGTATACAAAATAAAAATTAGATCAATTTAAACTATCTCTCGCTCCGGTGCCATGCGAGATTATTCCGTTATCAAATCTTGTTTATTTTATATAATTAAATATACCATTTAAATAAATATAGGTTTATTGATAGCACCATAGTTCGAAAATATATAAATATGTTACATTCCAAGATGTGGTCAGATGGGGACGACAGCGTCGAAGATACTGGTACCAACATGTACAGAGAATGAATTCCACAAGAATTCCATACATAGCTCTGCATGGGGCGCCGGATGGACGGCGTCCGCCAGGGAGATCCCCGAAACGATGGAGAGATAGCTGGAGCTCAGCATCACAGGACAATCCTGCAGTAACAGACTCTTGAGTCTATAGTAAGTTTAAGAAGAAGAAGAAGATGTTACATTCCGAAATCACACATATATCTCAAGATAAATAGTAAAAAATTCATTTAAGACAGATGCTATCTGAATGTCTGGGATTATTTCACAAAATCACCCCACCAATATAGACCGAGTTCGGCCGCGAGTATATCAAATGTTTTTCAGCCCACACACCCATTTCCCTGACAAATGTTCCTAACAATTACACTAGACTGCGCCGGCAAGAACTGTTGTCAATAACATACGCAAGAACGGGTCTGTCTTCCAGCCGCTATGCCTGTTGGAAGGGCCTTAACTCTTTTGAACGGGACTGCATCGAATATTGACATATTTCATATAACATTATTATAAGATTTTTTTTCTAATCCTGGAAATGTTGATATTAGTATTTATCCATGACTTTATCCTGTTCAGTTTGTGTGGCATGCTTGGATATAACTCCTTGAGCGTAAGAAGAAATCTTTGTCTACTCTTAAGGTAGACAGAGAGGAGAGAGCACTAGACTTTCCTATCTAGACACACATATTCTTCATTTTCCACATCCATATACATACTCGTATATATCTTCTTATACTTATAGCCATGTTGCAATCTTTTCCGACAAACGAGAAAGATGTTCAAAAGCCTTAAGTGAAAATCAGGCTGCAATCCTTAAAAAAAAACTTATTTTTATCGGAAAATAATCCACAACTCCAAGGTTGTACGACAGGTGTCGTACCAACTAGTCCATGAAGATTGTGTTATTAATCTATCATGAGTGTATAGATATCAACCATTGAGAAGAATATGGGGCGTAGCAATGTATGACACAATAAGAAATGTAGTATAAAAGAGTATGTTGAGGCGATTTGGACATGTGGAAACGGTGGGGGATGAAAAATTTACTAAACAAATTTACATCACAAACGGGAGTTATAGTCGTGGTATACGAAAATGGGTGTATCATGTGAATTCAATTTAGAAAAAAAATGGAATAGTAGGAATAAAAGAAAATAAAGGAACTGTATGAGAATATATAATATATGAATATAAAGGAGGCGAAAAAAGAGTGATAAAAAAGTCTAGCGCTCTGTTTTCTTTTTCTACCTCAGTAGGGATATGGCGTGACGGTATGTATGTTTTATTATATTTTTAAAGTTATCAATCTATTCCTTTATTGGGATAAGCAGAAATAATAGATCTTCATACACTAGCTTAAGTGTGGTGAACGAATTGATTTCAAACTTTGTATTCAAGTCCCTTAATGGTATGTCTCCATTGTATCTTTCGAGTCTGTGTCCGAGGGATGTTCCTTCGGAGAGAAGTAGAAATTTGGGTCTTGATGAGGACTTATTTTGTTCCCCATAAGAGCGTGGGTGGAGGTTGGATCAAACTGAACTGAACTTTTCGAATGTTCATTCGGAAAATAGTAGAAATTTGAGATCGATTTCTTCTTCATCTAATAAGTTTGTTGTTCCAAATCAATTCAATAGGACGGGGTATTACGATAAAGCTTTTGCCGTTGCTGGTCCTGTGGTGTGGAATGATCTGCCTCCTAGTATCAAATATGAGTGGTGTGTGCAGCTTTAGGAAGCACATATAAACAATCTTTTTCGGGTGATCTTATCGAAGTTTATTAGTGGGTTCGAATCCTGAGTTTGAGCGTCCTTGAGGAGAGTTTGTTGCTTTTTAAACGGTGTTGTATACATTTTCTTTTTATTAGTACATATCCTGACTTACATCTTTTGCCACTGCCACATCCATATACCTTGTCATGCATACTCTCATATTATGAAGGGTTTTCACTAATTTATCTTTCAGAATTGCATGCATTTAGTTGTGCCACGTTTTTATAAGTTTTCCCAAACTTCTCGTACTTTCTGTACTACTTGTACAAAGACTGTAAACTAGGGGGATGGCTGCCGCTCAATACTCGTAGATTCCAGTTTACTTGATGCTTTTTCGGTTAAAAGTAGCAGGGTGAAGAGATTCCTCTTTAACAGGTAGAAGTTTGTCGTAAATAAAACACAGTAGACGTCCCAGAAACTGAGAACATATTTTTGATATTTTTCGTCTCTTATGTGCAGCCCATCGCTTATCGTAAGCCCCTTTATTCGCCCGTGTATGCCGTCATGGCTTACTAGATACTATGTATATCGCGCGCTCTTCGCTTGTATGGGCTGTCCGACTTTTTATAGTGGCTATTGCGAAGGCCACGCATAAGGAACATTTTATAATAATAGGAACACATCAATTACAATAAAATCATATATATTAGGTGACGCATACGTCAGATACACTACTCGTATAGGTAATTTTTGTAATTTTTGACCGAACCATCAGATTGTGACTTTTATTATTTCAAGTACTGTATTTTCTTTCCGAGTGCATATTATGAGAAAGTTACATAGAAATTTCAGCAAATTCTATGTAACTTTCTCATTATGCATATATCTAAAATTCACAACTTTTTTGCCTTGTCCAAGTTTTGATTTGACCAAGATTCCATTATGAGTAGTGAACTTTGCAGTTCGTAAATACATTGCACAACCCATCATTCACTCTAATACCTGCTTCTACTCTTGTTTTAATATTCCTCTTCAATATTTAAAAAAAAAAATTTAAAATCTCACAATGGCTATCCATATGAACGAAAAAAATAAACTAAACATAATATGAAACGAGGCACAATACATCAGAATAATCTTTTGAATATTAAATAGAGAAATAAACAATTGCAAAAAATACTTTTCTTATTTCCATTTTATAGATCGTAAAGTCATATTTGTAACATGCCCCAATTCGCACTAAACAATGGGAAAATATTGCAACGAGCTTAATTTGATTAAAAAAATCAGAGAGAGGAAAAATTATTGACCCCACAATGTTATGTAAGATTGTCTGTTCACATTTCAATAGAATTGAACGCATACAGCGGAAGTTATTACGTTTTATACATTTCAAACTGCAAATCCAAAGTGCTGAGTTGGACTTAGGTCTTTTCTTGGAAGTGACGAGTCTTTCAGCTTTATCATAATTAAAGTGTTTGACCTCAGAACAGTTCAAATTTCAACAGTCCGGAACTAACTAAGCTTGTCAAGCAATACATTCCTTGAAGGTTCACAAGGTGAAATATTTTATTCCACAATGATGTACGAGTAGTTGCCACTAATTGTTTTTATAACGCCTGCATAACAAGGCTACACATGTTGGGTAATCAATATGGGAATTGTATGGATTTTCATGTGGCTTCGATTACTCACAGGAGTAAAATGAACAAATTGTTCTTGCCGGGACGAATTGATTGAATTGTATTTTTATTTTATTTTATTTATTACACATGACAAGAAATATACATAATTTGCGAAGAAACAACAGGTAATTTAATTTGGACATACGATTTTAATGGATCTGGGTTTGTTGCCTTTCATTTGTCGTATCCCCAGTAAACTAATTTTTTTGCCTGTATCTCACTGAGGATATTTAGCATGAAAAAATAAATCGACACTTCTTTCCGATTTTCGATTACACAAAAACAAAACTTTGTTGCACGTTCTCATCAACCTGACAAACAGTGACACTCAATTACAACTGGAAACATCATGCGGAATCAAACTCCTCACACATCATCACTCCAAAAAGACCAAAAATGTTCATCCCATAATATACCGCACACAATCATAAAAATAAAAACAAAAATATACAGAAATATAGTACAAATATAAAACAACAAAAAGAAACCCACAATCAAGAGCCCACACAAATCTTTTCCACACGTCATTCATCCTAAAAGCCCAAATACTCAAAATCCTGTCGCAATAACAACCACACTCCGATTGACTGTCTAAATGGTTTTCCTCCCTTTACCTTTATTGAATTCGGCACCCCATTGTGTGTCATGGGAGCTAAATAAGCATATTGCCTTTGGGCAAAAGAGGTTTTAACTCTAGGGATGGTGAACATTTCATTAGTTGCCATGCGTGTCATGTGTCTCTGCTGAGTCTGCATCTTCCCTTCCTCTCGATGGTAGTGCCAGAGAATGGATTTGAGATGCAAATTGGCTATGTTCAGGACCTGATACTCTCTAAAAAGCTCCGCCATGGGATACCGGGCAGGAAGTTTATAATTATTTTCACAATCAATTTTTGGGAAACCTGCAATATGTGTTTTTGGGTTAAGGTATTGATTTGCTTTGTTGTGTTGTTTGATTTGTACCGTTTTTTTTTCTGTTGGATAACACTGCTTACATGTCAATGTTCGTCGTCATTGGTTGGCCTCGTAGTCGAGGATCCCCTCGCCATTACAATGTCAATTCAGTTGGATGGAGCTAATCTAACATTGGTCTGTAACTGATTCCAGAGTCTCACTGCATGGACAGTAAATGACGACGTAAAAAAAAGAAGAGGGGTGAACTGGGAAAGTCAATAAACTATCTTTGTTTGAGCGTAGTGCAAGTCCATGATTGGAAAGACGCTAAAAAAATTCGCCGAGATAAGGGGAGGTGGCGGGACAGTTAATAATATTTAATATTTTTATCAAAAATGCCAAAATAAATAAATAAGAATACACAATAGAAAGTGGGCGATAAGTAATAACACCTGACAAGATGATAGATAGATAGATAGTCCACGATAGTATTTTGGTATCTACTTTGTTGCATAGGAGTGAAACGTTTCACGAGCGTTTCGTTCGTTTCACGAGCAACACGGATCACCTGAAACTCCAGCGAGTGCAGAACAAGGCATTCAAGATATCTTTTAACACCCATCCCAGAACAAACCTTACCCGACTTCAGGCCGAACAGCGAGAAGAAACCCTACAACACCACATCCTCGCTTGGACCGTGAAGTTCTATAAAAGCCAACAAAATCACAGCAATCCCTTAGTCGCTGCCCTGGGGACTTACGAGAGTAAATTCGACCTACCCTTCCGTTATAAGCACAAGCTCCCGAAGCATTATCTGTTGCCTGACTAGTCCACCTACAGTATTAGCTGGGACGACCAAGGTCTGAGGGAATGTGATGGAATACAAGTAGCCTGAATGAGTGGACTTGTTTTTGTTAAATAATTAGCGTAAGAATTGTTATCTAGTTATAAGTAGTATGTAGGTGTTAATTATTTCTAAGATCTCATATATTAAGATTGAATAAATAAAATAAAATGATATGTAGGAAAATAAGATTAAGTAAGTTCATAAATCATAGCATATAAATAAGATTAGTTAAGTAATAAATGTGTATATAGGTATAGCCTTGACAAATGTTTGTACAATAATTTACTTTGTTTAATAAAAAAAAAAAAAAGTGAGTGAAACGTGGACGTGGAAAAAAATTGAGAGGAGCAGAATAAATGCTGTAAGAATGCGTACATTGAGAAGAATACTTGGAGTGAAAATATATGCCAGAATACGAAATGAAGTTATAACGGATATACGAGTATGTCAAACTTAAGGTTTAATGTGTTAAGTTAGATGAATAAAATTAAGTTGGTTGGAAGTATTGCCACATTGCAATAAGCCTGCCAGGTTGAACCTGTATATAGCAAAAGTGTAATACAATACAAAGAATATGACAAAAGAATAACATTCTGAGAGAAGCAAATAGTTTTATTTCATCAGAACCAAAAATTACGAACACGCGGCTACTCGTATAACTTTGGCATCTGCTTAATCTACAATCATCACTTTTCTTTCATTTTTCCAATCAATTATTAAATTCTAGAAAGTGACTAAGATGAACAATCCCAAGGTGCCGTCTTTCAAGTCACGTTTTAGTCTCATTCACCTACCTCTTCGGCAGGTTCAATACTGTGGATCGAAGATTGTAAATAATATATTTAGAAGATGCTGCTGACAGATTAAAACGCATCACGTTTTGCATGCATTCATCTTCCTAGTAATGGAGTATTGCTGCTAAAAGTAGGACATTATCAGGCGAAGCTATTAATCTCACAGTGATCATCATTACCACAAGTAACATTGATGCTATCGCAATTAGTTTTTTGATCTATTGTCGTGAAATGTTAACTTATGTATAACCGACGTTTCGAAGACGTCGCATTCTTCATTCTCAAAATATTGTTTCGAAAAAACATAACAAAATATAGTTATTTAATTTTTTTATGGTACTAATAATGAAGTGAAAATTTATATAGCGCTGTTTAGAGAGCAAACAATTAAGGGCGATTTAACTCGGGATACGAACCCACTTATTATTAACTGATTAAAAATATTAAAAATAAATATATATACGTTGAGTGTAAGGATAGGAAGGTAGTCGCTGCGGCCAACGGATTAGGTACCTTATCACATCTGTATGTATTCAGAAAAACATATTTGGTAAATAAACCACAAAAAACTCATCAAGGGAAGACGATTTACAAAGAACCTTTGTAGATCTTCCGATATGTGATAGTAACACATTCGGCTTCAGGTGTAGTGTAGTATATGGTATGTGTGAAGTGTTCATATGCCATCTTAAATTTTGATAAGAACTCCCAAAATGGTTGTCTTCAAGTGCTTCCTAAAGCTGCACACGCCACCCATATATCTTACACTAAGATGTAGAACATTCCACAACACATGACTAGCAACGGAACAATCCTATATCTTAATATCACACCCCACTAGATGGTACTCCTCAACATTGAATTAAATTGAACTAGGAATAGGGGTGGCATTTTTGGTTTGCGCACATAGGCGGTTATGTTTATTGCGATGGCCCGCATCTACGTTCTTCTTGCTATGTACCAATGCACTGTAGAGGAATCTGAGAACCTCTCCCCTATAAATTTTGTAGAAACATCCTTCTGTGTTACGAATTCCATGGACAGCAAGGCGTAAGTATTAGTGTAGAGCAAAGATTCCCAAAGTGGTCTATATGGACCCCCAAGAGCCGATTTCGACTTGCAGGGGGTCTTTGTCAGCGAGAAAAGAAAATGGGAGTGCACGAGATGTAAATGGGGGTCCACGTAAGCGGATCCCATCTAGGCAGATCATCACCAATATTTAGGCGTTCCGTAAATATCTTATTACACCTAACACAGATTGTGTGTACATACTACTTATATTAGACATAGAAAATACTTATATAAAGAAATTTAATGCAAATCACCGAACGTGGAGATTTAAGACTATACCTCACTAATTTGAAGCCAAATATTGAATTATTGCTATCAGAGCATCAGGTTCATTCCTCTCATTAGCAGTATTATTTGTGTATTAATTTTATGTAAGAATTTTACTAGGTTTTGATTTGTTCCGTCCCAAAGTCAAATATTTACTTGCATTTTGTGTCTTTTCAATAAAGGTATGAATGAAAATTGTTAATGTTTTTCTTATTTTACAATTGTCCTCTCTACAAAAAACCTTATCAAGGTGAACAGCACTGTGTCAACTATAGTGTAGAGTGTATCTACAAATGAAAGAATAAACGTTGCTTTGGAAAAAGATGAGAGTTTACCTTTCGAAGTATTGAAATTGAGTTTAATGATTTGCCTCCACTCTCTTTATTTGATAGCAGGCCAATGTGACGTACATGGCAAATCACTGGAATGTGTCTGGACAGTGCAACATTGTCTCGAATCGTTCCAGGAACTCTTGGATGGAAGACAAATAACTTATAAACTAAATCACGTAAGTGGTCTGTTATGTAGTTTCATTTAGTTAAGAACATGATTTTTCTCTAGTTAAGATAATACAAATAAATGTGGAAATACAACAAATAAAACACTATTATTAATGCAATTGTATACTGGTTTCGGTACGGTGATCTGCAGTCGTCTTCTTCCTTCCGTGTTCCGCTATTTTGTAGCGCTGTGCTTCCCAACATAGCGTGCCACATAGTTTGAGAACAAGGGTCCATATTATAATCCAGTTTAAAAAAATATATTTAGGTATTCTATCCTTTAAAGGGGATGAATCGTGCCAATTACAATATAAAATAAATGAGGCAATGAAAAATATACGTGGAAAATTACTGTAGTACTAAATATTTAAGGAGTTATGGACAATACATTCAGGTATGTGACTCAAATTGGCCAGTTGGCCCTGCTCCACCCTTTACTAGCTTTAGGAACGAATTAGGTTCCTTATAAATTCAATTTTAAAGAGAACCTCAACCCATACTATCTCTAGGAACGAATTAGGTTCCCTATAAATTCAATTTTAAAGAGAACCTCAACCCATACTATCGAATTATGTTTCCTATAAATTGAAATTTTAAAGAGAACCTCAACCCATACTATCTCTAGGAACGAATTACGTTCCCTATAAATTCAATTTTAAAGGGAACCTCAACCCATACTATCTCTAGGAACGAATTATGTTCCCTATAAATCCAATTTTATAGGGAACCTCAACCCATACTATCAAATTATGTTTCCTATAAATTGAAATTTTAAAGAGAACCTCAACCCATACTATCTCTAGGAACGAATTAGGTTCCATATAAATTGAAATTTTAAAGGGAACCTCGAGCTATGCTATCTCTAGGAACGAATTAAGTTCCCTATAAATTCAATTTTAAAGATAACCTCAACCCATACTATCTCTAAGAACGAATTACGTTCCCTATATATTCAATTTTAAGAGAACCTCAGCCCATACTATCTCTAGGAACGAATTAGTTCCATATAAATTGAAATTTTAAAGGGAACATCAAGCTATACTATCTCTAGTAACGAATTAAGTTCCCTATAAATTCAATTTTAAAGAAAACCTTAACCCATACTATATCTAAGAAATGAATTATGTTTCCTATAAATTCAATTTTAAAGGGAACCTCAATCCATAATATCTCTAGAAATGAATGAGGCTCTCTTTAAAACTTGCCTTACTGTGCTAAATAATTCCGCCAGCCACGGTGCTAGACGCTAAGCGTCCAGTATAAAATGTATGTTTCAAATTAAAATTATGCAAAATCTGCTAGGTTATTTTGTGTAATTAGCTATAAAAATCCTTTTATTATATATTATAACGTCAAATAATCAAATAAAATATAAGTCCTGGTCACTCGCTATCCATCATAGGGTGGCAAGTGTTAAAATCGTATTTAGTCATATTTTGATCAGAGCTGCTCTGGGAAGCGACCTCTCCGCTGGCACCATACTGGGATGTGAAAATAATAATGGTGGCACTGATAGAAGTTAAGATAGCACGGATAAAGTCGAGATTTGACGCGATATTAAAAATATATTGGATTTTTGTAGTTGATAGAATACGAATTACATTGATCATGGATGAATGTGAACTAAAGTAAGATCGAGAAGAGTACTCTGAGCTGGTTTGGACACCTACAATTAACAACTGAAGAAATACTCATAAAACAAACATAAAGGAAGGTGTGGTAAAGAGAAACCAAGTAATATATATGTTAGTTGGATCAATTTAATGACATTTTGAAAGAAGGGAATGAAAAAAATCGGAGAAATCATAAGGTTTGTATGAGAATATGTGAAGGAGACGAAGTATATGTAACGCGATAGAAAAGTCTGGCACTCATCCTTTCTACCTACCCCGACTGAAAAACGACTTGATTGTATCATATGTATGTATTATGTATATACGTCTAATCTTTTGCACAAAAAATGTTAAGGCATTCTATTACGTGTTAACATAAGTTGTGTCCGTTTTTTTTCCAAATTAAAAATGAGCACCAAAAGTAAAACAAAATGGTAAAGTTTATACGTCATTCGAAAGAAAAATTTCTGCTCTACAAGATATTGTGTTTGCTTTTACGTTACATATATTATTTTATTTGATTACAAGCCTTTAAAATGGAATGTCAAGTAGACGAAAGTGATCATTTTCGACACCTCTTTCTGTTCGCGTTCAATCGAGGGAATGAAGCTGCTAAAGCTGCTCGCGATATTTGCGAAGTGTCAACGTTCGACAATTGATTTTTGTTGTTTTCACTCAAAACATGTGGAACCCAAGCGCCGAACTTCTGGACTTTTCCCATTGATTTAAGATGGCGGTATACAGTCATGTGACTACAATTCATCTGATCAGCCAATTCTACGGTAGTTTGAAGGGGATCTTCATGAATATTATGGTTTAAGCGGTCCTCATCGGAGTCCACTGGTCGTCCGGAACGCTCTATGTCTTTCAGGTCAAAATTATTGTCTTTGAAACGCAAAAACCATCGACGAGCTGTCCTTTTATTCAAAGCATCTTCACAGTACACTTTGCAAATATCGCGAGCAGCTTTGGCAGCTTTATTCCCTCGATTGAACTCGAACAGAAGGAAGTGTCGAAAATGCTCACTTTCGTCTACTTGACATTCCATTTTGAAGGCTTGTAATAAAATAAAATAATATATGTAACGTAAAAGCAAACACAATTTCTTGTGGAGTAGAAAACTGTCTTTCGAATGACGTATAACATATACCATTTTGTTTTACTTTTGGTGCTCATTTTTAATTTGGAAAAAAACGGACACAACTTATGTTAACACCCAATAGTTTGGCGTTTTTACAATAAAAAGGTTTAGAAGCCCTGCTCTAACACAACATTCCGATTGCAAAATTACATGCACTATGCATGCAATATAGAGATACATTAAAATGCGAAAACGCTAATTCACCGCTATTATAGGAATTTATTTAGAGTGGTAGAATTAAGTATATTTCTCAAAAATCACTGGAATGTAAAATTTGGTCCAAAGTACAACAGATATAACACACGAGTATATATTTGAGCGCTATCTTTGATGTATGCGAGTATATACATTTCGTCACGCCGTGTACCTTGCGAGCTAGGCAGTGAGAACAGATCTTCAAACTTTTCTATCCAAGCACACAATTTTGCACAACTTTCCACACATTCATAACCTAATCTTCTATTATTCATACTTTTTTTTAAATCTGGTCCATTTGATCTAACTGGGTTTTCTTCTTGCTTGCCCTTTTGACCTGTATAGTCGCTTAGTCAATCATTCTCTCCACATGTCCGAACCATCTTAAAACTCATTTTTTCATCCTACTTAAAACATAAATTATATTCATACATTAACTCCTGATGTCTTTGCTCCACCGTTCTTCGAGGGAACATACGATCCGTGGGCCAGTTGGTAAGACGTTTGTCTCCCAACTCGGAGGTTGCGAGTTCGATTTCCGTTGGAACACAGATAAAAAAAAAAGATACCAGTATGATTTTCACTTAATGCCTCTTTCACTTCTTTCTAGTTGATTGGAAGATATTGCTACATGACAATAAGCACGCCAGGTTGTACTATATACAACGAAAGTGTAATATAATAAACATTTTGCATTCCGATCCTGTGTTTTAACGTGATGAACTAGATTAACGTTAAGCCCCGATCCCTTGTTTTGACGTCATGAACTAGATTAACGTTGAGTTCCGATCTCGCGATGAACTAGATTAACGTTGAGTCCCGGTTCCGTGTTTTAACGTGATGAACTAGATTAACGTTTAGTCCCGGTCCCATGTTTTAACGTGATGAACTAGATTAGCGTTGATTCCCGACCCTGTGTTTTAACGTGATGAACAAGATTAGCGTTGAGTCCCGATTCCGTGTTTTAACATGATGAACTAGATTAACGTTTAGTCACGATCCCATGTTTTAACGTGATGAACTAGATTAGCGTTGAGTTCCTATCTCTCGATGAACTAGATTAACGTTGAGTCCCGGTTCCGTGTTTTCACGTGATCGATACCTCCTACAAAAAAGGACACATAACTGACATCTGGCAAATATTTTTGTAAACAATTCAACCTTTAAACGATAGTCTCCTAATTTCCAGCATGGATTAGAAATTAAAATTTGCATGAATTGATTTATGATGGAGATTATGAGGTCGCGTCATTAATGTACAGTGAAGTGTCAGACCATGGAAGATTTTTCTAGACGAAATAGAATATGGAGTTGCAGGAGCCTCCAAACAGCCTGTCGAAAAGCATATCTAAACATGTGTTAATACAATTTTGTTAACTACAGTTGCATGTTGTTATTCATTAATCATGAGAATATAATGGGTAAATCCATGCCTGGTTTCATTAATCGTGAGAATGGAATGGGTAACTCCATGTCTGGCTTCATTAATCGTGAGAATACGATGGGTAGCTCCATGCCTGGATTCATTAATCGTGAGAATACAACGGATAACTCCATGCCTTGTTTAATTAATCGTGAAAATACAATGAGTAAGTCGATGCCTGGTTTCATAAATGGTGAGAATACGATGAATAACTCCATGCCTGGTTTCATTAATCGTGAGCATACAATGGGTAACTCCATGCCTGGTTTCATTAATCGTGAGAATACAATTGGTAACTCCATGCCTGGTTTCATTAATCGTGAGAATACAATGTGTAACTCCATGCCTGGTTTCATTAATCGTGAGAATACAATAGGTAACACCATGCCTGGTTTCATTAATCGTGAGAATACAATAGGTAACTCCATACCTAGTTTGGTAAATATTTTTAATTTAGATTTTGTTACGTCCAGGAGGTTCTTTTTCCTATATTTTCTTAATCTTAGATCTTGACTAGAAACCTGATATTTTCATTTTGTTTTTTAATAAAGTGGATTTTATATTTTGGTTAATTTTATTCGAGCATTTTTCTTTCTTTCTGTGTTGTGTTGCGAGTATGTATGATACTTTGGAAATTTCGTGCACCATATGTGTTCTGAATTGTGTTGATTTTTTTAAGAAAATTATATTTTTAATACATTTGAAATGTATTGTTGAAAGCGGCTCTTTCTCGTTCCATGAACTGCCAGAAGAACGAAATGACCAATTATTGAATTGCTCGGAGCCAACACGCGTGTCCCTGTGCTATATGCAAAAATAACCTTTCAATACACACACAGCGCGAGGTGAGAACGACAGTATTGTATTACACTATCGTTGTATACAGTATAACCTGGCGGGGTTATTGCGACATGAAAATATCTTCCACCCAACCAGAAATATGTTAAAGAGGCCTTAAGTGAAAACCGGACAGGAATCCTTTTTTTTCGTGCTGGAAGTCAACAGTCCCACCAACTAGGCCACGAAGACAGTCTTTTTCTGTCAATTCTGGTGGGTAGTTTGATTAGCATAAGGATCAGAAGATGAGCACACATCTGATGAAGTGACTAGGTGAAAAAAGTAGCGGGGTGCTCATTTCAGGAAGTGCTACATATAGAAGAATGGGTGACAACCATTGTTATAACATTGTTCATCCAAAGAAGCGATGGAAGGATAGCGTTAATCAAGGTAGAAGTGAACTGACCCTAGCTCCGGAGATGGTTTTGGATAGAACACGATGGAGAGAGAAGACTCCACGTTGATCCTAAATAAATGGGAAAGTACGAGGACGTTAATGTTTTTGTTAGTCTTCGAAAAATATTTTCAAAGTGCGTTAACTTTAAACAAACAAATTGAATAAACAAGTACATTTGATTGGAGTTGCAAGCGGAGAAATGGAGTTTCGCCTCAACGCCCCTGAGACAATGGTGTCTTAATTGTGTTTATCAGAAATACAGAAATATCTGAGTGCGAATACTTTCAGATTTCTCCATTTCGCGGCATGCGCCATTACGGTGCAAGTGTGTGCAGTGTGAGGCCATTATAGTTCATACTCCATATCTCATACTGCTTGCTGTAGCCAGTTTCCTCTTGAATTTTAGCACATGCGGACACAGACAATGTGACAGAACCGGCTTAAAAGAGGATCCGAGATTAGAAGTGCTGCGTATCTTTAACCCTGAGAGCGCTACGAGAAAAAAATATAATTATCTATCTAGTGCTGAGATATATTTACGATTCGGACGTTCGTGATAAATATTTATTTTAAACAACAAAAAAACAAAAAAAATATATTTTTACAACATAAATATATTTTAGAATATGTACCCTTGTATTCTAAATGAATGATATTAATTTTAGAATACAAGGGTAGAACAAATTTCTTCCACTGCTATAGCAGTGCGCTGATCTCTCAGGGTTAAATATATTTTAGCTATGGATCGTTACTATTGGAGATTCAGTCAGCGGTAGCTGAAATGAATCCAATACTGAATTCCCAAAGGACCCTGTATCGACGTAATTTCAACATGAATAAGATATAAAGAATAAATTCATGCTAAATATTTTTATAATAATACAAGAATCCTCTGAATCCATTGCCAGAAACGTTGCGATTCGATGTTGAATTTCCGATATATCTTGGAGATTTTCTTTTAACACTGTCCCGATTCCATGATAAACCTCATTTGCATTGAATTCCAGTCCCGTGTTTGCACGTGATCGATTCCTCTTCTAAAAATGACATATTACAGGCAATCGGGCGCAATACAAATCCTAACACGTTCGGGCGCAACTCATCTATGAGATTAAAAAAAAAATTCTGCTTAGGCTTAAGGGAAAGCTTATCGAACTGAAATATTCACTCAAACATGATTATATAACATTTGTACATGTCTTTACACTTTTCAATAACAAAATAACAATAAATTTTTTCATACTGTTTTTCTTAAAATAGAAAAGAACTGGTTTACAACATTCTCAGTCTTTTGTTGGCAGCTTATCAACACAACTAATGCAATTCAGTTACATCACAATTTTTTTCAGTCATTTAATACCCACAATAAGTTTTAAAAAAAGATTTAGCACAATAAAAAGTATGAGGAATTAACTGTCACATCTTCATAAGGAAGGTTGTTCATGTGAAGAAAATAAAAGCAATAACTTAACATTAGAGAACACTATGCTAGCACTTTTTTAAACAATATTTAGAATGTAAAATTCAAATTCACTTGTGATCATAAAAGGTCTTTACAAAACAAAAGGGAGTAATCAAAATATGATTAGAAAGTTATTCCTGATCAGGCTCACGCTGAACATTTTCGAAAACATTCTTATAATAATTTTCACACACCATGCGTGCATGTTTGTATTCGTATAGTAAATAACGATCAATATAATTGAATTAGAGGCTACAACATAGATATACGAACTATTGCAGGTATATAAAAAGAAATATTGAAAAAATAATAATTTAATTTTGGAAATCAAAAATACTAATGTAATCGGGCGCAACTCATCCAGCAGATTAAAACGTCCGCCACGGAGACCAACGGTGTACTGGAGAAATAACAAAGATACCCTTGTGTGAGGGGTAGGGAGTCAGGAAGCTACTATAAGCTTCACTTCTTTGTCGGTAAACCTCGCCCATTGGCACAAAAAAAACAAACTAGATACATCATCTCACAGATTAGATGCGCCCGTCCAAGGGTTAATATGTTATCAATGAAAATAAAATTTTGATTTATCGCGTTTTACAACTTTCTGAGCTCGAGTGCCCCCCAATTTCCCGAATAATCGGCGGTCTACTCTATTATTAAGTCTCTGAGCCGGGCCTGACCCCCCCCCCCCCCAGCAACACTTACATAAAACAATAAACAAATACATATAATAACGCCGTGCTTACATACAATAAAATGGCGGGAAACTCGTTCAACCTGTCATTATAGCCATTTCCCTTTGTTTTCACGGCAAATTATTTTTCGCGTTATTTTTTAATTATATCTAGATTCTTTACGTCACGAAATTCTTGCCAACTAAACTATCACGACATGTTTATATTAAAATTACCAAAGAAGACAGATCTCCATTTCATTATAAAAAATAAATCGATATTTCTTTCCAATTTTTGATTGTATAAAACCCCGTTGTACATTCTCATCAACCTGACAAACAGTGACACTCAATTACATATGTGTACATCACGCGAATCAAACCCCTCATACTTCATCACTCCAGACAGACAAAAACGTTCATCCACAATATACCGCATATAATTATAAAAAAAACATCACACCCAAGAGTTTAAACAAACATTTGCTACAAGTCATTCCTCTTGCAAACCCAAGTATTCAAACTCCTGTCGCAATAACAACCACGCTCCGATCGACTGCTTAAATTGTTTTCCTCCTTTTGCTTTTATTGCGGCACCCCATTGTATGTCATGGGAGCTAAATAGGCATATTGCCTTTGGGCAAAAGATGTTTTAACTCTAGGGATGGTGAACATTTGATCAGTTGCCATGTGTGTCATGTGTCTCTGCTGAGTCTGCATTTTCCCCTCGTCCTTTATATATTTATTGTTCCAATTATTTAATTATAAGTGCAAAGCATGCACTGAAAAGATAATATAAATAACAATTTATACAGCACCGTTTAGATAGCAGACATTCCTTAGTGGTGTTTCAACAAAGGATTCGAACCCTCACTTTTATAAAGAGATTTAAAATATTATAAAATAAATAAAGATAATTATAGTTTAAGAATGTGACCATAAGATAAGTTACTGTGGCCATCAGATTGTGTAGCTGTGGCCATCAGAGGTGGTGGCTGTGGCTTAGTTACTTCCCCAGATTAGTAGTAATCAGATCAGTTACTTCCCTACATCTGCATATGTTTATATTTGGTAAGAAAACCGCAAAAAACTTACTAAGGGAAGATGAACTATAAATAAACCTTAGTAGATCATTCAATGTGTGATAGTGACACATTTAGGTGAAGTGAAGTGTTAATAAACAAACAAACAAATAAATAAAATGCTAAAGAACACTCTTGATGGGTAAATGGCATAAAAATCATACTGGAATCCATTCTAAATAATTCTTGGTTCTAAAGATAATTGTGCCCACAACCTCCAGCTTGAAAACCGACGTCTTAACATATCATTTAGCCATAGTTTCCCTAAGTGGGTGCTACCGCCCACCTATGGACGCTGGGGGGCGTTGAGGAGAAAGTGGGTAGAAATAATTTGCCAATCGAAACATTTTTTAAGCAAACACTTATCCACTCGACTATACAGGCATACAGTCATCTCATCGTCGCTCAAATCATACATATCAGGAGTTCATACTAGAAAGGAGAACTGACTGCAAATAGTTGACCACTGAGATTTGAATAGTTGACCACTGACAAATATGGAACCTTATAGAGACGAATTAATAGCCCAATACCAGGTTCATCATTCTTATTGGTGTTTATTTATAATATTATTTATTCAATTGATATAAATTACTAATAATAGTAAGTGATTTATGTGTAATTTCATTTAAATACTAAGCGCGTCCAGAAAGTAAAGGACGAATGCGTACCACGCCCTGCGCCGATCCCCCACCACCGCGAAGGTATGCGCGCCAGTTAGCTCATTCCCCCACTGCAGTGCGAGCCGAGTTTTGTTGCTGAACGGTATATTCTTTTGAATTTCATTTCCTAGTTGTTTTATTTCCAAACTAGCTTTTTTAAATTGAAAAATTACATCAACAGCAATATAAATATAAAGTTAAATTTAAAAAAAATCATCTAAACTTATGACTTTATTATAACGTAAGTTGAGATGAAAATAGTTTTGCTCAGGGAGGGACCTGAAAAAAAATGTTTTGAAAAGGGGGCTGTGAACTTTAAATGTTTGGGAAACTCTGATCTAGAACATGGATATCATCTTTTTACATTGTAGAACAAAATATTTAAATAAATAACAAAGACTAATGAAAAGACCAACAACTAAGTGTGACACACAGGTGTTGGCAAGTCTTTGCGTGAGCGCCCAATGTTATTATCAATGCACGTGTTTTACTTTCATCTATTATATACAATATTAATGTTTTTTTTGTATAAAAATGAAAGTGATCCTCTCAGGAATGCCATCATTGTTTGGGAAGTGTCTGCAGCTTATAAACCTACGCAGAAACGGCCAAAAAATGATCATAAATCACGCTCGTCCTAAATACCTTGAACTTTTAGGCACGGTCCAGGGGAGTTCAGTGCATGGACCGAGTTGCTTATTGTGTTTAATTAATTTTACACAATGACTAAAATGGCTTAGTTTTTAAGACGTTTGTCTTTCAATTCGAGGGTTGTGGTAACGATGCCCGTTGGAATGTTAATTAAAAAACATCAACTCCAGTCTGGTTTTCATTTGATGTATTTTTATTAATTTTCTGGTTGGTTGGAGATTGCCACATGGCAATATACCCACCAGATTGTACTATATACAACAAAAGTATTGGGGTTTAACATAAGTTGTGCCCGTTTTTTTCCAAATGAAGAGAACAAGTGGACACAACAAAAAAAAATTACAAAAAATTTGTCAATAATGTATTCTCCTTCATTATTTACAACTTCTTGCCAACGTTCTACAAGTTTTTCAATGCCTGTGCGATAAAAACCACCCGGTCTTGACTCGAGGAATTCGTCTAACCATGTCCGCAATTCAATGTCATTATTGAAGGTAAAATCATCGACGAGCTGTCCTTTCATTCATAGCATCATCACCGTATGCTTCGCAAATATCGCGAGTAGCTTTGGCAGCTTTATTCCCTCGATTGAACGCGAACAGAAGGAGGTGTCGAAAATGCTCACTTTCGTCTACTGGACATTCCATTTTGAAGGCTTGTAATCAAATAAAATAATATATGTAACGTAAAAGCAAACACAATATCTTGTAGAGCAGAAAATTTTCTTTCGAATGACGTATAACCTTTACCATTTTGTTTTACTTTTGGTGCTCATTTTTAAATTTGAAAAAAAAAAACGGACACAACTTATGTTAACACCTTATACTCGTATAAAATAATACAATCGAATCTGAAAATGAGATTTTAGAACCAGGGTGTCAATAAAGGATAATACATCTACTATCCATCATATCATTGACACCGGCTATGCTGCTTTTCATGTTTATGGTAGAGATACATCAATATTAATAATACGACCCATTATAACGCAGGTTGAACCTTATTTAAAGAAAAAATCCTTAGTCTTTTTGTATGTTTGTGTTGTGTTACACTGTCTTTGTATACAGTACAACTTATCGGGTTTATTGACATGTTGCATTCTCTTCCAGCCTACCAAAAATATGTTAAACAAGTGTTAACTTGAACTCTTCTAAGGAATATGGATACTAACGGGAATAAGCCTGCCAGGTTCTACTGTATACGAAGAGTATTATAAATATACTAAAAGTAGGTATTTATAATATGTATACATACCGTACTTTACGGATTATAAGACTCACTTTTTTCTTAAAAAAATTGCCTCCAAAATTCAGATGCGTCTTATACTCGAAATTAATATAAAAATGTCCAGTGTTTGATTTAAAATTCCCGCCAGTCTTAAAAATGGCCATATATTCGATGCCGCGGGAAACCTATCTCTATCTGGCAACATTGGATTCAACTGGCAGCAGCAGTGCACCGATGCGTGTACTACTGCTGCCAGTTGAATGCAAAAATTTTGTTTAGTCTGGCTTTGCAATCTAATAATAAAAATGGTAAAAATGTTATTTTTTTTTTAAATTGCCTAAAAATTAAGGTGCGTCTTATAGTCCGTAAAATACGGTAATACATGGACAAACGAGACATACAGAAATAAGTAAGTTGTAGTTTTGATTAGAAAAATTGTATTTATTTTACTTTACTTAACAAGTTTACATCCAAGACTTAAGTCAAGACTGCAAATAATAATAATATTAATAGGAACCATTGTATAGCCCCGTTTAGATATCAGACTCTTCTCAATACCGTTGTAGTTCGAGATTATCTAACCCACTATTATTGACAGATTAAAAATATCACAAAAAATAAAATAGAGTAAAGATAGGAAGGTGGTGGCTACGGCCATACGATTATATACATCATCTACTTGTAAATCTAAGATGAATAAATAAAATGAAAAATAGTGTTGTATGGCCCCTCATTGGAAACTATTTAATACCCCTGTCTCATAGACGGCGAATGATTTATCCGCGGAATCTTCACCATAGAAAATGATGCTGAATATAGCCAAAGGTCAGTAGTGTCACCTGCCTATGGAAAAGCACTTTATCAATAGTTCATCCATAGCTTACATTCATAGAAGATATCTCTTTGGAGGTAACAGAGAAGGTACGGCACTCCCTGAGGTTGACATTGATTTTGTCGTGTTCCACTTTGAGTTGTCCGGAAAGAAATTTCTTATTTTAGGTCAAATTCAAACGCAAAATAGTACCAAATGCTCATGGACGTAGTTAACAATATGTTTTTGATATCTCAGTAATCTCTCGTGTTGTAAAACACTGGATGTTTCCGATGAGAGCCTTGATTTGGTCTTCATCAGAGGGTAATCACTCTTTTATAGCGGACACCACTTTCGTGTTTCGTATCCCCATTACGATATTTTTCAAAGCACATTTGACACACATGATCGCTTAATGCAACGTCGCCTACAGTGTACATATTTTTTTTTATTTGTGGCGCATTTTTTCTATTGCAGTAGCAAAAAAGCACCGAAAATACAACTTATTTTGTTTCTCCTTCAAAATGACATTTCAAAAAGTCATAATGTTACACATAGATTTTTTTCTTTCGCGTGTTGAGATAGGAGAGTTTGGCGCTCCTTCCACTTTGCCAACCCTATCAGGAAATTGCGTGATGGTATGTATTATACAGGATGTGTTTTATGTTCCAGGTCGATTTTGTTTGGCCGCCATTTTGATTTGGCTGTTGTTTGTCAGTTCATATTTTACAATCGTAGAGAGTGTTTAATAACAATTTATTATAGAGCATCTAACTTCGCAACAACGTGTTGAAGTGATTAAAACATTTTATTTAAATAACTGTTCAATTATAAATACGCGAAGAAAATTGCGTGTTTTTTTTGTTTAAATCATGTGCCAAGCAAGTCAACCATTCAGCGTGTAATGAATAATTTTGAAAATTTGCATACACTGGGAGATAGAGCAAAGTCTGGGCGACAGCGCAGCCAACGCACGCCAGAAAAGATTTATACAGTGAGGGGGAGTGTTGGTGAACGTCCGTGCACCTCTCATCGACGCCGTGCACAAGAATTGGGAATGTCTCCATCATGTTTGTTAAAAATTAGACATGTATAATGTATATAGGCATGTATATTTTAATTCCTTTGCTATCACAGGAGAGGGGGGTAGGCTTGAATTGAGGTGGATTGATGGTACATACATACGTACCATCACGCCATAGACAAGTAGACGGAGTAAACAGAGATAACAGAGCGTCAGATTTTCCCATCTCAACACACATCCATCCTTCTTCATCTATACAAATCCTGCGATTTATCTGATTTCCTGAGTTTTCTTCTTTTAAAATATCATTCACTCGATCTAACCATGATTTATCTACCACGCCTTCCACTCACATTTGCACTATATTAGATTATTGTTGTAGAAACAAATTGCCGTTCTTAAAAGTAACGAGATAACGTGCCTTCTTTTAGAATGAACAACAGCACTCAGCAATGGTTAAGACACGTGTAATGAATGAATGATAAAATGCTACAATAATATAACAAATACACAAGTGAGTTAAAGGCGTAGTATAGGATGATCAAGGAAAGTATGGTGAGATCAAGTGTATGGCATTTTGGAAGAGGAAAAAGTAAGAAATAAGAGAAATCGTAGGATTTGTATGTGATGGTGTGTGTATGGATGTGGAAGAGGCGATACATGTGTATCGATATAGGAAAATCTAGCGCTCTATCTTCTCTGCTAATCCCTGCAGAGAAACGGTATGATGGTACGTATGTAAATATTTTTAATGACCTTTTCTGGATTATTTAAGTTCTCACGTCCAATAAGTAGGATATCATCATCATCAATGGCGCTACAGCCCATTGTGGGCCCCGGCCTCCTCCAGCAGTCGCTGCCATTCCCCCCTATCCTGGGATGCACTCCTCCAGCCCCTGATGCCAATCACGTTTGCGTCATTCTGCACCCCATCCATCCACCTAAGCCTCGGTCTACCCACGCTACGTCTTCCTTGGGGCTTGGAGAAGAGTACTTTGTTAGGCATTTCCTCTTCTCCCATTCTTGCTACATGCCCCGCCCAACGTAGCCTCCCAATTTTGATGTATTTTATGATGTTGGGCTCTTTGTATATGCTGTATAACTCCTCATTATATCTCACTCTCCAAGATCCATTTTCCTGTATGGGTCCGAATATTTTTCTGAGTATTTTTCTTTCAAATATTAGAAGAGAAGATTCGTTCTTCTTACTCAATACCCAGCATTCAGACCCATATGTGAGGACAGGTCGTAGCAGTGTCTTGTAAATGGTAAGTTTTGTCCTTCTGGACAACAACCGAGATATAAGGTGTTTTCTCAGACCAAAGAAGCATCTATTTGCCATGAATATTCGACGTTTAATCTCGATAGATGCATCATTAACACTTGTCACTATGGATCCCAGGTAGGTGAAGGTGTTTACACGTTCTATTGTATGAGAACTTATATTAATCGTGGTAGGTGTCTGGTTATTACGGGGTGCTTTAGTGGCTATCATATATTTGGTCTTATCGGAGTTGATGCGAAGTCCCATTCTGTTTGCGGCCCTCTCCAACTGAACAAATGTCTCCATCATTGCTTGTGGGGATCTACCAATAATGTCAATATCATCCGCGTAGCCCAGTATTTGGCTTGATTTGTAGAAAATTGACCCATTTGTCTGTACTCCGGATTCTCTTACACACTTCTCTAGAGCCATATTAAAAAAATAAGTAGGATATAAAGTATACTAAATTGAAGGGCATGAGGTCGTTTGAAGGTCTCGAACCTGAGGGATCAACGTAGAAGAAGAAACCAGCAATAATCGTAATTGTCGAGTATCTATAAAACACGTATCCACAAAATCGACTGGTTTCTGAGCACCTTTCTAATTAAAATGATAAGGTCTCGGATTCACGATCAGCGCTGCTGTGTGCCCGAGCCTCAGATGGACGCCTGAGGGCGCCCGGAGAAAGTGATTTGAATGGAATTAAATTTGAGTTTGATTGTTTCAAGTCATGCATCTTGATATGGCATGTACTGGAACAAAGTTAGATGATAATGAAATAAGGCGGCTGTTAATCTGTAACGAGATTTTGAGATTGGGTATAGGTGTTACTATTGTAGTATCTTGGTTATTGTTTTTTTTTAAATTAGAAAGGTTGGGTAACTCATTGTTCATAAAAAGGATTGAAATTAAAATGACTAAAGCCTTTTGGTAGTTGAAAAACTAAGAAGAAAGTGTGTATGGCGTGTTTCAAATAGTGACTGTTTATATGCGTGTTTAAAACAGCGACTCAAAAAGCATTAATTAAGTAAATAAAGAAAATTTACAAGCAATCATACATCTGTGGCATTATGGCAGAAGTTGATATGTCCGTTTTACCTTAGTTTACAAGAGAAGCAATATTAACTTTGATAAGCTGTTAAAATCCGTACAAATAAGCATTTTTTAAGTTTTTACAAACAATATATATTTTGTTTGGATAATGACTGAGACACAACGTTTTGCCACAACATGATGAGAAATATTTTCTATAAATTGGGAGAATAAACACAAAATGACAAAAAACGGACATATCAACTTCTGCCATAGCGCCACAGACATATGATACATACCATCACACCATTTCCCTGTCGGGGTAGGTAGAGAGGCCAGAGCGTCATACTTTCCTAACTCGAAACACATACAAGCCTCTTTCACGTCCATGTACCTTCTCATATAATCTGTAAGATTTTCCTGACTTTCTACTTTTTCTCCTTTCAGAATATCAGTCACTTGATCCAATTATACTTTCCTTTGTCTTTCTCTCATATCCGTTCCACTCACATCTACACTGTATATACGAGTATGTTTTGTTGGTCTTTCTTCATTCATTCGATCTATATGTCTAAATCATCTCAACGTAATGATTTTTATTTAACGCATCAGCCTTAAGTTCATATTCATCCCTTATCAAACGAAATAATATGTATATATGTTACACATATATTATATATTCTGAAATTACAAATATCATATATGTAAAGGCAAAGTATACCAAACAATTGTATACCAAAAGAAAAAGTATACCAAACGATTGTCAGATCCGCACTCCTCTATGGCTCCGAATGCGGGACGATGTATAACTCTTACTCTAGGCAACTAGAAACTGCTGAAATGCGCATGCTAAGATGGTCAGCTTGATGCGTCCCTAAGAGACAAAATAGAAAGCTCACGCATTCGTGGAAGCCTAGGTGTTACAGACATCAACAGTAAGATGGAGGAGAGGCGATTGCGATGGTATGGGCACGTTGGACGTAGAGCATCCGATCACACTGTGAACCAGGCAATCTCCATGGATCTGCCTCGAATAACAACCAGAGGAAGACCAAAGAATTCATGGGTGGTGCAAAAAGATAGTCTGATGCAGAGGCATGGCCTGGGGGACGTAGTCCGGGACAGAAGAGCATACAACCTGAGGACGAGGAGAGCTGACCCCAACAGTCTTCGCAGACAATGAGTTGGGATGGAGCCAGGGAGAAGATATATGTAAAGGCAATGGAAACGAATATATTTTTGAGAGAGAATCTATCAAACGGTCTGGACTCATCTCATAACATCCTCCCAATTGAGATACACCCAACCAATAGGAGGGCGAGTCTAGTCGCGAGGACGTCACGCCCATTGTGACATTGCTTGTTTTCTGGTTCACCCATTATCTTTTTTTTTCCTAATATCCCCTCTTATTTCCGTCAAAGTATTTCTATTTTTTTTTTATTTTTACAATTCTGTCTTTCTTATTTTATTTCCATTCTGTTATATAAATCTTCAATGTTAACTTTTCAGCCACCACTTATAATAAAATTGTTTAAAAAATCTGGTTGAGTGAAAGATATTGCTTTTTGGCAATAAGTCCGCCAAATTGTGCATTAATAAATTAATTATAGTTCGGAAATTCTAGGATGAGTCCTGTGACAGCTCATAAATTTGCCCCAATACAATATTGTAACGATGTTCAGTGATTTTAATTATTTTATCAACTTTAATATAAGCCTCAATTCTAATAAATAGCAAGTTATTTAGGTAAATACATTATATAAGGTTGTATTGGGGAAAATTTGTGAGCTGTCACAGGACTCATCCTAGAATTTCCGAACTATGGTAAATAAACTACGTTCTATATAGTGATAAACAATAGAAATACTCAAATAATATCACCACATATAAAACGTAACAATATGCACATACTACACACTACACACGAACATTACACTCCACCTAAAGCCGAACGAGACTAATCAATAGACGCATATTATTTTTATAGAGAAATTCAACCAAATTTAGCATTGAAAGTAACGAGTACATAAAATCACTCATTTTCAATAAATTATTTAATATTTTAAAAAATCATTCATTATCAGTAAAAATTGTTTCGATTTAAAAACTAAATATAAAAATTAAAAGGAATCGTTGAGTCAGCCGATATAGTACTGCTATACAAAATCATTCACTCAGTGATTGATGCACCTCACTTACTCGCAAGCATTTCATTTCGTATTCCCACTAGATCCACAAGACAGCTCAATCCCTTTTATACCAAAAATTGTTATACTAATTATAAAATCAACTCCTCTATAATTCGTATGCAAAGACTTGGAAATGAGTTTTGCAACAATTTAGATATTTTTAATATAAGTATATATAGTATTCGCCAGAATATCACAACAATATTTAGAAATGGCTACTAACTTTGTGCTCTCTTTTATTAATATAAATAACGTAATATGAACAAAACATTAAGGGCAATACTTTGCCTCTGGAGTTGAGTAACCCTGCATCAACATGTATGAAGCTTTTAATTTTGCAAAGTAACTTGCATCTCGTTCTACAAATGAGGCCATGTGTTTTCTATATCTCAATATCTATCCATAAGATTCCCACAAAATTCTCAAAGATTATTAAATAATTTTAAAACGATGACTGTAATTTTATTATTACTACTGCTTTTTGTATCTTCATGTTAGTTTAAGATAAAGTTTTGTATTATTTGTCAATAATTTCAAATACTTGTATAACCTGTCACATGTTCATTTGTATATAAAGATAATGTTGTGTCATTAATTAAATAAATAAAAATATTTTGAGATACTCTGATATACTTTGTTACAAACTGAAATACTAGTCAGAGCCGAGACAAGGGGGAAAATAACCGGGGCACTGGTCTCAGGTGAGATATTTAAAGGGCGCTAAACCAGCAGACAAATAAGGAAAATAATTATAAATCATGTTACAATATTGATATTGCACTCCATATATTTGTGAAATAAGTTTAGATAAATAAATATTAATTCAACACTTATTTGAGATCAAGTCTCGGACAAGTGTTAGATATAATTATTTTCTCTGTGGAACATTTGATTTGGAACAAAATTAATTCGATAAAATTATTGATGTTTTTATCCCCTTAAACTCTCAAATGATACAGTTTAATTTTTTTAATATTGGTTTTTCAACCCTTGATTTATATTGTGGGATTAATCAAAATTATTAATTTAATGAACTATTTTTAAACGAAAAAAATCAACCATTTTCAAATAATGGGGAAATACGAGTAAACAGAAATTTTACCCTTCCCCAAAAGTGTGTAGCAATTTTTTTTACCTAGTTGATATTGCGTGTTTTTGTATGGATGTCCCAGGCGACAAAATACCTCGCATCGGTTCTGATCGCACCCTTACAAAATATGAAGACCAATTTGACTGAATAAGATCGAATCACAAATACAATATAATATTCATATTTGTGGATTTATATTCAAATCACATTCATTAAAATATAAACAATATGATATTCGTATTTGGGGATTTACTCGTATATTCAAATCAGATTCATTAAAATATAAACACTTAAACAAAATATTGACAAAAATATTCGAGTTGAAGAGAAAGCCGATGATTTCGTAGACTGATATTAAAAATTATTAACTTGCCAACATCAAAGTACTCGTACATGTGCTTTCAGAATTGATTGGTCATTTGTATAGCTAATTATTGGGCTTCTATATCGGATCAATATTAAAAAAAACACGCATTCGCCACATAACAAATTACATGCGAAACACTATCAATACCTATAATAGATTTCCAAATGATTATGGGGAAAAACATGAGGAGTAATTTTACCAAGATTGTTTAGCTGTATACCGTATTAGCCCAACTATAAGGCGAGGTTTTTATTTTAAAAGGTGACACGTAAATAGGGGGGGGGGGGGGTCGCCTTATATTCGAGTCACAAACAAAGTGGGTAACAATAAATTCACTACTCGCGATTAGTGAAATGGCAACATTGTAATGAGAGCGTTCAAAAGGCGTCATTGTTTACACATAGCCTGTGCGCAGTAATTTCTGACAATTTTTTAGGTGTTTTTTTTTGTGCTGTGCTTCATTTTGCATCTTTGCTACCTAAAAAAATATTATGACTGACCATATTGAAAGATCGAAGAAATCAAGGAATACGCAGAAGCTATGATTCCAATTTTAATGGTATGGTGGTGCGTGCTGCGGAAACAACCAACAACTGTGCGGCTGCCAGACAATTTGGTATCACGGAAAATAGTGTTAGACGTAGGCGTTTACATAAACATGACTTGATGAATGCACATTCCTCAAGAAAAGCATTCCGGGGGCCTAATATAGGACGATTTGAATCGATTGACAGGAAGGTAGCAGACTACGTCGTGGAAATACGCGGAAAGGGGTTCCACATAACAAGAGAAGCATTGCAGTTGAAAGCTCGCGAAATTGCAAGAAACGAAAATATAATATACCAGAAGATAATTTTAAAGCCAGCATGGGTTGGTGCAGGCGAATGATGGTTCGATATGGGTTGAGTTTGCGGCGACGTACAACTTGAGCGCAGAAATTACAATGGCGAGGGAAATGTTTTTTTCTCCAAAAAGGAGAACAAAAAATATGGGTCGCCTTATAATCAGGGTCGCCTTATAGTCGGGACTATACGATACCTTGAAACGTGAAAGAAGTAGTAGATATACATGCATTTAGAAGAATATATTGAGTGACAATGTATGGCAGAATGTGGAATGAAGTGATTAGGGATGAATGTAAACTTAAAGTGATGTGTTGAGTAAGATTAAGAAGAGCATTATGAGATGGTAAGGGCATGTGGAACGAATGTATGAAGAAATACTTACAAATATATTTTTATCATCTGAGAAAATATTACCTAAATAGCAGAATTATTTAACTCGCTCTAATCTTTCTATTATTCACCTCTTTATAGCATTTACTTTTCCTTGCACACTTTTCTATCCCTACGACATTAAATTTCACAACATTCATTCTCAAATATTTCTCTTTACATTTCCCTCCCCGTGCTAAAAAAAATCCGCCCTTTTCGTCGTATTCAATACACATGTAAAAATGAGGGATTTAAAATCGGAAAAATAGGAATATTCATAGACAATCGCTTATATTAATTAAATTTGAAGTCAAAAGTGATAATAATTGGAATTTAATTGCTGAAAACATGAAAAAAACATCGGCCGTCGTTCACCAAACGGACGAAGCAACCACCTCATAAAAAAAGCCCTAAAGCTACTGACAGGACAGAAACACTAACAATGTATATGTTATACCTCGAAGGAAGAAACTCATTTGCGAACTGAGATTCTATTTCTTGCGTTCCCATATACCGAAGTAGAGTGAGAGTGAGACGTGAGTAGCGTCGCTTCTTTACCCATAGCGGTTTTTTAGAATGAATATATCTACGTCAGACACTGGCACACGTTTGATTTTATTGGTGAATTTATTCCCGATTTTTACAAAATATCTCAGATGTGGCCGATAAGTGCTAATAATTATTAATATTATGTGAATAGCATCGCTTCCTCGCCAATAGCGTTTTTTTAGAATGAATATACCTACGTCACACACTGGCACACGTTTGATTGCATTGGTGAATTTATTCCTGATTTTTACAAAATATCTCTGATGTGGCTGATAAGTGCTAATTATTATTATTATTATTATTTTCATTCAATGCGTAAATGTATTACGGAGGAATACCTAAAATTTGAACCCATTATTTACTATATTTAAAGAGATATTAAAGTTTTTAAAAGAAATATGTACTAGTTACACATTACAGGGAAGGAAGGGCTAAATTTAAGTATTACTGTAGTGACAAAAATATACAAATGTAAGTTCTCAGAAGTAAACTGATTGATAGTAATGAGGTTTAACTTTGTTTGTAATTGTTTTTTTTTAACTAAATAAATAACTAAACAAATTAGTTCGGTAGTCGGATAAGGTACAAGAAGAAAAAAAAACGAAGTTTAGATTAATCATAACAAGGTAATAAGTCCGCTGGGTTGTTGAGTGTATAATGAAAGTGCATACAACGTTTTTTCTCTGGTTTTTTTATTCAGAGAGAATTTTAAAATGAAATTTAATGAAAAAAAAAACTATCGTTGGATAAACAGTTAGATCTCTATTTCAACCAATTTGAATATGTTTAATTCACGCACGCAATATTCTAGTTAATACGTTCAACAGTTATCACGCTAGCATTTCATCTCGCGGCGAATAAATAATAATACTAATTATGGAAAAAAGTGGAAATATTTTCACGCTAATGAAAATATCATTTTATCGATCATTGATCACAGAAATCAAAGATTAACGAGTTTACGCGTCAATTCGCAACTAACTTCAGTTTACTAAACAGCTTATCATGGTTAAGTTGGTACGACTGACTAGAATTTATATGTTTACCATCCGATCAAAATCAGAATTTATTGGTTAAGTCAAATACAACTATTATTTATAGGTTCAATTCTTACAATGTTCGGTCGATTTCTCCCATTAAAATAATACAGGGCGGCACAGAGAAAACGCATGTTTTTTGAATGGCTAGTATTTTGCAGAGAGGAATTGCATGTTTTTCATTTAAGCATAACATTGTTTATTTTCAAGATAATTTTTTGATTAATACAGGTAAATGAAGTAATAATATTGCACCTTTAAATTAATTGTGAAAAATAATGTCAGGCAAGTGTTGCCCTTCTTCGCCCACTGAAAGTTTCTATTCGTCAAGAAATCGAAGGAATACTAGAATAAATGTTTGTGAGAGTGATGCATAACTTTCAAGAGACGCTACAGATGTGTGACTGCAAAGAAGTGCAACACTTGCCGGTGCATCATATTCCTATTCAACTCATAAGTAATTTTAACTTATAATTATTAAACGTTGTATCTATCACAAGATATCAATTATTAAACGTTGTATCTACCACCAGATATCAATTATTAAACGTTGTATCTACCACCAGATATCAATTATTAAACGTTGTATCTACCATCAGATATCAATTATTAAACGTTGTATCTACCACCAGATATCAATTATTAAACGTTGTTTCTACCATCAGATATCAATTATTAAACGTTGTATCTACCACCAGATATCAATTACGAGTATTAAACGTTTTATCTACCACCAGATATCAAATATTAATCGTTGTATGTACCGTCAGATATCAATTATTAAACGTTGTATCTACCACCAAATATCAATTATTAAACGTTGTATCTACCATCAGATATAAATTATTAAACGTTGTATCTACCATCAGATATTAATTATTAAACGTTGTGTAACCACCAGATATCAATTATTAAACGTTGTATCTACCATCAGATATCAATTATTAAACGTTGTATCTACCACCAGATATCAATTATTAAACGTTGTATACACCACCGTTGTATCTATCAGGCAACACCCTCCGATCTTTTCCCTCAACCTATATATTTATTGTATTTGTAACATTTTTAATATGTTAGTAAAAATGGGCTCAAATCCCGAGTTAGAATTCGAAATGGCGCTATATAAATTGTCATTTTATTAATATTAACTAAAAACTGCACAAACTGTGACCAAAGTCACTCTGAGGGTATTTGTGTTTTATTGTAGCATTTCTAAAAGATATCAATTTAATAAGGTTTTTTTTAACGCAATAAGTTTTGTTCATTCCAAACGATGATTGTGATAAAAAGATTCATTATTTCGATATCCAAATGCATAGCCCGACCATATACTGCGCCGTCAACCCATTAATTCTTTGAATTTTATTATAATAATAAATAAATGACCTGTAAAGCGTGGTTTCGTTAGAAAATATCGCCTCAAGACCACTTTGTTTTCGAATTTACAAAAAACTTAATGGATATAATTTAAAATACTAGCAATAATTATTATTTCTCCATGCCAATTTTTAATAAAACGGGTTTAAATCTTTTTTTATGAAAAAAAAAAAACATTTATTTATTTTCATTATTCGCAATACACCGTTTAAAATTTAGATCGTTACATGGAAAGGAAAAACGTCGAGTGCAAATATAAAATGCTATCTATACTCGTAAACCAAGGGCGGCCAACTTTTTTGAGTCGCGTCTCAAAAATGGTGTTGGGGTAGAGGCTCGCGTGCTGAACGTATATATTTTTTTATTTAATAGACATGTCAAATTTTAAATAGCTGAAAAATAGACAACGTACTTCAATTTGTCCTGATTTATATAGTGCCGTTTTGTATTTTTTTTTCGTGACCCGTTTCGTGTTACTATCATTCCAAGAGTACTGTGTCAAGTATACCCTCGGTTTGTTAATAAACTCCTACAGATCGCCATTAAAGGGTATTTTAGGTATATTCGATTTTAATAGTCTGGAATTACAATGAAAAAAATGTGTTAAATTTTTAAATATAGTTTTTTTAATAAATACAATTTACATTATATGAGTGACATTACACAAACATAAGTATTATTATGGATGCCAATTACATGTAAAAAAAACAAATATGTACCTGTATTGCGTTTTTAATTTTTGTTTATATACAGTTAATATAATATTCATATAATTTTGAATCATATTAAAATAAGATTTCAATAATTTGAAATAAAGCTTTTTTGTGTTAGAAATTTCGAATGTGTCATTATTATTTGATAAAAATATTTTACTGTTATTTCCTACACGATTTATAAAAAAAAACACATTGCGAGGCGGGCCGTGGGTTGGCCATGCCTGCTTTATACCCTTCATTTTGTGGGTATAGAAAATCAGTTCACAAGTCAAAACCGGCGACGAAATGGTCTTGTTCCTAACTTACAAATTTCATATATTTATCGTAAATAGAAAATACTTGAAACATTAACACTTGCCTTACTGTGCTTAACAATTCCGCCAGCCACTGTGCTGGCCGCTCACCATCCAGTGAAAAATGTATGTTTTAAATAAAAATAATGCAAAATCTGCTAGGTTATTTTTTGTAATTAGCTATAAAATTATTTTATTATGTAAGTCCTGGTCACTCACTATCCATCATAGGGTGGCAAGTGTTCATCTATTTACACATACTTAAATTCCAACCGCATTAAAATCAAACAACTCACACACTCACATGTCTATGTGGAAACTTTCAAAACTCCTTGATCATCCCCTGTCAAAAAGTTACCTTGTTTTTTTATTTTTTTTTAATAGAAAGAACCACAAAAAAATAATACTTTCCCCTAATAATGCATTGTAAATTCTTAGGTTAAAGAACTATTGTATATATTCCACTCCCCCAAATTATGAATGAACGGTGAGGTCGGAATTAGAGTCAATGCGTCACCTAATTTTTTATTGATAATCAAATTTATTTTATTGTAATTTGTTTTATCAAACACTGTTTATTCCACTTTTTGTAACGGTATAATCCTACCGGTTTCAAGGCTTTCACCTCATCTTCAGGGGAGCACAAACAAGACTTGAGTCAAGTGTCTATACCGTTACAAAAAGTGGAATAAACAGTAGATGATAAAACAAATTACAATGTTTTGAAACCTCCACAACGTGCCTTAACTATAAACAATATAAAAAATATTTTATATTAATTTCAGTTACTCTTATATCTCAACTTAATTTTTCTTTAATGAACATATGGTATGTTTACTATATATATTGAATTATTTTACGTTATAATTTCCTTAATGCTATGTGTCTGTTGTATCTTTCGAATATAGCATATGTCTGAGAGATGTATCTTTTTGATGGGCAACCAATAGCAAAAAACCTGAAACAAAAATAACCGAATGATTTGGAAAGCATTCAGCTATAAACATTTTCAACTTTAAATATTTGTATCAATGGCAGAAATAAATCAATAGAATTTATCTGAAATCAATGCAGTATTGCAAATTGATTTTGAGAAATGGATAATGAAAGGCTATTAAAATGAATGTCGCTTAATAAATTACGTGGCACTTTCTTTATTACGCAAAGATCCCCTCCATTCATTTTAAATTAAATCAGTGCTCGGCTTAGATGGGACTAGTTTTTTCTTGGCGTAAACCAGTAGTTTTTAGACGTTTTCGTTTCACGACCCCTCTAGGGTAACAGTGGTGGGCAACAGGAGTTCACGAAACGTGGTAGGGGTGACGCAAAAAATTATTAGATATATTTAAATGAAAATGATAACCATGAGACCGTGAAAAACGCATACTTCGTTTTACCCTGAAAATTTATTACTGCATTATTTTCATTAATCTTGACTTATTTAAGCAAAACTGTATTTTCGGCTCTAGTTGTAATAAAAATTAAGTATTGTTCCAGACTGAATGAAGGAGCAGGAAGCCATTTTAAAAGTAGACATTTCAACGTAACAGGTAACCATTTCAACGTAACAGGTAACCATTTCAACGTAACAGGCAGCCATTTCAACGTTACAGGTAACAATTTCAACGTAACAGGTAACCATTTCAACGTAAAAGGTAACCATTTCAACGATTGAGCCAAATATGAAATTAGTAATTTCGAATATTCTGTCTAAATTAACATTAATTGTATTAATAAACTGTTTTGTGTTACTCTCACCTCAATAAATAACCAAAAGAAATTAAATTTCAGTTTTCCATTTACGTTGGGGTGCCATAAGGATTATACTGTAAATAGGGAGTCTAAAGTGATAAAAGGTTGCTCATCACTGCTTAAGGGTATAAATTTATTTTTTCATGCTACTTTAAATTTTTTTTATCTATTATTGAGCTGGGTGAAATATTGTTCATCACACAGTTTCTCAAACCTTGGAATCAAATTAGGCACAACTTTTCTTATTTCCTGTTCCACGTTGATTTTTAAATTATATTTGTTTTTTTACAGCTACCGCTGAAAACCCATCTCGGTAGCCGGTAGATGAACACAGAGACTGGTATCTTCTGCTTCTATGTTTTCCCTATTCAGTATCCCAAATCTTCCAACTCCTATCCAAAATTGTGTATCCCAAAACATTTCTGCAGCACTCTTGTTCATACTTTACATCCATAAGAGCACATTTTATCTGGGACCTAGTACTAATTCCCAAAATACTGTATGTTGGTAGTAGGGCTCACAATAGATACAACATGTACATGTACAATTTATGTAGTATCTACTGCGATGGGGAAGACAATGGGTAACAACCGCACTATTTTTATCAAGAAAACGTCATGAATGTGCTCAACAATTTGTGGGTCACGTTCCTCAACATTGGTATTACGACGAAGAAAAAAGGTTATTTATTATAAAAAAAACAGTGAAATATAATATTACATGGACAGAGTGATTCACGATGTGTCAGAAAGACATCTATTCCGATTATTGTAGTCCTTTTGTGGACGTGTATCAATTCTATTATGGTCGTGTATTGAATTAAGATTAGGTATCTAAAATTATTAAAATTAACGAATATCCTACAGCGCTCCAGGGTGCCGAACTGCACAGTAAGAAAACCTCTCGCTTAAAGTTGTGTTTCAAACTGTAGAGTGAAACATTTAAGATGAAATGTGGTGTAAAGAGGGCCCATGAGATGTATTAAACATTTGATAATTTGAATGTGTTTCGCTTTCTTGATGCTTCTTTACGGGTTTATTTATTTATATCGTACACTTCAACACATTCGAATTGGTCATTTGGTATTAATGTTCCTAAATGATATATCTCGAGTGATCTTTCGAATTGTCTATATCTGAGATATGTTCCTTCGGAAAGGATTATAACTTTCAGGACGATTTCGTTTTGGAAGCACTTGAAGACAGCCTTTTTTTGGGAAGTGCTTCGAGTGGGAGTTGGTTGAGGATGAAAACTGCAAAGTTTTCGAAACGTCCACGCGGTAAAACACTCCGAAAAACCTTATCCAACTGATACGAAGAAGCGCGAAAACCTAAAATATATTTGATTTCTGATACGTTTTGTTGCTCGAGTTTTTCCATTTTATGTGACAAGTACTTTAAGTCTTGTCTTCAGTTGCTGGTCATGTGCTGTGGAATGGCCTCTAAGTGTGAAATATATGGGTGGTATGTGAAGGTTTAGAAAGTATTTGAAATCAATAATAGTGGATTCTTGAGTTAGAGCGCCCTTGAAAAGAGTCTGTTCTGTAAATGCCGCTACATAAGCTATATTGTCTTTCATCATTATTATTATTAACTAAGGTCGTCTCTGAAGAGATTCTCGATAGTTAAAACCGCTTCAGTCTTTGGACCACCAGTTTCAGTGGTGCAATACATAACGCGTGTTATGCAACACTTACCATGGTTCAGATTAACTAAATAATTGCTTTGAATTTCTATTTACCCGAAAAAACAGCGGCGAAATTTCTCCAGATGACGTGTCACATTCTGTCCGTTACAACTTATGTAACAAGCCATCACTCATCTCGCACGGTTAGTTGAACTAACAAAGTGATTCTCGAAATTACATGTTATTTAATAGTTTCTAACCGCCAGTCATATATCGTTGTGCAAATCACAAATTAGACGAGAACTCGATAACTATACTTCGGAAATTCTAGGATGTGTCCTTTGACAGTTCACAAATTTGCCCCAATACAACCTTGTAACGACGTTCAGTAATTTTAATTATTTTATCAACTTTAATATAACCCTCGATTCTAATAAATAGCAAGTTATTTAGGTAAATACATTACATAAAACTAACAACAATAACAAATGAATACATCTTGTTACAAATTAGCAAAAATGTGGCAGTTTGTTAAAATTAAATAATATTTGGTGACATTTGTCAAAAGTCACTACGTTCGTCTGCATTGGCTAGGGATGGGGTATTCGAAAATTGGATTTTCGATTTTTTTATACCTAAAATGAAATGCTCGTAATTAGTAATAATTCATAGTGGATCTTGGTATATTTAAAGATGTATACAAATCACATTGTACAGACATTAGAAAGTCAGTATAATGAAAATTAGGAATTAAAACGTCAGTTTAGAGAAAAACTATTTTTCGATTTGTAAAAAAACTATTCGATTTGTAAGAAAAAAAAACGATTTTACCCCACCCCTTTGAGACATGACGTTTAAAACGCCACAGGACCCATCCTAGAATTTCTGAACTATAGATGAGGATTCGAAAAACGATTTCCACTGCGTGGGGTCCGTTTTTTGAGCTTTTTTCTCTCGAGTTACCTGTTGTGAATATCATCTCTCGCCACTCCTAATGTTTGGTTGTTTCCTCCACACATCAGCGTGAGGACGACAGTCTTTAGCGGTATACACGTATTCAAGCGAGCAATGTGAATAGCAAAAGGAGCAGAGGTTGAGCATCCCTCCAATGGAGTAGTGAATAGGAGGGAAATTCAGCGGGACGATCATTAAAGGAGGCGTTACATCGAGCAAGAGATCGCTTATACTGGAGAAAGATGGTCGATTCCCATGGTAATCACGATCCTCAGAATCTAGGGAACGACCAAGTAGATAAGTCTTAACCTCTCCGTGAGTACCGCCCCAACCGTGGGGCCATGCAATACTGAGTCAGATAGCGTATGATCCGCGGTTGGGTCGCAGTGATTATTTCTCGAATATTCCCAGATTACGTCAGGATTTGGACTACCAATGAAATCTATTGATGATACCACACAATTAAATAATTTATCGGCTATAGTTCGGAAATTCTAGGATGAGTCCTGTGACAGGTCACAAATTTGCCCCAATACAACCTTTGTAATGTATTTACCTAAATAACTTGTTATTTATTAGAATTGAGGCTTATATTAAAGTTAATAAAATTACTGAACATCGTTATAAGGTTGTATTGGGGCAAATTTGTGAGCTGTCACAGGTTACATGTTTTACCAACTGAACAAACGATGTTTTAAGATTTTCATTAATATCTTATACTCATATGACTTGTGGAAGAGGTTAGTATGAGCTCTTGAGTGTAGTGTTTTTTGTTGTTTTATATTTGTATTTTTGTATAAACATATTTTTTTTTGCTTTATGATTATGTGCGGTATATTGTGAGATGAATGTTTTACGTATGTCCGGAGTGATGAAGTGTGAGGAGTTTGATTTCGCGTGATGTATACATGTGTAATCGAGTGTCACTGTTGGTCAGGTTGATGAAAATGTGCAACGGGGTTTTACATAATCCAAAATCGGAAAGAAGTATCTATTAATTTTTTCATGCTATATGTCCTCAGTAAGATACAGGCAATAATCTAGTTTACTGGGGTCACGACAAATGAAAGGCAACAAACCCAGATCCATTAAAAGTGTGTGTCCGAATTAAATTACCTGTTGTTTTTCGCGAATGATGTATATTTCTTGCCATGTGTAAAATAAATAAATAAAATAAAACTCCTCCGCATTTGGACAGAATCAGATTTTACCACCTGACCTGCTCAACAACGTCTTCCGAGGTAAGATAAATAGCAATCTCTTGTGATTGTGTATGATTGTCGCCTGTGCGTGTATTTTCATATTATGTGCATGCTGTTGCACTTTAACAAGCACACAGTCTTGATATATCAAACTCTAAATTTCGATAGCGTGGAGATCAAAACTCCAAGACTATCAGCAGTTTTAACCTGTCGTAGCCTCACGTTTGTCAGTTTTTTATATGGTTTATTCATTATATTGCTTAGTAGCGCTATAAAAAAATAATGATAAGCAGCGTATAAGGTAAAGGAATACATTTGAATGTTAAATGACATAAGGTCAAAACTAGTCCGCAAGTAAATCCGACAGGAATCTAACCTAGGGCACCCGCTTGCTCTGCATGAATGCTAACCGTTAGACCACGGCCGCCTACAAGCGCAAATAAGGCATGGAGAGATTCATAGTAACTGACAATGTCGAGGGTCGAGGTAAAGGTAGATCATCTATGCGCTGGCAGATAAATAATGCTATAAGCCTACATTTGCCACAGACTCTTCGGAATACGGAATGCCTTCTGCAGCCTTTCATTCTTCTTCTTTCCAGTGTCATGTCAGGTCCCCCCATCGTTAGATATACCTTAAGAGTAGACATCTTTGTCCTCGGCAGCCCGAAAAAGATCTCCAACGCCTCTTATGCCAGTCCAATGACGTATATTGCGGAGCCAGGAGATTTGTCTCCTGTCAACACCTCTTCGGCCTTCTATTTTGCCTTGGATGTTCAGGTGCAGTAATCTCTACTTTGCTCCTCTAAGTACATGACCCAAGTAGGACACCTTTCGGATTTTAATATTAGTCAGCAACTCTCTATCAACTTTGGCTCTTTGAAGAACCCTCGTGTTGCTGACCACAACCATAACCTTTCATTGAATAGGTTTTTATACAGCGCAATTTTTTGAGCTAATTAACAATAGGAAAACATGAATTCAGATGTAAGAAAGAAAAGGACAATTTTATATAGTGTTGTTTAGAGTGCAAACTATCCTCAAGGGTGCTCTTACTTGGGATTTGAACCCATTATTACTAAATAAATCACGTCTGGCGGATATAGCAGAGCGCGAGCGAATCATATATAACACTTTATTTGTACACACTACATTCATATGGGATTTTTGCAATGTTGCAATTTCCTTCAATCAATCAGAAAGATGTTTATAAAATAAAAACAAGACTGAAAAAGCTTTTTTTAATCCGGGTTTCAACGGAAATCGAACCCGTAACACATGTGTCGGAATACAGGTGTCTTACCAAGCAGATCACGTAGGTCATTAGTTGGTCTAAGAGTAAAACCGGTCTGGAAGTGAATTTGTCAGGAATGGAACCTAGCGCGTCTGCATGCTTAGCGTGAATGCTAATTGTTAGACCACAGTCACCGATTCCGAGGTTAATAAATGAAGAAATAGGTTTGTATTAGAAGAGGTGGTACAATAACTAGTTATATCTGATGCTCCATGGTTCACTTGCATAGTAAATTTTTATTTATTTTTCAAAAGGAAAGGCACACACGGAAGTGGCCAAGAAGAAATAACGCTTAGATTATTTTAAACCCTGAACAAGTACGGTATTTGCAGACCATATTATTATTTGTCTCCGCTGTCTGTCACAAGCCTGGTCGAGTCAGCCTCCGGGTCTACGATCACCTGCATACCTGTCGAAACCAGTTTCCGCGACGGTTTCACTTTCTTCCTGAGAAAGAAATGCGTGCTGCGTTACGACCACAAGTGGTTACTGTGCCCTCGAGCTATGGCCTCTTCAAAGCATCAGCCAATTGCACAACAGTTCGATGGGTTGCGAGATCTACAGGCATGTCTTCCTACATCAATGTATTTTATAGTCTTGCGTTGAATTGCGTGGGTGAACCATGTGACTTGTGAATAGTTCATTAATTCATTTCATTTGCTCATTCTATTATGGCGAATTGTGTCGGATTGTATTGCTAAATGAAATTTTACAGAAACAAAGGTTCTGAATTTGAAAATGATATTAAGATTTCTTGATTACCTCTTGTTTTCATTTTATACAAGGAAACGCAACGGAACCCATCTGCAACTGTTATATCGTACGGCCAATATGTGAATACAGGGTTTTCCAAAAAAAATTAGGTCGTTCGTTGCTGCGCCTCGTAGTCGAGGATCCCCTCACCATTCCAACGTCAATACAGTCGGAAAGCGAAGCTGTGACTTGGAGTTTTACTTTCATTCTTTTCTACTCTTTAAGTTAATGAACCGTTGTACACCAGCTAAGTCACCAGTCACACCACTGGACTGGATCTAATGTACAGAACTCGGCAGTAAGTAATACACATCGGGCTTAAGAAAGAGACTGTTGACTATAATCGGCTAACTTAAGCTTTGTAGAGTCGTCTTTGTCATTCATACACGTGTTCCGTCGTGAGACTGTTAGCGCATCGTGCGACAGAGACGACGCTCTACAAATCCGAAGTTAGCCGATTATGGCCGACAGTCTCTTTCTTAAGCCCGATGTGTATTACTTACTGCCGGGTACTTTTTAAAGAATACATAAGATCGAAGTCATAGGTATTCATACATCTCCGAATACTAAGCGGAACAAATGAACAGTCTCCTAAAGATCCTACTATTTGCAGACGATATCGTATTAATAAGTGAAAAACATGAAGACCTGCAAAATAGTCTGGAAAGGTGGAGGACAATGGATTGAGACTGAGCAGAAAAAAAGAGTATCTGTACCTACTATTTGAGAACACAAATGCTGTCACTCCCGTAATGCAAATGGATGGAGAAACATTACCAAATTGTGACTCCTTTAAGTCGTCACTCATCCATAGCAATGGAGGATGTGCAGCAGATGTAACACATATAATTAGTCTGGGATGGATGAAGTTTAGATCAATTACGGGAGTTCTATGTGATCCGAAAATGCCAGTAAAGTTAAAAGGAAAAGTATACCAAATGATTGTCTGATCCGCACTCCTCTATGGCTCCGAATGGTGGACGATGTATAACTCTTACTCTAGGCAACTAGAAACTGCTGAAATGCGCATGCTAAGATGGTCAGCTGGTGTATCCCTAAGAGACAAAATAAAAAGCTCACGCATTCGTGGAAGCCTAGGTGTTACACACATCAACAGTAAGATGGAGGAGAGGCGATTGAGATGGTATGGGCACGTTGGACGCAGAGCACCCGATTACATTGTGAACCAGGCAATCTCCATGGATCTTCCTCGAATAACAACCAGAGGAAGACCAACGAATTCATGGGTGGTGCAAAAAGATAACCTGATGCAGAGGCACGGCCTGGGGGACGTAGTCCGGGACAGAAGAGCATACAACCTGAGGACGAGGAGAACTGACCCTAACAGTCTTCACAAACAGTGAGTTGGGATGGAGCCAGGGAGAAGACTAAGCGGAACAAAGGCGCTTGTCGTTCGAGGGGAGTAGCATAGCGCGGGGTTCGAACCGGTAATCTTCTGCACGGAAGTCCAGTGCGTTACAGCGCTGCCATATGTACACCTCAACCAAAAAAATATATAAACACTTTGAATTATTATAAACTCAGTATTTATTAAGCTATATCTATAATGAAAAATTCAAATAAAAAAAGAGATATAGTTTTTTTTATTATCGCAAGAGCTCAAATCGATAACCTTTCTGGTCCATGCACTGTGGATAACATGAAACCATAAACATCTAAATAATTTGTTTTGATATTTGGGCGTATTCTATTCCAATGGCAGCTCTTAATTCATCAACTGTTGCCCTTTTTGTGCTATGAACTCTATCTTTGATGGATCTCATAAAGAAGTCCATTGGCGTGAAGTATGGGGAGCGTGGGGAATACTTATAAATGCGAAATATGACAAATTCCTGTATCAAGTTCAAGTAAACGGTACCGTGTAAAAAACCCGGAGATGCTGTCGATTTTCAATTCATATAACTCCATTTTCAATAAAGAAAATTAAAATGAAACGCTTTGATAGTTCTAAATTCTTCATTTATTTATTCAGTGACAGCTGTTTCGCCATTTAATTAGCTTATCCAACTGTGCCTAATAATGTCTACATTATGTACAGTAATTTGAAATGGAACGGAAAATTTCATGTCGCTATTACAAACATAATCTAAGAGAAACATGAATGGTTGATTCGTGAAGTCATTGCGATATCAGTTTGTCTGCAAGACGGATACGCCAAATACCAGGATTGTGGAGTCGGAGTCAGGAGTCGGAGTCTGGAATGGGAGTCAGGAGTCGGAGTCTGAAGTGGGAGTCAGGAGTCGGACTCAGTTGTCGGAGTCAGGAGTCGGAGTCTGGAGTGGGAATCAGGAGTCGGAGTCTGAAGTGGGAGTCAGGAGTCGAACTCAGTGGTCGGAGCTAGGAGTTGGAGTCAGGAGTCGGAGTCAGGAGTCGGAGTCAGGAGTCGGAGTCAGGAGTCGGAGTCAGGAGTCGGAGTCAGGAGTCGGAGTCAGAAGTCGGAGTCAGGAGTCGGAGTCAGGAGTCAGGAGTCGGAGTCAGGAGTCTGGAGTCGGAATCAGAGTCGGAGTTGGGAGATGCTATTCTTAATTCGACCCGACTTCCAAATTTTACATATTTTAAAACATTATTTTTTTATAAAAGGCAATTCACCCAAACTAGGATTATTTGTACCACCAAATTAAAGTTACTGTGCAATTATACAAATCAATAGAATTAAACTAATTTAAAAAAATCTACATTCTAGACAATTTAAAGTTTCAACTGATAAAGCTTAAAATATTTAACAATCGATCTATAAGTGGAAAAGTACCCGAAGAAAGAAGAAACGCAACATTCATTGGACGCGGTCAAGATATGGCTTTTAGTAAATTAAATCTGTCTCGCTAAGGACAACCGAAAAATACATGGTTTATAGTTTTATCATCCAGACCACACTCACAGCCGAGATTCTCCACAATACCCATTCTGTAAAGGTGACTAGCCACCACGCAGTGGCTTTTTAAAACTTATTGGCTACATAAATTGAATTATGAAATTATGAACTACAATTTAGTACAAATAGCGTGTACCATAATGATGAATCCTCTTAGACGCTATTTAAAAAGAAACTACATTTAAACAGTTATGCTATGTAATTAGGTATAATACATAATTCAAGTCGGAGCCAAACATTAATTTCTGGAGTCGAAATTTTATTTGATGACCCCATAACCTTGCTAAACACTGTTGCTTTATATGTGAATGGGACAGCCGTACTAGAAGTGTCGACTAGAAGCAAAAGGATTCCCTTGTTGAAAAGTTCTTTTAAAAACTGTTGTATATGAACCGCTAGTGAATTTGAGTCGTTGTTATTGGACCTCGTAGTCAAGGATCTCCTCGCCATTCTAACGTCAATTCAGTAAGGTCTCGGCCACACAGGTAGGAGCATCGCTTGGCGCTTAGAGCTACGCTGCGAGTTAGGTGACATATCCTAGCGAACCAACGCACCGCATACTATCGCAATAGCCACCAACGCACCGCATACGCTTCGCGCCACACTACGTGACGATTAGTCACCTAGTGAGTCTCGTCTCCTAGCGAACAGATATGTTGGTTAATTTTATTGTGTCACCAAGTGACTTTACAAGATGTAGGAAGTTTTAATAGCAGCTGTGTATAAAAGGGAGCCTTTGTGGAACCCATCGAACAAATGTACTTATATTTACTTATACTTGTACTTATATTTATTTTTACTTATATTTATTTATATACTTGTGCTTATATTTATTTATCTTTTTATTTTTTTATTACACATGACAAGAAATATACACAATTTGTGAAAAACCACAGGTAATTTAATTTGGACATACATTATTTTAATGGATCTGGGTTTGTGGCCTTTCATTTGTCGTATCCCCAGTAAAGTAGGCTTTTGCCTGTATCTCACTGAGGATATTTAGCACGAAAAAATAAATCGATACTTCTTTCCGATTTTTGATTACACAAAAACAAAACCCCGTTGCACGTTTATGTACTTGTTCTTAAATTTATTTATGTACTTGTACTTATACTTATTTATGTACTTGTACTTATATTTATTTATGTGCTTGTAATTATATTTGTTTTTAATCTTGAAAAATTTCATTATTGTTATTTAATGTTTCCTAGAATCTGCCATGCCTGAACAATTAATATGTTAAATAAACTTACTTTTATCAAATATTCCATCTCAAATAACTACAAAACTTTTCATGGTACTCGTATTTCCACAATTCTTTGTAGAGAAGTTGAAACTCTCCACATTTTCTGAGAGAAGTAGCTTTCTGGTTAGTTTTGAGAGTGGCATCGTTTGTTGACTCAAACGCTCCCAAATGTCAAATGAATTTATGCGAAGCACTTTGGTGTGGGCAAGCATGAAGTCACCTAGTCTATTAGTCACGTACCACCTAGCGAAGCACTTTGGTGTGGCCTCGGCCTAAGAAAACGAAGCTGTGTCGTGGAGTTTTTTTTGTTTCTTTTCCTTTAAGTGAGTAAGTCATTGCACACCGATAAATTCCAGCAAACAAAACATCTTTTAATTTTCATCTTTACTGTCCCTTGATTTTTTTTTGTTCATTTCAATTCTAATCTACGAAATCTCGTTTATAGCATTTTTTTTAAATATGTCAATTGATATTGAAAATTATTTGTATGTTTAGAATCACTGGAAATATGTCTTATACTTTGAGACACTGACCACGGTGACACCTAAATCCATTCTTCTTGTTTTACAGATTTATCGGTTCCTCCGCCCAGCCCCACCCCGCCCAGTCTCGTGCCAGCAGTGCCGTGACAGCTGTTGCTGCCATTCTGTCAGAGGATCTGGTTTCAAGAGAAAGTTGAACCTTATTTTACTTTTTTTCATATCTGTTTATTTGACCGTTTCCCAAACTACCAAAATATTTTTCCATTTTTGTTGTTTATTTGACTGTTTCCCAAACTGCCAAAAAAAAATTTTATCTCTGTTTATTTGACCGTTTCCCAAACTGCCCAAATATTTTTTTATCTCTGTTTATTTGACCGTTTCCTAAACTGATAAATATTTCTTATCTCGGTTTGTTTGACCGTTTCCCAAACTGCCAATATATTTTTTTATCTCTGTTTATTTGACCGTTTCCCAAACTGCCAATATATTTTTTTATCTTTGTTTATTTGACCGTTTCCCAAACTGCCAATATATTTTTTTATCTTTGTTTATTTGACCGTTTCCCAAACTGCCAAAATATTTCTTATCTCGGTTTATTTGACCGTTTCCCAAACTGCCAAAATATGTTTTCATCTCTGTTTATTTGACCGTTTCCCAAACTGCTAAAATATTTTTCCATTTCTGTTGTTTATTTGACCGTTTCCCAAACTGCCAAAATATTTTTCTATTTCTGTTGTTTATTTGACCGTTTCCCAAACTGTCAAAGTATTGTTTTATCTCTGTTTATTTGACCGTTTCCCAAACTGCCAACATATTTCTTATCTCGGTTTATTTGACCGTTTCCCAAACTACCAAAATATTTTTTTATCTCCGTTTATTTGAACGTTTCCCAAACTACCAAAATATTTTTTTATATCTGTTTATTTGACCGTTTCCTAAACTGCCAAAATATTTCTTATCTCGGTTTATTTCACCGTTTCCCAAACTGCCAAAATATTCTTCTATTTCTGTTGTTTATTTGACCGTTTCCTAAACTGCCAAAATATTTCTTATCTCTGTTTATTTGACCGTTACCCAAACTGCCAACATATTTTTTTCTCTGTTCATTTGACCGTTTCCCGAATTGCCATTTTTTTAAAATGGTGAAAGATTACCATCCCGTTATGCTCGTTTTGAGGTAGACAGAGAGAACATATCTATTTTTTTATTTCATACTGGCGTACATTTACGCCCTATTGACTTTGTATATTTTAAAGATATAGTGTTAACTTTTTTATAGATATATTTTAAAGATATAGAAGTGATATGTATTTTTTAATACTTTTATATATAATCATAATATAAAGGATATACACGTACTTATGTCTTTACAAATATTATATAAATTCTTATTTACTTAAGAATCTTTCTAAGATATAATTCATATAAATTCAAATTAAATTTATTGCATCTATCAAATCATTCTAGTGTGGGTGGATTGTCCAATAATTTTTTTAAGGAATTATATAAAATCAAGTTAATTAAGACCAAATATATGATAGCCACTAAAGCAACCCACAATAACCAGACACCTACCACGATTAATATAAGTTCTCATACAATAGAACGTGTAAACACCTTCACCTACCTAGGATCCATAGTGACAAGTGTTAATGATGCATCTATCGAGATTAAACGTCGAATATTCATGGCAAATAGATGCTTCTTTGGTCTGAGAAAACACCTTATATCTCGGTTGTTGTCCAGAAAAACAAAACTTACCATTTATAAGACACTGCTACGACCTGCCCTCACATATGGGTCTGAATGCTGGGTATTGAGTAAGAAGGACGAATCTTCCCTTCTAATATTTGAAAGGAAAATACTCAGAAAAATATTCGGACCCATACAGGAAAATGGATCTTGGAGAGTGAGATATAATGAGGAGTTATACAGCATATACAAAGAGCCCAACATTATAAAATACATCAAAATTGGGAGGCTACGTTGGGCGGGGCATGTAGCAAGAATGGGAGAAGAGAGAATGCCTAACAAGGTACTCTTTTCCAAGCCCCAAGGAAGACGTAGTGTGGGTAGACCAAAGCTCAGGTGGATGGATGGGGTGCAGAGTGATACAAGCGTGATTGGCATCAGGGGCTGGAGGAATGCATCCCAGGATAGGAGGGAATGGCGACGACTGCTGGAAGAGGCCGGGGCCCACAATGGGCTGTAGTGCCATTGATTGATTGATTAAGTAAATTAAGATCTGAAAACGAAACAAGTGTGAATATCAATACGAATCGAACTAAATTCATTTACAACAGGCGAAGACGTTTTTATAATTTGATTGACTCGAATTGGTATGGTAAAAATGATAAATATACATATAAACTATCCAATCATATTATTTGCTGATGACATGACTATATTGGCTAATAACGAAGATGAATTTGCAGAATTCATAAATTGAGTAGATATAGAAAGCGTGCAATTAGGTCTTGTTATAGATAAAAGCACGACGAAAATACTAATTGTTGACCGTTTCAATCAACTGCCAGGAAGCAATTTCCGTAGAGACTATGAAGACGCCCAAACACGTATCCAATATAATAGAGGTTGTGATGCAGAGATTCAAAGACGAATTTGAATGGCGAAATTAGCAATGATCTGATATGGAAAATTCGTCAGGTGAAACTATTGTTTCCTTCATAGTATTATATATGGAGAGGAGACATGAACGTTGAGGGAAAAGTATTATATATGGAGAGGAGACATGAACGTTGAGGGAAAAGTATTATATATGGAGAGGAGACATGAACGTTGAGGGAAAAGTATTATATATGGAGAGGAGACATGAACGTTGAGGGAAAAGTATTATATATGGAGAGGAGACATGAACGTTGAGGGAAAAGTATTATATATGGAGAGGAAACATGAACGTTGAGGGAAAAGTATTATATATGGAGAGGAGACATGGACGTTGAGGGAAAAGTATTATATATGGAGAGGAGACATGAACGTTTAGGGTAAAGGAAACATCAAAGTGTTGGCGCCGAATACTGATGAATTGCAAGACGCATCAACATGTCCATCCTTCATGATCTAATAATAATAATAAATTGACGATTTATATATGATAGTATTTATAGTTAAGGCATTAACATTGTGGAGGTTTAAATACATTGTAATTTGTTTTATCAAACACTGTTTATTCCATTTTTGTATAACCCTACCAGTTTCAAGGCTTTCACTTCTTCATCAGGGGAGCACAAACAAGAATCTTTAAAAAAAATCTTGTTTGAGCTCCCCTGATGATGAGGTGAAAGCCTTGAAACCGGTAGGGTTATACCTTCACAAAAAGTGGAATAAACAGAGTTTGATAAAACAAATTACAAAATTTATATAGCGCTATTTAGAGAACCAACCTGCTCAAGGGCGTTTCAACTAGGGACTCGAGCGTACTATTAGGCTAAGACTACACCAAAGTGCTTTGCTAGGTGCTACGTGACTAAATATTAGGTGACTTGATGCTTGGCCACACCAAAGTGCTTCGCACAAATTCATTTGACATTTGGGAGCGGTTGAGTCAACAAACGATGCCACTCTCAAAACTAACCAATTTCATTACAACTTACCTTACCTTTATTTACTTCCTGTGCAACTTCATTCCAAAGTGATTTTATTACAGGTACATTTTTTTATAATTTGCTCGATGGGTTCCACAAAGGCTCCCTTTTATACACAGCTGTCATTAAAACTTCCGCCATTTTATAAATTAACCAACACGTCTGTTCATTAGGAGATTCACTCGATGACTAATCGTCACGCAACATGGCGCGAAGCGTGCAGTGTGGCCACTGCGATAGTATGCGGTACGTTTGTTCGCTAGGATATGTCGCCTAATTCGGAGCGTAGCTCTAAGCACCAAGCGAGGCTCCCACCTGTGTGGCCGAGGCGTAATACTTGAAAGTAGACAAAGATCGATGCTATTGAAATACTATTCATGATAACAAACAATAACAAAAATAAAGATCATCAATTTATTAAATATTACGCAATAACAACATAACTGTTGTTATTACAAAATAATTTTCTTCTCGGTCTTAACCTTTCCCTTCCTGTGCTAAAAAAACCGCGCATTCCGGTGTTGTTTATTCAATACACATGTACGAGTATGTTAAAAATGAGCGATTTAAAATCGGAAAAATAAGAATATTTATAGCCAATCGCTTAAATTAATTAAATTTGAAGTCAAAAGTGATAATAATTGAAATTTAATTGATGAAAACATGAAAAAAAAACCATCGGCCGACATTCACAAAACGGGCGAAGAGACCACCTCAAATGGATGCCCGAGAGCTACTGAGACCGGAGACGGACTAACACTGTGTGTGTTATACCTCGAAGGAAGAAACACAATTGCGAACTGAGATTCTATTTCTTGCGTTCCCATATACCGAAGTAGAGTGAGACGTGAATAGCATCGCTTCCTCACCCATAGTGTTTTTTTAGATTGAATATACCTACGTCACACACTGCCACACGTTTGATTGTATTGGTAAATTTATTCCCGATTTTCACAAAATATCTCTGATGTGGCCGATAAGTGCTAATTATAATTAATATTATTTTTTACATTCAATGCGTAAATGTATTACGGAGGAATACCTAAAATCTGAACCCAGTATTTATTATATTTGTAGAGATATTAAAGTTTTTACAAGCAATGTGTACTAGTTACACATCACAGGGAAGGAAGGGTTAAAGTATTAAAATAACGAAAGATACAGTAATGAATGACTAGTTTTTGATTGAGTGTTGGAGCCAACATGGTTCAAGACCTCGAGGAGTGGAGGCGAAAGTTCCAGACTATCAGCGAACTACCACGTTCAGCCACAAGCACCACGACTAAGAAGAAACTGATCTGACCTTACATCCGTCTTCACTGATTATAAATTACCTGAGTTTAGTTCAACACACCGTGTTACCACTTGTGTTCAGTTGAATAAAGAACTTGACTATCGCAGTCCAGCATAAAAAGGAACAGAGCAATCAAGTTCTTGTGGTTTATTATTTACAAACGATCAGACATTGTAATGTTCCGTTTACCTTTCTTTCCGGGAAGTATCCGTCATGTGTGAGATGGCCAACCTGCTATCTATGAGCCGATAACCGTATCGAAATTGTTAAAAATTAATGATGGGTGTTGAAAATTTACCTGTTTCTCAGGTATCTGGAATGTTAACTCTATGAATTCACACACGTACCTGAAATAAACAAAAAAAACGTATTTTTTATACAAATAAATAATATCACTTAAATATATATTTATATTTAATCTTTCAACACTTATTTTCATAAGAAGAACACAAGGGAGAACACAATTTCATACAGAAGAACAGAATTTCATCAAGAATACAATGAATACAATTTCAACAAGAATAACACAATTTCATACAGAAGGGTCACAAGGGCATAGGGGCTATCAGTTCGATATTTCATCGACGCTGCTTCCTTTCACCCAAAAATAAGCTCCTCCTCTATAAAACCCTTATTCGTCCTATCTTGACCTATGCTGCACCCGTTTGGGGTAGTGTGAGCAACACGGATCACCTGAAACTCCAGAGAGTGCAGAACAAGGCATTCAAGATATCTTTTAACACCCATCCCAGAACAAACCTTACCCGACTTCATGCCGAACAGCGAGAAGAAACCCTACAACACCACATCCTCGCTTGGACCGTGAAGTTCTATAAAAGCCAACAGAATCACAGAAATCCCTTAGTCGCTGCCCTGGGGGTTTACGAGAGTAAATCCGATCTACCCTTCCGTTATAAGCACAGGCTCCCGAAGCACTATCTGTTGCCTGACTAGTCCACCTACAGTATTAGCTGGGACGACCAAGGTCTGAGTGAATGTGATGGAATACAAGTAGCCTGAACGAGTGGACTTGTTTTTGCTAAATAATTAGTTGTAAGAATTGTTATCTAGTTATAAGTAGTATGTAGGTGTTAATTATTTTTTAAGAAATCATATATTAAGATTGTAAAAAATAAAATGTAGGAAAATAAGATGAAGTAAGTTCATAAATGATAAAACATAAATAAGATTAGTTATGTAATAAATATGTACGAGTATATAGGTATAGCCTTGACAAATGTTTGTACGATATATTACTTTGTTTAATAAAAAAATTTAAAAAATATATTTTCATTCAAAGATTAACTTAACATAAAAATATTAAGTAAAATCTATTGTATTGCATTAAAACATATTGATAACGATACATCTTGACTGATTTACTGTCATATAGTAATTTACTTTTAGCCTATCAGTAAGATATTAAAAGGTCTAGTGTGAAATAAAACTAGACTAGAACCCGTATAAAAGTATTATCGGAATTCGAACCTGACACCCCATAGATTATTTCCGATGCTTAAGATATAGAACCCTTTTATTGATTTTTAATAAGTATTTCTACTTTGCACACTTAGCTTTTGTACTCGTATCAACAGGAGCTAAATAGAAGTCATGTTTATTAACTATTCTAACACGGCAACAGGATATAATGAACTGCAAGATTTGGAACATGTGCATGAGTTTGTTTACCATGTGCATGAGTTTGTTTACCATGTGCATGAGTTTGTTTACCATGTGCATGAGTTTGTTTACCATGTGCATGAGTTTGGGTTACTTGATCATTGATAGGGTTTCCTGTGATGAGGAGATTATGCGCAAAATCCAGAGAGCGATGGATCGCCTGCAGGTGTTCGAGGGGTCTTAAGAAAAACCAAGACTCAATTGGTTCAAATCCTCGTTTTTATATAGAGCGTTCAGGAAACCTGGACGTTTTAGGTATGCAATATATATTAAAAATGATGCTGGAAGCGGCCCTTGCACATTCCATGGACTTCCAGAAGAACCGATCGATCAATTAAAGAAGAGCTCGGGGCTGAGGCACGTTTCTTTGTAGTGTCTAAGAAAACACTTACGATACTTATCTCCACATGGGGGAGGAAAATAGCCTTAGAAGTTAAATTCTGTCGGAAAGTATAAATAGCAGAGGAAACAGAAACTGAACACCCTTTAGATGGAGTGACCAGGGGGAAAAAGTAGCGGGGTTCTCATTTCAGGAGGAGCTACATCAGGAAAAAGATGGCTGATGCTGGAGAAGGGTAGTTGACGATCATATTAATTACGATATACATAATTGAGGGAACGACCAAGAAGAAGGTAAGCTCATACAAGCTCCCAATCACCCTGATAGCAAGTATCATAGGATAAGATCACTTATATTGAAGAAGGATGGTTGACGATCATGGTGATAACGATCTTCAGCATTGAGGGAACCACCAAGAAGAAGATTATACGGCAGCGCTTTACAATCACTGGTCTGTAGAAATAATTAATATCAAACTGCTTTTCCTATAAGACGTGTTATGCTGAAGAGTCCCAGCGTACTCTTATTAACAGAAGAGGTATTGTGTAGCGACAAAATACACGCAATATCATTATTGGTATGCTTTCATCAAATTATTCGAATGCATTCATCAAATTATTCCCATGCATTCATCAAATTATCAATGTATAGTGCCTTTCATTCTCTTTGATATGTTCTTCCTCGTTAATTAGAATCAATGCACGATCAACTCTAAATGAGTCGTATATGGTACTTGTTTCTAATGTTGGTGCGATAAGCCATTCCTCGTGATCGAGTTTCGTTGTCAGCCATTCTATGGACCGAATACTTCTGTGTTTGTATTAGTTTGTATCGAGTTCTAACGAAGGGTCGGTGAGCTGAAGAAGCGCAGAAAGGGCAGTCTGTAAGCGCTGTAAGGAGCTCTCGACTTTACGACCTGGTAACGAAGACAATGGTTGTGTGCATGCAGTTAGCACACACTTTTGACAGATCAAACTGAAAGTGCTAATGATAATGTATCGGACAATGGTTAGGCCAGTATGCTTAGGGCGTATGTAGGATCATATATATAAAACGACAAATCGTAATGCATTGGGTAGGCCAGTACGCTTACGGCGTGTGTAGGATCATATGAGTGGCGAAATGCCAAACTAGCCTATACAACGAATGTATTGAAATGAGATAATGGAGCTCAAAGTCTATGGGTTATTATAAATCAAATGTGTAATTAATGTTTTTTATTCATTGAACAGATACATTCTAAAACTACTGCAATAAAAATAAAGCAAATGAATCTAAAATTATGATAGATTATTTGATGATCAAAGTTTTTTGTTTGGTAGGCAAATTCGGCATAAAAGTATATCACCAAAAAAAAAAATAATAGATGGCAGCAGTCGTACCATTAAGAATTTGGAAGAAAAGGCATTTCTGGCTTATAAAGAAACGTTATGTGACTCAAATTTTAACACTAACATTTTTTTTGTTTTGTTGGATAGGCTGGTTTGGCTCTATTCCACTCATATATAGTTATATAACACGCCAAATGGTAATGTATCGGACAGTGATTAGGCCAGTATGCTTGCGGAGTGTGTAAGATCATATAGGATGACAAATGGTAATGTATCGGACAGTCATTAGCCCAGTATGCTTGCGGGGTGAGTAAGATCATATACGATTATATAGGATGACAACTGGTTATGTATCGGACAACGGTTAGGCCAGTATGCGAGCGATGTTTGTAGGATCATATACGATTATATAGGACGACAGATGACAATGTTTCGAACAGCGGCTAGGCCAGTATGCTTGTTGCGTGTGTAGGACCATATACGAGTATATAAGACGCCAAATGGTAATATATCTGACAGCGGTTAGCCCAGTATGCGTGCGGCGTCTGTAGGATCATACACTCGTATATAGGACGACAAATCGTAATGTTTCGGACAGCGGCTAGGCCAGTATGCTTGTGGCGTCTGTAGGATCATACACTCGTATATAGGACGACAAATGGTAATGTTTCGGACAGCGGCTAGGCCAGTATGCTTCTGGCGTGTGTAGGACCATATATGAGTATATAATACGCTAAATGGTAATATATCTGACAGCGGTTAGCCCAGTGTGCGTGCGGCGTGTGTAGGATCATACGCTCGTATGTTATATAGGTAATGTTTCGGACAGCGGTTAGGCCATTGTGAAAGATGGTGGCTGAATCAACCGAAGAATGGATGTTTAATTTTTTCTTTTTATTTATTTAACACTTTTATCGCAGATACAATCTAGCGGGCTTATTTCCAGGCGGCAATCTCTTCCAACAAACCAGACAAAGTAAATGAAGAAAGTTACGTGGTCGCATTTATCATTCAAATGACTATCCATCCCCACGAAATCCATAAACACATACTTGAGCATATGTTATATGGTACCCACGAACCCCACAAAGACGGACAATCACCCGAACATTATTTTTCATATAAAGTGAGATATCATCAATCAAAAGGAAAGGAAGGGATGGTGGAGAGGAAAGGAAAAGAAAAATCAGGGATGAAACACGTTATTTTACTGACTAGAAATTAAGAGTTTTTTCAGTCGCTTCTTAAAGCATGCCAAAGACGGAGCGAGTCTTATATTGGTTTGTAACTGATTTCAGAGTCTCACTGCATGGACAGTAAAGGACGACGTAAAAAAAGAGGAGCAGTGTATATTTTATATATGTTAGTTAGTAATATTTTCAGTGACTTGTTGACATGAAGGAAATTTTAATGTAAATTTAATGAAAAAAAAAAACAATCTTTCTTTTTGGCTGGAAGAGATTGCCCCATGGCAATAAACTTGCCAGGTTAAAAAAAAGAAGGATCTGTGTATGATATAAACACTGGTAATTGGAATTTAATTCTTGGTATTATTTTTAAATGATATGTTTTGTAAGAAAATCTTGATTTATTTTCTGTTAGCGTTCTTTTAAATTAAAATAAATAAAATGTCCTTTTTCGTTATTGAAGTCCAATTAAAAAAAAAACTTTCGTTGATTTAAAAGGCCTAGCACTAAACTAAAATGAAGACTAAAGTTTTTAATCCTACATTCATTAGAATAGAGCTGATATGAAAACGAGTTTGTTTGACCACATTTCTTATGTGACCTCTTGTGTGCTTTATAGATAAAAAATAGTGTTGAAGGAGACTGAATCACCGATTCGGCCAGTTTCCCAAGTCACTTTCATTGCCAATGACAGCAGGATGTCTTTGGTTGAACTCTCCTAAATGTCTATGGCCATAACAACTACATTTAACTCGTTGGTCTGAGTTTTTTGCTGCGTTTGACCCAAATTACACTCCGAAGATACCTCAAAATTCACGAATAATAAAATTTTTGCAAATCTAAAAATTGATAAAGTTATCGGATTTTCAATAAATTGAAGATTTTAGCGTTATTTATTAAATAATTATTTTGTTAACTTTGTGGTGAAGTGTAAGTTTAATAAAATAAATAATACACTTGCAGAATAGAAGACAGAAACACGTGTAGCGGTAGCAAAGTAATTTATTGTTTAATATTCTAAATTAAACAATTTGATTTATTTTAGTATAAACCCCTGTTTAATAAATTGTGTTCGTTACCGGTATCAAACACATCTGTCTTCTTCGTCAGGTGATGAGAAACATATTACAATCTCCTTCATCACCTGACGAAGAAACTGGTAGAGAACTGTGTTGAATATGGAAAAAAATACTAAATGAATTAACACACATCACATCGTATCCCTTGCTGGGTAAGCTGAGAGAACATATCCTCATTTTCCATCCAAGCACACAACTTTCATCTCTTCCATATTTGTATATCTCGTCATGCACAGTCTTTTTATTATTCATACTTCTCATACTATTTACATTTCCATGCATACCTTCACTTCTGACTTGTATATTTATTTAGTCATTCATTCTTTCCACCTGCCCAAATCATTTTAAATCTCCTTTCTTCATCTTACTTTAAACATCAATGCATTCATTTCTGATATGTTCATTCTGCCTTCTTTCATACATTGACACTCTACAACTTTTTCTAAGTGCACCGTTTTCCACAGCATTAATCTTAGTTTCATCCTTCTTCTGCCAAGTCTAACTTTACCTTCCATATGTCAAGGTGGACACCAACCAACACACTATAATATATTATCATTTATTGGCTTCTTTTTAATATTGCGCTATTATTGTATAATATATTACATTAAGTGCTCAGTGTATATTAAACCCTGTCGCTAGATGTGCATGGAGAGATGTCGCTACATGTGCATTACGAGTATTTTTTTTGGTACCATTGGGAATTGAAGCTGAAACCCCCAGGCTAAAGTTAAGCATTGCACCAACTATGCCACGGAGGTCATCAAAGTACGAGTACATTAATCCACTTTTACCAATACGCGGGAAGAAATACAGAGTGAAGAAATACTCAAAGATTTTTGATTCTATAATTGTGTATGAATACGTCACACTACACCTAAATCCGAATGTGATACTATCACATATCATAAGATCTACAAAGGTATCTTTGTAGGTTTTGCCCTTGCTAGGTTTTTAACGGTTTTCTTACCAAATATATTTTTACAAACATATGCAGATGCAGGGAAGTACCTTATCTAATTGCCACAGCCACTACATTCCTATCCTAACACTAAAAATGTATAATTATGTATTTATATTTTATTTTTATCATTTTTATAATTTTTATCAGAAAAATATTCGGACCCATACAGGAAAATGGATCTTGGAGAGTGAGATATAATGAGGAGTTATACAGCATATACAAAGAGCCCAACATCATAAAATACATCAAAATTGGGAGGCTACGTTGGGCGGGGCATATAGCAAGAATGGGAGAAGAGGAAATGCCTAACAAAGTACTCTTCTCCAAGCCCCAAAAAAGACGTAGCGTGGGTAGACCGAGGCTTAGGTGGATGGATGGGGTGCAGAATGATGCAAACGTGATTGGCATCAGGGGCTGAAGGAGTGCATCCCAGGATAGGGGGGAATGGCAGCGACTGCTGGAGGAGGCCGGGGCCCACAATGGGCTGTAGCGCCATTGATGATGATGATTTTATTTTTATTGTGTTTATGTATTTATATTTTATGTTTTTTATTTTTATTCTTATGATTGTGTGCGGTATATTGTGGGATGAATATTTTTGGTCTTTCTGGAGTGATGATGTGTGAAGAGTTTAATTTCGCATGATGTTTCCAGTTGTAATTGAGTGTCACTGTTTGTCAGGTTGATGAGAACGTGCAACGGGGGTTCGTTTTTTTGTGTAATCAAAAAGCGGAAAGAAGTATCGATTTATTTTTTCATGCTAAATATCCTCAGTGAGATACAGGCAAAAACCTAGTTTACTGGGGATACGACAAATGAAAGGCAACAAACCCAGATCCATTTAGATTGTGTTTCCTAATTAAATGACTTGTTGTTTTTTCACAAATTATGTATATTTCTTCTCATGTGTAATAATAAATAAATAAATATTGTAATATTTTTAATCTGTCAGTAATAATGGATTCGAATCGCGAGTTAGAGCGTCCTTGAGGAGAGTTTGCTCTCTAAACGGTGCTGTGTAAATTATCATTTTATTATTATTATGTTGTATGTGAAAGGCCATGTGGATGCTGGGGTTTGTTTTGAGGATAATAAAAAAGTTTTATAAAAAAACATTTACAATCTTTCGTACTTCATTAGTGCGCAGTCAGCATAATTCCACTGTTAAGTCAATAATAGTAAGTTCAAGTCCCAAGATATAACGCCTTTAAGGAGAGTTTGCTTCCTAAACGGCGTTATATAAATTGTCCTTTTATTATTATTATTATAAGTATAAAATAAGATTGAATTTCGTGACAGTGTTATAAGAGATTTAGTTCCCAAAAAATGTCCCATTTGAGGAATGCCATACAAGTAAATTAATGAATATATCTCTCTTACTTTGTGCAAAATCCGCATTTTCCAAATACGTGTAAATTGCGGATTGTTGTCCATTGCGGTAACAAATTCAACAAATTAGCTATGGTAAATTTAATGCGATGATGTTTTTTTTTGACATCCAGCGTTAGTGAGAATTTTTTTTCGCATAAAAGAAAGGTGTTGATGACAATTTAATCCATAGCTCGTATATTGATGATCTCCATAGCCCAGTTATAAGACGCTTGACTTCCAATCGGAGGTTTCGGATTCAATTTTATCCCAGTTTGATAAGAGTTCTTCTGGTAACAATACTCGCATGCAGAAAGTATGTATGTAAGTGTTGTTACCTCTTCACGTGAGAAACTAACAATGTTATTCTCGTTAATATGGCTTTATATTTTTGCACATGATGATGGCAATCCTTCGTAATCGAGTGTGACTGTTAATAATCATGCGGGCGGATGACGTGTGTGTTTGTTTATTGTGTGCAAGCTATCGTGCTTAAGAAAGCACACAATCTTGACAGATCATACCCAAAATTCTGATAGTAAGGATACTCAAGTTCCAAGACGAGCGGAAGGTTTAATGTACGCAACCTGAACTTGAAACTTCGACAACGGTTAGTCAAATGCTACGTTTGGTCAGTGTTATTGCATGGAGTGGAATCATGGACCCTCGAAGTTGGTAGTATGAACCGACTGGAAGCATTCGAAATGTGGATGCACCGGAGAATGCTACGGATACCTTGGACGGATATGGTCAGCAGCACAAGGGTTCTACAAAGAGCCCAAGTTGATAGCGAGTTGCTGACTAATATTAAAATCCGAAAGGTGTCCCATTTGGGTCATGTACTTAGAGGAGAAAAGTACAAATTACTGCACCTGATCATCCAAGGCAAAATAGAGGGTCGAAGAGGTGTTGGCAGGAGGCAAATCTCCTGGCTCCGCAATATACGTGATTGGACTGGTATAAGGAGCGTTGGGGATCTTTTTCGAGCTGCCGGGGACAAAGATGCATACTCTCAGGTGATATTCAACGTCTGTCTGTGGTATTGAAGACATAGTGAGGTGGGGAAGAAGCAGAAGGCGCTTCTAGAGGGATCATGTGGACCGCATGGAGGATACGAGACTTGCGAAAATCGTTAAGACTGAAAACCCTAGCAGCAGGAGATTACCAGGAAGGTCACCGAAAAGGTGGAAGGACAGCTGGACGTCATCATCTCAGGACAGCTCACCGTCACAAACAGGTCATACGACCTAGACCAAGAGGAAGAAGAAGAAGATCAAATTATTTGTAAGGAATGGAATGGTGTAGAAGTGAAAGATATTGCGAAAGGAAAGTCTGGAACTCTCTGCCTACTCCCATAGGGACATGGTGTGATGGCATGCACGTATAAAAAGTTTCGTGTGATGAAATAAGGTAAATTTTTAGTGTTGTACAAT